>VZSZ01003694.1:556645-585816 GCA_013398815.1 Ibidorhyncha struthersii
GGGGGGGAGGGGGGAGAGGAGGCTTGCATTTCCAGGCAGGGCTGCAGCTCAGCACCTCGAAATTTGACCTGAGCCGCAGCTTAGAGCGGATGAATCTCATGTGGGCAGTTGAACAAGGTGGGGTTTATCTTCAGTAATGGAAATGCTCATGATTTGGTTCTGTTCCCTGTGGAGGAGAAACCCTTCTTTTCCCTCAAAGTCCCTAGTATTGGTTCTTGTTTGAATCTCATCACATATATATTAGCAAACTGCGTGTCTGCTGTGATTACTGCTAATAATGTGATGCTCCAGGACTAACACCAGGGGGGAGGTTGGGGAAGATCACATCTGCGGGGCTGTGAGAGCTTGGCCGAGGAATCTTCCCTTGCTCAGAAATAGTCCCATCCCACCAAGCTGCCATTTCTGAATTGCCGCATCGGATCATAACTGCCTGCTGCTCCCAGAGGAGATTTATGAGCCAGTGGTCTTTGTATTAACCATGTGCAGAGGAAGAACCTGACCGTTGGCACTCTGATAAGGGGAAAGGACCTGTTACATGCATGGAGACTCGCTCTGCCTGCTGGGGTGAAATATGGCTGGAGGTATAAAACAAACCGGTCCATCCTGAGCTGATTTGTGTCTGTGCTGCTTTTAATGGGAAACCATTAAACTGAACACTGAGCTAAGGGATAAATCTGTTGGCGAGCACGAGCTGGTGCCATTTCTAGCCAGCTCTGAAGCAGTGTCTTCGTGCTGCTCAGGGCAGCTGCAGATCGCACCGTCACGGCAGGTTAATGGGGAGGAGGGAGGGAGGGAAGGGTTTGGAAGAGGCGAGTGTGCTGTTATGAGTTTGCAGCAAGCCAAACACTGCAGATATAGGAAGGTGTGTGTACAGAGCACTGATACTGTAGGAAGTAGTGAGTTTATCAGTGTGTCCTGAAGATGCTGTGAAGAAGCAGATGCAGCCTCAAGGTGAGGAGGAGGGGAGCACGGCAGGTCTTGCGTGCCAGAGCACTGCTGGATCACTCCTGCTGGAGCAGGGGGAAGGCCTGGAGCAGAGCAGGGCGCTTTGGGGCACGGGTGAGTGATCTCTCTCCTCTGGTAGCGAACCCAGGTAAGAAATTGCCACCACTCTATTGGTCTACTGTAGCAGATTTGGCTGCTCTGGAAGTGGGATTGCTGAAATGACGTGGGTTTTAAGCGCAGCAAAAGCGTCCTCCCCCAGCATTTGGAGATTTTAAAGGGCTCAGCTGCCAAAGTGTTTTGTGTAACTGCCCCTGCAGATGAAGTCTAGGAGGGAGATAATGGTATGCCACTGTGAGCAAGGAGCGGTAGGGGTTGAGCTGCTCATCTCCTGAGCTCTCCAAACCAGCAGCAGTGTAGGATGATCCTTGCAGCATGTCACGAAGTGGGCCCCAGCTTTCCTGGGGTCACCAGCCCTCCAAGGGCTGTGCTGTGCTGTCCCCAGAAGGGTCTGGGCAGCATTCAAAAATGCGGCCATGAGTTCAGTGTTTGGAAGAAAACCTGGCCAAGCAGGGCTCCTGGGGCTACTCTGGGTTCCTGGTTGATGCGGTGAAGGGGGTGGCTGCTCCCCAAGGTGGAGGCATTGGAGGCAAAGCTAGCAAGAATTGCCATTTCACATCCCTCTGGCCACCTAAACCCAGGAATTCCCGCACCTTGTCAACAGACTTCTCAAGGCACCAAGGAGGGCTGTTGCCTTCAAAAGTCCATTGAGCAGTCTCTCTGGAGGAAGTGAGATGCTTGTGTGGTTCCCAGGGCTCTCAAGGGCCGTGCGTTTCCATACGTGTCTCCCTGTCACCTGCAGAAGCTCCACCTTGGTCATCACGTAGGTGTAGGTTCAGGCCCATGGGTACAAAGCCTGGCAAAATGGTGGCACCCTTCATATTGGCAAGGGATGGCAGGAGAGCTGTCAGCTTCCTTTGGGAATGGGTTATGGATGTGCTCTCGCCTTTCCCAAGTCCATGGCTGCCCTGAGCAAATGCCTTGGCCTGCCTGTGTCCACTGCCAGTGGATTATGAAGCCTGGGCTGGAGAGCTGGGGTCTCGCAGCAGGCTGTCCTGAGAGGAGCTCCTCTTGGTGCCCCCTTGGTGCCCCCCGCAGAGGTGCCACCCTGCCTGCACGGATTGGGATGGCTTGGCATGCAGGATACTGCCTACTAGTGCACCAGATGAGGGGCTGTTGTTGGTGCAGGCAGGGTCTGTGTTTGCACGACTCTTCTTCCTTAGTAATGCATAAAAATCTGGTGGATTTGTCACCGAGCTGTGACTAACTCATGAAACCTGTCACATCCCTCGTGACTTACGAGGCTTCATGCCAGGGTGCCTTGTCTGCTGGCGGAGGTGGGACAGGGGTGCCGAGCTACCCCAGGGAGCAATGACAAGCGATGGATTTTCTCTGAGGGCTCCGGCAGCACCATCGTTCCCTGGGCAGCCTCTCCAGTCTGTGTCCTGCTCCTCCCTGGGCACTGAAGTTGCTTATTTCTGCCAAGCTCTGACTTGTTGAAGAACCTGAGAAATATTGAACTAAAATAAATGTAGTTATCCCACAGTGCCTGTAAATCTCCTTATTCTACAGCTGTGGAAATGCTCCCGACCTGCACAGACTGTAAGAGCAGAGCAACATTGCTTGCCTCTTGGAGAGGGAGAGGATGGGCAGTCCTGTAACCAACTAGCTCTTGCCTTCTCCTGGAGGACTCTTCTGACTTTTCAGCCTGGGTTTGGAGGCAGTGGGAATGGCCCGATCCCCAGCGGTGCATGGCCGGCGGCATGGGGAGGCAGCGGGGAACACCCTGGGGCTGCGAGCACCGCATGGCTGCTGTGCAGCCCTCACAGTGGGGATACGTCAGGGCGCGCAGAGCCCCAGGAGTGTCTGTGGGAGCTCTGCTTGCCTTTGCTTCAAGCATTCACTGCATAAAATGAGGGTTTTTCCTGAATTTTATGGATCTGTTTAAGTGAAACGTGAGGTTTGATGTCTCTGATCCTGGAAGCACTGCTGAGAGCTGTTACTAGAGCTCCCCAGGACTGGAGCGGAGTCCTGATAGCAGTGGGAGCCAGGGCAGGAGAACGGGGGCTCCCCGGCCTGAGGGCACTTTTGGCTCTGTCCCAGGCCGTGCCCATGGGCTCCTGGCCCATCTCGGGCTTTTTTTGTTGTGATGAGACTGTCAGGTGTGATGACCTTCAGTGCAGGAGTTTTGCTCTGCCAAGCAGCATGTGAGTACCCACTGTGTGAAGGATGAGGGGCAGGGGGAGTGGTGGGCTGCCAGAGTGCCCTACTTCTCCGCCCACCATGGTCCCGAGGGCTCCTCGCCCTGCTGCTCCTCAGGCTCTCCTCTTGCCATGCTTTTTCCCTGCCTTCCTTCCCACCCTGCCAGAGAGGACTAAGTGGGGAGGACAGCCTGGCCAGCCCAGGGCAGCAGCGTTGCCCTCTGCTCCTGCCATGCCTGGTGCCACGGCAGTGGGGACGTGTGCCTGCTGCCAAGCTCAGTCACGGGACGGAGCTTCCCGGCTGTAGTTGTTGCTGTGTCTTGGTGGAGTGTCTCGGGAACGGAGCCAGGCCCCACCTCCATCACGCACATCCCATGGTGACTGCAGAGCCTGCTCGGAGACATGACGGAGGGTGGCACTTGTGTATTTTTAGCTTCTGCTGCATTGCATTAAGAGCTGGAAACAAGGGGTGTGGACACCCAGCGACTAGAATACAACAGCCCGTGCTGTGCACACCACCGGTGGGGACTGCAGCTGCCGAAGAAGGTGACTCAACAGCCTGCTAAAATGCTGTGTATGGAAGAAGCTGCCTTTTCCACTCCCATTGTGGGGCTCTGCAACCGACTGCGCAGATAGACTGGGCCAGTGGCTGCCAGCGTGACCAGAGGCAGAGCTGGGTGATGGTGCCCATCTTGGGCTGCTCGCACAGCAGCGGCCTGGCCGGTGGCTTCGGTCAGTGCCGGGGGGGGAAGCCGAGCAGGTGGGGTGCTGGGCAGCCCCTGACATCAGCCTCTGTCTAAAGAGCATGGAAACCTTTGATGACCCCTGCTGTCAGGGTCCCCGTGGACACTCCACATACAGGACAGATCTTTGTGGAGTTTGAACCTGCATTTGGGTTCAAACCTTCTGCAGTTTGTTTGCGGAGGCCGCCTGCTTCTCCTGGGGCGTCTGCAGAAGGCCTGGCCCAGCCTACAGCAAACGGGTTGAGTGGTGCCGGCGCTTGTGTGCAAGGTGGTGTGTGGCATGGCCACTGCTGCTGGCTCTGGTCACACTGCCTGGCAAGAGCGCATTGTGTGGATGTCGTCTGAGCACGGTAGCCAGGGAAGCTGGCTTTGCTGTTGGTGATGACCATGAGAAGGGCTCAGCCGTGGCCTCCTCGCAGGATGGAGCTGCCGTTCAGACCCTGAGGCAGTGGCAGAGCTTTGCCCTGCTGGGAACACTGTGCTCTTGGGGGGAAAAACCTGCAGGGCTCAGGGCAGGGCCCTGAGGCTGTTGTTCCTTTCCCCTTCCCACCCCCAAACTCGTGTGGTGTGGCATGATTTGGATCAGGAGTGATGCTGGCTGGCAAGGAGGCTCCGACACGCAGCAGTGCCAACGCAACGTCCCCTTCATCCCCATCACACCTCCCAGCAGGTGCTGGCCTGTGACTTCTGCTGCCTGCGTCCAGGGGAGCCTCTCTCTGCTCCCCTTTCTGGCTATCGCATGGCAAGTGCTTAAGCTGTATAGTCGGTGCCACCTTTACAGGGCAGAAGATGGTGCTGGGCTGCCCAGCTGTGGGGTGGGAGCCCAGGAGTGCCGGCAGTGGGGAAGGTGATGTGGTCTCACAGGCCGTGGCGGGAGCGCAGCTCTGGGTGTGTGATGGTTCCCTCCTGGCTGGGCACGAGGTGCAGGGTCTCCTGCCCCATCCAGCCGAGCCCGTCCCCTTCTGCTGTACCCCTCCCAGGTGCTTGGGCCCAGTTTTCTCTTGTCTGGACCAAAGCTGCCTGCTGTTCACCAAACTCACTTGCTCCTTAGGACTCTCATCCCGTAACGTCATCCTCGCCCCCTGTCCTAGCAGCCCTTTCCCTGTCCTCCTCCCCACCATCTCTTTGCAGTTGCTCTTCCCCCTCCTTCCTTTTCTCCGCTGTTCCCTTCGCAGGGACCTGGCGCAGGCAGGGCGAGGGTGAGGGTTTTGGACCCAGTTCGGTCCCACTGGCCCCGAGCTGGTGCATGCCCTGAACGTGAAAATGCTGCTGAACTTCACTGCTCCTAAGCTCCCTGTGCACGTGCCAAGTGGACTTTTTAAACTGTTCCTTCAGGTCCCTGTGCACCCAGCTCTGCTCTTTGCCGGAGGGCTGGGAGAGGGTCCGGGGTGCTGCGTGGCTGGTGCATCCCGCAGGCTCAGCAGTTCGGGAGCAGGGAGGGAGCCCTTCAAGAACGAGGGACAGGAGCCTCCCATGTCCTCATGGTGTTTTCCCCTAAGTCTCAAATGAAAACTGGAAAGTCGAGTCAAATTGGGACTATAAATGAAATTAAACAATTCTGAGTTAAGGAGACACACCATTAAGGCCTGCCCTAACCTTGGCTTTGCCCTCTAATGGGGTCGTGCGATTCTAAGTGCTCTCTGTTGGCCTTCACGGCTCTCTGGGGAGGTTTAAACATTTTTTTTCCCCCCGACCTTCTCTTTGACAGTAGTTAGACGCGTGGGACAAGACTTCATGCTCCAGCTGCTGCTGAGGGACTTGCTTTCCCGTATGAAATGTAATTTATAGAAGATTCCTCTGAGAATAAAAAAATGTACCAACATTACATAAAAGTGTATTGTGAAAATGTAAAATCATTACAATTGTCACCAAAAAATTTCCAGTTGAGAGACAGTGCAAAGGCACAGCTCTAAGGATAAGAAGCGTCCTGGGTGTGTGGAGGCTGCTTGGGTATGGTACCGAGGTTCAGAGGTGGGCATCGCCTACCAAAGCCTGGAATTCATTGTCTTTACTTCTCCGTGCCTCCAAAATACTCCGGAAACAACAAACCTGCGTGGTAAGGCAGGCGGGTAGAAGAGGCTGTTCAATGTCAAATGATGCTTTGCTTTAGTTAAAAAAGTTGTAGTAAGAAAAAGGACACATATTCTGGGAACTTAAAAGTAAACCTGTAACAAGGCAGGACTTCAAAGATTTTTAGGAACCGCTTGCTAAAGACACGGAGTTTAATAATAATTTATTTTTTTTCAAATTTCTCAGGACTAAAAGGCCTTTAAGAGGAGTCACAGGGTAAATAAACGATTGAGGTGTCAAGTAAGTGCTCACGGAAATGGGGTGTTGGCAGAATGCTCGGTCAGGAAGGCTCCCAACCCAGAGCCATCCCAGATGCCAGACGCATCGCAGAGCTGCCCTTAAATTAAAGGGTTTGCTAAAGACATTTTTGAGTGAAGTAACGCAAGCCGCCAGGCTTTGATGGCGTTTTCTCTAGAATTGTAGAGGAGCCTGATGAGGTGTTAGGAATCACTAACGAATAGTGTTAGGGGCCATCAGCCATCAGGGCCGTATCCACGGGAGGGGAGGTTTAGCAAATGTGAACTAAAAGGCCAATAGGTTTACTTGGGTATTGGGTAAATCATTAGGAACTATAATAAACAATTTACCTATGAAAATACTACACTGGTGAATAGTCAGTGTGGCCTTTGTAAAGCAAAGTTAGTCCTTGTAATCTGCCCGGGATTTTAAAGATAGCCAGATGGAGGGGGTGAGACTGGGCTGGGCTGGTACAGCGCTCATGAGCTCCCAAACAACTGCTGAGAACGTCCCTCACTGAACGCTTTTGAAGAAGTTAAGCATTGTCCTGATAAGAGGTCTTTCTGCGAATTAGTGACTTGTTAAAGAATAGAAAGCAAAGTGCAGGAAAATGTCTCTGCTTTCACGGGCGTGGAGCAGGGGGGAAGGCGCCAGCTGATTCCTGCTGTCATCCGAGATGCTGAAATGGAAACGGAGTCCGAGGAGTTGAAGAAAAGTCTTTAGATGTGCCAAGTAATGCTTCTGGGGGAACCAGCCATGCGTGTATCTTCACTCAGGGCTATCCCTGCTCCTGGAGGAGACTAAAACACTGTCAGAGTTTGGCATCTGCCTGCAGGCTGTCCCAGAAGCGCATTCAGCGATTCAGAAAGGAAGAAGGAACCCTACTGCTGCTCTCTGGTACCTCTCTGATGCTGTGTGCTTTCCTGCTGCCACTCCAAAGCTGATGGGGTTAGAAGAGGTGCAGAGAAGGATAAGGCAGGCGGTCTGAGAGCCAGCCCAGCCCGCCTGCGAGGAGAGGGTGACTCGGCACCTGTACCTTGGCAGGGCCGAGAGAGCTCTGCAGGGGAAGGATGTGATGGAGAACAGCAAAACAGTGAATGGGATGGAGTGGGTTACAAGGAAATCCTCCTTTGTACTCTCATACCTTGAGAACTAGAAGCCACTTAGGAGGGCAGCACGATTTAAACAAAATTAGTGGTTTTTTTCCCACACCTTAATCGTTTGTAGTACTGAATGCCCGTGGGTGCTGTGGTGCCCACGATTACAGGTGGGCTCATGCAGCTGTTAGTAGCACCGTCTGGATGTAGTCCTGCCACTGGAGCTCCTGAGCCACCACCAGCCTGGGCAGGCGGGGAGGCAGCACGTGCTGCCTGCTCTGCCCCGCTCCTGCCCCCGTCATGGTCCACGTACTGGCCTGGAGTGGCCCTTTGCTGGTCCGGAGCAGCCAAGGGGAGACCACCTCGCCTGCCTGCTGCAGCAAGTGTCCTGGGGCTACAATTTGCCAGGTTCAGGCTCCTGAAGCTGGATGTGTTTCTCCCCTGTGAAGGGAGCCTGGATGTGGTAGGGTGTCGCTGCTGGCTGTTGCTGCAGACACGGTGGCCAGTAGCCCAGGCAAAGCCCGACGGCTTGTGGAGATGTGTCTCAGGCCACTCAGCCTGCAGGTTGCTGCTGCAGCAGAGCTCCCTGCGGTGCTGCGTCCCCGTCGGTGTGACACGGGCCCTTCAGCCTCTCACCGTTTGGAAGCAGAGGTGGCAGTTCCCTGCGGCACAGCGGCAGCAGCTCGTGCTCCGGCCCTGGCTGCACGGGGACAGCATGCTCCGGGCTGCCGCAGGCAAGCTGTGAGCGTGTTTTGAAGCCATGCAGGAGCACAGGTGACACTGACACTGCTTTCTCGGGCTTTTCCTGTTTACGAGAAGCCAGAATAAACCGAACCTCATCAAGGGCAAGTAGGAATGGCCCATTCCCTGGCTCACAGCAGTGTGCTGAGCTCTGGCTGCAGATTTGCACTTGACAGCACAGTCCTATGTGGATGGCAGGAGCTTGCCATGGACTTGTAGGAGCACAACATGGAGCCTTTTCCCATCAAGATGAGCCAAGCGGCCTTGGGTGCAGAAGGGTTTCTGGGGCTGGCCGGCCCCTGCCTGCCATCACTGTGGAGGAGCCTGGTTTCCCTGCCCCTCTGTGCTTCTGCCTGTGCAAGCCCTGGCCATGAGCCGCTCGGTCCCACAGGCTGGTGTTTGATGGCCCTTTCATGGCAGGACCTTCGCCAGAAGTTTCTGGCTGCCCAGCTGGAGGCAGGCACTGCTGACTGGTACCACCACGGCTTCCCAGACACAACAGGCTGTGATGGCTGATGCCCATGGGGCATCCCGTGGCAAAGTGCTGGCACTGCTGGATCTGGGGCCCTGCGGTACTGCCTGGGAGGTGTGCTGGGGTGGAGGTGTCTGTGCTCCCACCATGATGGGCTTGCCTAGGGGCTGTTGGCAGCCAAGAGGTGATGCAGAAGGAGCAGAAGGACTGCATTTTCACAAACCTCCTGACAGCTCGTGGGTGTTTCTAGAAAGCATTCAGCTTTCTGTTGCAGCAGGGCTTGTGGCAGGCTGGGATGTCTTCATCGGCAATCACCGAAATGCCCTTTCTGATTTGCCTCAGCAGCACAATGCGAGCACGAGGCAGACCCCCCAGAGTAGGTCACGGTTGGAGGCCTGATCTCCTCACAGCTTTATCAGCCCCTCTCATGTGGTGGGGCCTGAGGCTCCCGCCAGGCAGTGGATGTGCCAGTGGGGAGTGGGACCTGCCTGGGCTCCATCCTTGGAGCTGTAGATGCAGACAGCAGGTGGGGTAGGAGGGAGCTTTGGACCGCTTGGCTGGTGTGCAGTGGTGGAAGTCATGAGCCATTTCCTGCTCCATGCTAGTTTGCTGGGAATTGCTGATACACACAATGAGAGGGACCCACATCCCCACGCCTGGCCATCGAGGCTCAGCTCTCCCAGACACACGCTGTTGGGGACAGAGCTGCTTCAGGCGCTCAGCACTGCTCCCAGCCCAGTCCTGGGCCAGTCCCGTGGGTGAGCCGGGGAAGCCCTCTCCGGCAGGGCAGGTGGCATTGCCTGCTCTTGGACGGCACCAGAATTGGGGTATCCAGACCTGTTGCTCATTGGGTGGTTTGCCCCTTCTGAAACTCGGGGCTACAAGCTGCGGCTGGGAAGGAGTAGTTCACCCTCCTGCTGTGCAAAGATGCTGAAGATTTACTTTCCGTCTGGTATCTGCACCTGGCTGCTGTTCAGCACAGAAGCAGAAGGAGATCCAGTCTCTTTGGGGTCTGTGAGCTTTGTAGCTAATCCAGTAAATTGTTGCAGCTGATCCCCAGCTTGCAAGATCTGAGGAATGCAAAGGCTGGGACTGATCCTGTTGCTCAGCCTGTGGGCTCCGAGGCAGCATCTATAGTGCTGATTTTCCCCTGGCCCAGAATAGGTTCCTCTTAGTTGTTTGGGTGCACCTTGATGACTTGCCTGTGTGACAGGACGGTTGCTCTCCCCGGTCCAGGTCGCTGGAGTGGACCGGCAGCAGGGCCCAGGACAGAGCAGTGGAGGTGGTGGCGGCGCCGTGAAGGCAGAGATACTGGTGCCGCCTGCCCGGTTGATGCCGCACGTGCCGGCAGCCCCACTCGCAGGTGGCTGCAGGGGCATTGGGGGTCTCTTCCTGTTTGCAACCTGTTTCATTTAATGCTTCCATCTAATCCAAATCAGAAATCTGAGCATACAGAGTGCCCTGTGCCTAGACCACCCTGAACGGGCTCCAGTCTTCAGCCCATAGGATCTAAATATTTACATTCAGTCCCGCAGCTCTGGGGTATCTGAAGAGCCGGGTGGCACTGGGAATCTGTGGGGCCAGGGCATTTCTGCCAGAGGCACTGGCACCTCAGCACCGGGGAAGTGGCTTGTGAAGGAACCAGCGCCTCTGGCCCAGGGCAGCCATGGGTGCAGGGTGCCAGTGTGAGCACTGCTACTGTCCCCGCCGGCACGCTGCTGCCCGACGCCTCCCGGGGTGTTCACCGGCCACCCCACAGCTTCTCTCCAAGGAGGTGCCACCTCCAGGCTGGCAGGATGTGCCTGGCAGGGGCTCAGCCCCACGCCTTGTGTCATGGGACAGCCACCAAACGCCGTCTTCAGGACCAGCTTTGCGGCCCCAGTCACGCTGCTGGGCTCGGTGTGGTGCTGACCTGCTCAGCCCCGTGGCCACAAGCCAGGCCGGGGATGGCCGCAGCGTCCCTCTGGTCGTGGAGGTGTGTTAAACTGAGGAGTTAATCAGGTGGTTGTGGGTGAAAATTGTGCCATCTCCTGAGAAGGCCGAAGGCCGTGGGGTTTGCTGTCCCGCTGGGGGGCCGGAGGAGCAGCTCAGACTGGCTGTGCTGCCGGGGCAGGGGCTGGGACCTGCCTGGGCGCCCGGCAGCAGCGGGCTCTCGGCAGTACCATGAGGGATCGGTGCTGGCCGTGGCCCCAGCCGCTCTCCGGTGGCCCCCTGATCACAGGCAGAGAGGAGAGGGTGCGGTGGGCTGGCTGAGTGTGCCGGCAGGGCCAGGCGCTGCCTGTGCCGGGGTGCTGGGCATGGGAACTAGCTGGCAGAGCAGCTGAAGCGGGAGCCCGACGTGTTACTTTCCTCATCCTCGCTGCATACAGCTGCACTTCCGCCCGGCCCTTTGTGCATCCCCACTGTGACCCACTCTGGGTCTCAGCAGAGTGGGGTGTGGAGTGTGCTCTCTCCCACTGTGGGAGCTGCTGCAGGGGATGTTTCTGGTCCCCAGTACGAATCATCACCCGCAGCTCCCTTCCTCAGGCTGTCGTCCCCCGCCAGCCCCACCAGCCCGGGCTGCTCCCGGGGAACCGGGGAGTTGGGGCTCATGAGCCTGAGCTCCTTATCGCAGACACTCCTGCTGATGCTCAAGCAGAACTGGGCCTTTTCATGCTGTTCTCTGGTTGGGCCTGCCACAGCGGAGCACGGTGGGGAGGCGGCTGAGTTCCGGTCAGTGGTCAGTGCTGGAAAATTTGCAGGAAGTGAAGGAAGAGCTGGAGCATGAAGAGCAGCTCCACTCTTCCGGGCTGGAGGGAGCCCAGCAGCTCCCGGGAAAGGTGCCTGTCCGAGCTCCCTCTTCTGCCCCAAACTCTGTCCCTAACAGATATGGGGGCCTGCTTCTTGTTGCAGGAGGCTGCAATGCATCCGTAATTCCCTCTCCCTGCCCTGCCGGGACAATCCCTGGCTCTGGGCAACGGGCAGGAGGTGGCCTGGGCGTGTGGGCCACTCTGGGTCTCAGCAGAGTGGGGTGTGGAGTGTGCGATCAAAGGCAGGACTGTGCTTGGGAACACAGCAGAGAGGCCACCTGCCTCTGCTTGGGACCTGCGTGGGCTGGGGGGAAACCAAAAGGCCTCTCTAACCCATCAGCCTCCGTTGGGCAGGGAAGGCGGGTCCTCCACTTTGAGCTGTATCTGTGTGTGGTGGCCATTAGCCGTAGTGCCCTGTATGTCGAGGGACATTGTTCGCTCTACACCCGGGTGATTAGAGCCCCACTGGGGCTGCAGTTCCCCCTAGAGCACCTTCTGTTTCTTTACGTGCCATTTGCTTCACACGTCGCCTCTCTGTTCTCTCTGCAGCCACCAAGCTTCAAAGCGCTGAGCCGCTCCCCAATGTCGGATGCCTGGGAGTGCAAGGCGCAGGACCCCTTTGCCAGCAGCGAGGAGCAGGACGACGTGCCCCACCAGGTGACAGTGACGGCCACAGACACAGACACGGGCAGCCAGTGCCAGTGCCCAGAGGAGGAGCCCAACGGGGCTCCCCAGAAGCGGACGGGCACCCAGAATGGGATGCAGGACAGTGGGGGCGGGGGCACGGGAGTGAAGAAGAAACGGAAGAAAAAGGATCTGGGAGAGCAGGAAGGGGGAGAAAAAGCAGCTGTGGAGGTGAAACCAAAGAGGAGGAGAGAGCCTAAAGAACCAAAAGAGCCTAAAAAGGCTAAGGAGCCGAAGAAGCTGAAAGAGCCCAAGCAGAGGGAGGTGGCCAAGAAGCCCCGGAAACCTCGGGAACCCAAAGCCCCCAAGGAGCCTAAAGACAAGAAGAGTGGCTCTGAGCCTGCCCCCAGAACAAGACCCAAGAAGAGCAGGTGGGTAGTGGTGTGACCTTGTCTCTGTGCCTGGTGTGGACAGGGCTGTGGGCTCGCAGGAGCTTCAGCTGAGAGAGCCGCACCGGGCCACCATGTCGCAGGGTGTGCAAGCTCCGTGTGCTGAAGGCAGGACGTGCCGGTTGGGAGGCCAGGGTGATCTCTCCGGCTGTGCAGAGATAGGACAGGCGGATGCCCTTTTGCAGATGAGGCCCTGTGAGACCCCAGATCCAAAAGAGGACCGAAAAATTTTGGTCTGTCCTTGAGCTGGCCTTTGTGCTGAGTGTCCTGGAGGGCAGAGGGACCTTAGGGAGGTGTCTCACCAGGACAGCGAGGTGCTGTGTGGCAGAGGGCCTGTCATATCTGTTCTGGGGATGGAGCAGAGGGTATGTGAGTGAGACGAACCTGACCCTGGGCTGTCTGTGCAAGCGAGGGTCCCCACATGCCTGGGTGCCGACAGCCTGCCTTCCCTCGGCTCAGGTTTGGGAGGATGGTGCAGCACATACCGTCTCCTCACTCCCCTGGGTGGCAGGACCTGTCCCTCCCTTGCAGCTGCGGAGCTGTGCTGGAGCCAAGGCTGGCAGTGGGGAGGCCTGAGGACTCCCTTGGACTGCTCAGCCCAACGCCACCGCCTCCGGTAATTCCTCATCCTTTTAATTAACAGGCTGATTGGCCAGAAGCTCTGATTTCTTAGCTCTGATTTCTTTTTAATTGGGAATGTGTGCAGATAGCAGAGCAGGTCTCAACAGCACCAGCATCATTTGGTTTGCTGTCATGGACTGGCAAGAATACGTATTTTTGGAGAGTCCTGTACAAAGCTGGGCCCTCCTCATGTGCTGTAAATAATCCACAGGATGAATTTATTTCTGCTGTAAATGGGATTAGTACAGGAGCCAGCTGGGAATTTTTCAGCAAAACCTTTCTTTGTTAGGAAATACCAGTTTGGTAGAGCTTCTCGAAGGCACTTTTCCAGAAATGGTCACCATAATGGGTGTCCCAGGATCTGTGGGAACTTCCCACCTCCATCCTGCCGTGGCTGCCCGCAGGACACGTGCAGGGTGATGACTGAGCCCTGTGTCTTCCACAGCCCTGCTCCTTCAGAGCAAACTTAGAGACAGATCCTGGAGAAGCCAGGGCTGCGGAGCCGGGACTGGGGTGGCCATTAGTGCCATTGGCATGGGCTGGCAGTGAACAGAAGGTGTGGGGCAGCAAAGCTCCCGTGCCAGGGTGGCAGGGAGCTCAGCAGGGCGAGAGCTGCACGCCCTGTCCCTGGCAGGTCCCAGAGCTGTGCAGTGCTGTCATTTCTGGTCTTCCTTGAGCCTGGGGCTCTGCACATGAGGAAGCCAAGCCCTCCGTCATGGGCCGGTGAGCCAGAGCAGATGGGGATGGACAGATCAAGCAGACAGTGCCAGGAGGGTGAGGGAAGGGTTCTCCAAGGCCCCACGGAGGGCTGCAGCAGAGGGGCTGGAGGTGAAGAGGGAAGGAGAGGGGGCTGCAGGCAAGGAAAGGAAGGATGAAGCCCATGTAAAGGGCACCAAAGAGTATCCTGGGATGAGGGATGCAGCTAGCAGCTTTTCCTAATGACACCTCTGCTCCAGCAGTAAGAAACTGCCATACGGGCAGTTCACAGAGGTCCACGTCTGTGGTGGGACCTTTGGAACCAGACCAAAGCCGGGGAAACCTGGGGAAGAGCAGACCATGGAGGTTTGGGCTCCTGGAGGCATTTATGGCTCTTGTCTAGGAGCTGGTTGCCGCCCTGGCAGGTCCCTTAGCTGCCAGCAGTGCTTTCACAGGGTGATAAAAACAGCCCATGACACTGCAACCTGCCATGGGTAGCTCGTGGTCCAACACAGGGATTGTGGTGGGGTAACCTCAGCTGAAGAGCTGGTCCCTCCTGCAAAGGCACAGCAGGGTCTGGGAGTACTGGGAGTGAGGCTGAAGGGGGGTCAGCTCACTGTGCTGGTGGTCAGTGTGCAGACCCCTGATGAAGAGGTTGCTTCATGCAAAAAAGACCAGTTATTTTAACTCCATTACACATCAGGGAGCCAGAAGAAACTGTGTGGGAGTCTGGGAGCGCCACAAAGCTCTGTGCTTTCCTGATGCCCCGTTGCAGTGGAGTCTGAGCCCGTGGTGCTTCCTCCTGCTCACCTGCACCTTCCAGGAGGACCTAGATCCACGCGTGCTGCTTGGAAAGTCCATCCCGTGGGTCCTCCTTGCAGCTTCCCCCCACCTCGCAGCTCCTCTTCGAGCCTCTTCTCGGACTGTTGCCTCTGCCTCTGGGTCAGCCACCAGCAAACACACCCACGGGAGGAACAGCCGCTGGGTGGAGGCACCCATGGGTGTCATGGTGCATGGCAACAGGGCTGTGTGTCCCCCTGTGCCCACTGGCTGGGACAGAGATGGGGAGGTGGGCTCGGGGCCCCTGGCAGCGCAGGGAGGGGGAGGCGAGTGACGGGCAAGGTAAGCACTGTGTGCGGATGAAATGATTGCTGGGAGTCCTCTAAGTGGCAGATAATGGTGGCATAATTTCTTCTAAATTATTTCTAATCATAGCCAACTACTGGTTCATGAATGAAGCAGTTGTTAATTGTGACTTACAAATCAATATCTTGGGAGTTATTGCTCGGGTGGAAGCAGTGCTCACAGTGCATTTTCAGGGCCCCTAATTGAAGCGCGGCTGTACGGCCAGGGCATTTTTGGCCTGAACAACAGATTTTTAACTGCTTGGTTTTTGCTGGTCCCAGGCAAGCAGTGATTTTCCTCCTGTAAAACCTCGACGTGGACAGCTTTGAGACTAACCGTTCCTCTGCTGCTGTGCAGGTCTGGGATGTGGAGGGGACGGATGGTGGGGCTGTGAGTGAGGAAGGGGATGTTGCTCAGCCCGAGGACAGGCACCAGCTCTTTGAAATCTTTCCCTTAACAGTGTTCCCTGCAGAGGGTAAGGATGGACGGGCACGTTGGGAGCGGTTGTTTCTTACCCTGGTGCTTTCTGGGCACATTCCCTTGCGCAGGCAGGTTGTAGTGGGTGCTGGGTGCCACCAGGGACTGGGTGGCCCTGACCCCGAGTGTGTGCCACGGGACTGGGCTGTATCTTCACACGTATTATGTTTGCAGGAAGGTGGTGGGATTCACCCGCAGCAGGGTCCAAATTCCCCCTCCACAACTTGAGCACGGAGGACAGTTGCCTGGTGGGCCAGAGCCTCCCGGCAGGCCCTTGAAGGCGGTGGTGGCTGCCGTGGTGGGCCATTGCACCGGTGGGAGTCTGGGACCTGCATCTTCCCCGTGTTCGTGGCGATCATGGGACTTAACTCCCTCTGGCTGAAGGCACAGGTCAGCGTCTGCTCAGGTGCCATCTTGGGAGGGGACTCGGCGCTGTGGCTGAGAGAATGAAAACCACGAGCTGGAGCAGCTTCTGTCTCAACGCTGGTGTAAAGGTTCAGTGGGGTCTGGCAGGGCTCTGCGGCGCACACGGGAGGTGGCTGACAGGATGGCCTGTGCTTCTCAGACTGGGCTAGAAGGTTTGCCTCCAGGGTGCCAGGACATGGGTTGCCTCTGGAACTGCTGAACTGTATTCCTGGCTTTCGTTGGCACAGGACGTGTTTGTGAGTGCTCTGCTCAGAGCAGGCACCTCGTTGCCCTGACCTGCTGGGGCTGGTGGGGGGGAGATCCTCCTTGCGCCTGTGCTGGACATCATAGGTCCCTGTCTCGGTCTCCCAGCTGGGGCAGAGGCTGCTGCGCTCTGATGGAGGACCTGCCTTCACTGTGGAGACTTCGTGGCCCGAGGAATGGGTCCCCCTGGCTGGAGGGGAGAGGCTGGCCTGGTTCCTCGTGGCTCATTGCCACACCTGAGCCACTATCCAGAGCATCGTGACCTCATGCATCCAGGCTCCCCATGCCGAAGGAGCAGTGAAGGCTGGCTATGAGCTGAACCCCATCTCCTACAGCTCCCGTGGGGCTGTTCCCCTGGCTGGTGGGAGCCCCCAGCCCCTTTCTGCCCCACACCAGGGTGGGGTAGGTGGACTCTTTCATCCCAGTGTACTGGAAGTGGATGGAGAAACACTTGATGGGGATTAATGAGCACCACCAACTGGGGATCCCTGATGCTGGGAGAGGCCCCAGGAGCCTTGAGCTGCCTCTGGGTGATCCAGTAGGAGCAGAGCCCTGTGTGGGTGCCTGCTGGCTCTCCCCCGGGATCCCTAGAGCAAGATATAACTGTCAGTCTGTCTTGGCAGCAAGGACACCCCTGTGGAGAAGAAGAAGAAAGGGAAGAGGAAAAATGAGATACCAGTGGACAGCTTGGATTTGGATCAGGATCTCCTGAGCCCATCTGTGCAGAGCCCAGAGGAGTCTGCAGAGTCGGCTGACAGCCAGGTATGTCCAAAGCCCTCGGCTGGCTGCCAGTGGGGGAAATCCTGTCTGCCTCTGAGTGGCAGAAGAGCGGGGCCTTGAGGCGCAGCGATCAGAGAGCACTTTCAGCAGTGTGGCTGGTAGACCCTCTCCCCAGGGTCTACCAGCCACACTGCTTAAAGTCAGCTGGTGGCCCTGGCTTGGGTGCAAGCTGCTGCCCTGGGCACTGCACGTCCCTCAGCCTTGAGTTTCCCTCTCGTCCATGGCTCTTGGCAGCTCCGCTTTCCCGGCACAGTGCGGGGAGGCAGGTCAGCCCCACAGGGCTGGGGACCTGCCCATGTCTCTGCAGGGCTCCGCTGCTTCAGGTCTCGGGGGCTGGTGGGGCTGCGTGGGTCAGGCATTGATGGAGACCTCAGCACTGCGGTGATGGGTTTACCTCCAAGGGCTGCCTGTTCTTCCCAGCCCCTCTATCCCACTGGGTCAGGGGATGGGCTGGAGATCAGGCAACCCTGGGGGGTTCTCTCCTCTGCTCAAGCAAGGAGGAGGTACTTGGTCTGCCCATCTCACCCATGACTGCCTTTTTCATCCCACACAGAAACGCCGCTCAGGACGGCAAGTGAAGAGGAGGAAGTACAATGAGGACCTGGATTTCAAGGTGGTGGATGATGATGGCGAGACAATAGCCGTGCTGGGAGCTGGGCGAACCTCTGCGCTCTCTGCCTCTACTCTGGCATGGCAGGCAGAGGTAGGGCTGGATGTGGGACGGGGTGACAGTGCCTTCTGCCTCCCGCAAGGTGTCCCAAGGGTGTCAGTGCCAAGGTTCAAGGAAGTGGGGGATCCCCGCACAGGGATGGGGTGAGAGCGTGCCTGTCTGGGAGGGTGCAGGCCGGCTTTGCAGAGCCTCTGAGTGCACAAAGGGATGTCAAGAGGCATGCAGGTCCAACTGTCCCCTTCCTGCTTGGAGACTAAGGCTTCTGGAACATGTCAGGTAGCTGGACATCTCCCCGAAGGCATGACCCACCCATTGCCTATGCCCACCTTTGGCTCCTGTCTCAGTAGCTCCTGTCCGTGAGGTTAGTGTACTATTTTGGCTATACCAGCGGAGGGCTTTGTAGGTGCCAAGTGATCATTTTCTGCCCACATTGCTGCTTTCTCTCAGTGCCTTGGAATGTAGAGATGCCCAGCCTGACACCTGCCAGCCAAGCTGATCTGCCGGGCAGTGAGGTAGTGATCTGGGCAGCGTGGCAGGGACCAGCCGGTGTCACCGCAGTTTGGGCCTTGCTGCCCTGCCTCCTCTGCCCACTGGTTCAGCACTGGCTCCTGGTGGGTGCTGGCAGCTCCTTCCTGCGTGTCTGTGTGTGGGATACTGCAGCTCATTCCCTCTCTCTGGTTGCTAACAAAGCTGCCAGTTATTAATAATGGTCACTAATTGTTTTCATGCTGTTCCCGTGTCCCTCTCTATTCCCCTCTTCGCAAGGCTTCACAAGGCTTTCGTGTGGGTATTAGTCAGCCCTGTTGTTAAGCCAGTAAATAAGACCTGGCCTGATGGTCCCTGCCTTACGCGGAGGGCTGCTGCACACCCACGGGAGGTTCTGCCGGTGCTGTTCCACCTGCTGCCCGGGGCTGTGGTCCAGCGGGGCTCCTGGCAGGGATCTCTCCAAGTGAGATTTTCAAAACAGCAGGTGGGAATGGGTTGCCTTTGGCATGTGTCCATGCTGCCACCCTGCTCTCCTTAGTCCTGGACTTGCACCTCAATTTGTCCTGCTCCAGATGAATTATTAAGGCTGGTGTCTGATGGCGGCAAGGCTCTCTGCTGAGCGGCTGCTCTGGGCTCCGGCCAGCAGGCTTGGCTGGGCCTGGCCATGGCTGTTCTCAGGATTGACACTGACCCAGCAGGGCAAGATGGGAGTGCTAAGGCCTCAGGGCTGCTCTCCCAATGGCCTGGACTTGCAGCTTTCCCCCCTGAATCCTGGCCATGTTCCTCAGCAGCTCTCTGAAGCGGTGCAGGGCTCCTCCAGCAGACTGCAGGCTGCCAGCAGTGAGCCACGGACCTGTGTAAGCCAGCTGGGCTGCAGGTCAGCGTGGCAGCTCCCAGCCACAGAGTGCTGGAGGTGGCTGTGATGGTGGCACTGTGCCCCTGGCCTTGTTCAGACAAACCCTTTGTAGCCAGGATCAAGCTGGAGCCCAGCAGTGCCAGGGCAGATGCCCGGGTGTGGGGGAACAGACACTGCACAGTGGCTGCAGTGGGAGCATCTCTGCGTGCTCCCGTTGGCCGTGTTACCCTGGCGTGGGGCAGAGCTCACCAAATAGGGCAGAAAACCCCCTCTAGGCCACAGGACTGCAGCTGAGGGGCCCAGACAGAGCCGCCGTTACCCTGCTCACTGCGTTGTGGTGCTGGGTCCGGCATCCTGCCCCGCACTGCAGCAGGGGTGCCAAGGCAGCAGGTCAGCTGAGGGCTGGGGCATGGAGGGGTTGCTGCAGCCCTGGGCACTGCCGCGGCTCTCCCGGACCCTCCTGGGTGAGTGCTGTGGGGTGCTGTGGGTCTGTCCCTCCCCAGCCTGCCCCGAGCCTTTCTTGGAGGGGTCTTTCTAGTCTGCAAAGGGCCATCTCAGGGCTGCTTTGCCCTGGACCAGACTGCCTCCATCTGAAGATGAACAGAGTCCTCCTCCTTTCTGCTCTACACTTTGCTCTTCCTCCTGCTGCCGTACCATCTCCCAGCCAGGGCAGAACTGATACTTCTAATGCTCAAGCAAGCTCTGCATTTTTGCTGTCTGTCCTCTCCCCTTAATCTTTCTGTGCCTCTCCTGCTACAGCGCAGACAGGCACAGTCCCGGCTCTCTTGTCCCTTGATGTTTGGTGAGGCACACGACCAGGAGAGCCTCGACCTCCCCACTTGCCCTGTGCCTGCCATCTCGGAGCTGGAAGCAGGACAGTGTCAGGGTCACCTCCAGCAAAGTTTGTGTGCTCAGCGTGAGGGAGTGGGAGCCCATGGGTGGCCAGCGGAAGGGCTCTGCGGCCACATGGGTTATTTCCTTATGTCACAGTCGAAGCCTGCAGAGGAAAGGCCCTTTGAGCCTCCCGGGAAAAGCGGCATGGACAGTGGTGGGGCTGAGGTGCTGTGGCCCCTGTCCTGTGGCTGTGGGCAGGCAGCAGCAATGGAGGATGCCTGTGGCAGGGCACGACAGCCCTGCTACCTGCTCTGCAGTGGCCCTTGGGACCATCCAGCACTACAGGGTCGTATACAGAGCAAGTCAGAGGTCTGGCATGGAGAGTGTCTGGGAGCAGGGAATCTGCACATTCTGGTGTGCATTTCCTTCATTGAGTGTGGGGGCAGAAGCACTCTTTTCTGGGAGACTTGCCACCCTCTCTGGCTGCCCTGGTCTACCTGGAAGGACCCACACAGCTAAGCACGACAGTGCTGTGGCCTTGCTGGCCCAGGGAGCACAAGGCAGAGGGCGAGTGTAGCTGGGCTGGCAGCACCTGCACCTTGGCACCCAGGAAGGGTTCCCCAAGCGCAGCTCTCATGGCTCCCGCTGGGCTGGCTCTGCTGGTGGGGTGGGAGAGGAGCAAGCAGCCGTTCTGCGCTGGGAGGGTGCCGGAGGTCAAGCCACGCGGTGGGCTGGGAAAACAGCGTTCTGCTCTGCTGTCCCCAGGAGCCTCCTGAGGATGATGCCAATATCATTGAGAAGATCCTTGCCTCCAGGATGGTGCAGAAGGAGGTGAGTGGCAAAGATGTCAGTGGGGATGGAGGTCCCTGGGCAGAGGGGGGACGGGACCTGGCTGCCTTGTGCAGCAGGGACATGAGATGTGGCAGCAGTCGGTGCTGCCGTGCCATTCCTTGTGCTCGCTATTTGCAGGGTGCTGCTGGGGTATTCCCAGAGAGGCACCTTTCCGGGTTGGGGATCAATGTGGTGCCTTTCCTGCCCTGGGTGCTAGAAAACTTCTGGAGAGGAGCCCGGCCTGGGCTGGTGCCCAGGAGGCGTTTGAGTCCCCTTTGCTCAAGGGTGGTCTCACACCACGTTCCCCAGGGCCACTGAGCCTCCGGGGCAGGCAGCACGCCGAGTGCCTGGCCATCCTCGCCATCCGTGGGGCTCAGCCTGCCTGGAGCCTGTGACCGGGCAGGGGACGCCTGTCTGCACCCAGGCCACAGAGAGTGCTCCCCCCGTTTCTGCACAGGCTCTGACTCTCGCTAACTCTCCTTCCCTTGGTTTCAGGCTCATCCCGGAGGCCTGGCGTTTGAGATGGAGGAGTTCTACGTCAAGTACAGAAACTTGTACGTGTGGCGTTCTGGTGCTCTGTGCCGCAGCAGCGGGCCCTGTGCATGCAGAAGCGAGGGCTGTGCGCTCCCACCTCCGTCCCAGCCCCAGCTGCAGCCCCAGCATCCCTGTCTTGCTGCCCCTGTCCTCCTGAGCCAGCCCTGGTGGTGGGAAGCAGGAAAGTCGCTGCCGCCACAGTGCTCAGTCTTGGCCTGGACCTGGACCATGGCTTCCTCCAGTTTGGGGTTTCACGTGGCGAGGCATAGGTGTTCTCTGGGTCACTGGGAGATCCCTGCTGGTCTGTGTGGTGGATGGGATTGGGCCCAAAGGCCTCTTCAGTCACGTTTTGTTGATTTTTTTTTTTTTTTCCTCTGCAGCTCCTACCTCCACTGTAAGTGGGCAACTCTGGAGGAGCTGGAGAAGGACCCCAGGATCTCCCAGAAGATAAAGCGTTTCCGGAACAAGCAGGCTCAGATGAAGCATATTTTTACAGAGGTGAGAGCTGAGCGCGGCAAGCAGCTGTGCCCGACCCTGGCACACCTGGGCTCGGTGCGGTGGCTGAGCGCTCCCTCTGACACCTTCCTGCCCAGGCGAGACCAACTCCAGGGCCAAAATTCAGGGCTGGGAGTGGGCAGGCAGGGCTCACTGTGCAGCTGTGCCTGCCCTGCCTGAGCTCTGCCATAGCTCAGTGATCCCGGGGTGCTGCCCAGAGCCCTCCCTGCGGCCCCTCACTGACACTGCGGCAATGCTCTGGCAGCAGCGTGGCACCTCAAGCTTCCAGGCTGGTTTGAACCGAGGCACAGCACAAGAGGGTGTGCGGGTGGGGATGCTGGAGCCAAGGGGCTGTGACAGTGCCCTGAACACCCATGGTGTCACTGGCAGAGGTATGGGCAAGGTGACAAGTGTCACGTGCCAGGCACTGCCAAACCTGGAAGCGTTGCTCAATGGGAGGGAGGGCAGCATGCAGGTGAGCGAGGTGCTTTCATGGTGGAGCAGAGATGCCATGGGAGAGAGGGAGCTATAAAGACTCGGGCTTAGGGCAGCTCCTGCCTGCTCTGCTCTATAAGCAGATTAATCTTGTTTAATATGAGAGGTGTTCTATAATTTATCTTACTGCTCCAGAGACAGTTGTTGGATCTCCTCAAACTGCCCCTTACAAGTGTAAATCAGGCCAGTAGGCTATGAAAAATTCTCCATGGATGTAGTTGGAAAGCTGGGGGTGTGTGTCAAATTTCTCACTCTCAAGTCTGTTTGGGGTCTTTCCCAGGATGCAAAGAAAACAGCATGTGTTGGAACGCACTGTACCACTAACAATTTAGCAAGGAGCAAACACTCTTTCCTGTGACTATCTGGGGCTTGGGGAGCTGTGAACATAGAAGCTCGTTTTTTCTCCTTCCCAAACCCTAGACAGTGTGTCTCTCTGAGGACCACCACTAGGTGTTCCTGGCAGGAGGATGAGCCCTTGCCTCATGAGCAGTTACTGCTGGTGACTGCTGAGCTGAAGGTGGGGAGAGGGGCAGAGACAAAGAACAAGGTGTCATTCCTTGCCAGAGGAGTAGAGTTAATCGGGTGCTATGTGTAGCTCTGTGCTGTGGCAGTGACAGCTCTGGATGCTGCACATAAGCCATACAGCTCAGGGCTTTGTACCTTGAGGCCAGATGGGCTGGAGAAAACATTCCTGCCTCCCAGGAAGGGCAGCATGGAGCCCGTGGCTGCTCTAAAGCAAGAGCTTTGCCTTCTGCAGGGCTCCTGCCTCCTCCCTGCCCAGAGACAGATGTCACGTACCTGCAGACAGGGCACTTGGTGTGCTGCGCACAGCTAGCAGCATCCTGGGGACAGATGTCCCGCAGCTGTTTACTCGTGCCCACCATCTGTTTAACCCTGGAATCACCTTGAACTTACCTCTCTTTTTGCTCCCTGCTGTTGCAGCCTGATGAGGATTTGTTCAACCCAGACTATGTGGAGGTAGATAGAATTCTGGAGGTGGCTCACACGAAGGACCCTGACACCGGGGAGGTGAGTGGCTGCATCGCTTACTTGCCCCATGGAGGGAGGGAGGCTGGGCAGGAGGTCCAGACCCACGACGTGCATCACCTGTCATCTCTGAGCACCCTGAGGCCTTCCCAGCCTTGCGCAGCCTCAGCCCTGTCCCTGGGGACTCCTTTGACGGGGGTAAATGCAGGGCTGCTGACCGTCCCTGTGACGCGCTCTCAGTCGCAGTCTGTGCCCTCGTGCTGGGGCCAAGTGGCCGTGAGCCCTGCTCTGTCTCTGAGCCCGTCTCTCTGTGCTGCAGGAGGTGACTCACTACCTGGTGAAGTGGTGCTCGCTGCCCTATGAGGAGAGCACCTGGGAGCTGGAGGAGGATGTCGACCCAGGGAAGATTAAAGAGTTTGAAGCCCTCCAAATCCCTCCAGAAATCAAGCACATGGTAACGTACCCAGAGGTAACGTACCTGGCTGGCAGCTCACTGCCCTGGGCAGGCAGGGACTGTCTGTGTCTTTCCAAGGTCCAGCAGTGCTGACCTTCTTGTCGCTGCTGCTGCAGTACAAGCCCCAGATCCTCCCCTCCGGATGGGTTAGTTAGCAGGATCCGAGGGTGGGATCCAGAGGCCAAGACCTTGCTGTGAATCAGCTGTAAATGACTGTTCTGAAGTGTTGTCCTGATGTGCAGCCCCAGAAGCGGGGTCTGGCCTCACTGAGTGTTAGCCTCTTCCTCTTCATGGACCTTGCTCCTGCTCTCACCTCCTAGGAGCGCCCGGCATCTGAGTCCTGGCAGAAACTGGAGAAGTCCCGGGAGTATAAGAACAGCAACCAGCTGCGGGAGTATCAGCTGGAAGGAATGAACTGGCTGCTCTTTAACTGGTATAACAGGTGAGGAGGGGCTGGAGCTCTGGGCTCCCACAAGGAGTCTTGCTGACAGCAGAGCTCCGGTGTGTGCAGTCACGGGAGCGGCTGAGCTGGGGAGCAGAGCTGACAAAAAAGGGTCTCACAGAGCGGCTGCTGAGACCTTCCAGTGCTGGAGCTGGCAGGCAGCTGCCAGAAAAATTGCATTTGTTTTAGCTTAGCAACTGAGTCTTTAGGAATGTTTCTCTCTGGTAAATGAGTCTCGGAGATAGTAGGGCTTAGCTATGGGTCTAAGATAGACCTGATTTTTGGTGTTGGCCCATTCCTGCGGCAGGAGTGCAGGAATATGCATGTTCTCAGCTGCAACAGGCCATCAGATGCATCTTTCACTGGCTAGTGTGCACCCAAAGGATGGTATCTTTCACACTAACTTTGAGTCCATCATCTTGCAAGAAGTTGGACGGTCTGGCTTACCCTGACCAGTTTGGGCCACTGTACCAATGTCCCCCTACCCTCCACACTGCAGGGTCAGAGAGGTGTGGGTGGAGGTGATGTG
This sequence comes from Ibidorhyncha struthersii, assembly GCA_013398815.1. Lineage (NCBI taxonomy): Eukaryota > Metazoa > Chordata > Aves > Charadriiformes > Charadriidae > Ibidorhyncha > Ibidorhyncha struthersii. Next base: position 581,052 of record VZSZ01003694.1, read on the forward strand.
CCTGACGTCCCATCAAGGAGTTGGTGACAGGGTGGTTCCTGCCCCTGAGAACCACGTTCACTTGCTCCTGTCCGTCTCTGCAGGAAGAACTGCATCCTGGCTGACGAGATGGGGCTGGGGAAGACAATCCAGTCAATCACCTTCCTCTCAGAAATATTCCTGATGGGCATCCATGGCCCCTTCCTCATCATCGCACCTCTCTCCACCATCACCAACTGGGAGAGGGAGTTCCGCACCTGGACAGAGATGAATGCCATCGTGTACCACGGCAGCCAGATCAGCCGGCAGATGATCCAGCAGTATGAGATGGTGTACAGGGACACACAGGTGATTGACGCACATGACACTCCAGGATGGGACCCCCAGCCCTGGCTTCCTTTACTTGGGAAGCACTGAGCTGTGTGTGGAGCTTGTGGTTCATCTGGAGAGGGAAAGGTGGTGGCATGGGCTCAGGGTGCACTGCGTATGAGTGAAGAACAGGCCTAACTCATGCAGCAGAGTCCCGGCCGCAGTTCTTGTCCAGGCCTGTTCGTCTGCCCTGAAGCAGTGTCTGGATTGGAGAGATGCAGCCTGCAGCCAGCGAGGAGGCTTGCAGGAACCTGCCTGCTGCTTGGGAGAGATGAATCGGGGGAAATCCCAGCTAGGAGCCAGATGCTAACACTGATATGCTGACAGGGTGTCTGACAGTGTCCTGCCACGCTGCAGGAGTCAAGCGCTGCATATGGTTTATGTCTCCCTAGGGTAACCCGCTCCCTGGGATCTTCAAGTTCCAGGTGGTTATCACCACCTTTGAGATGATCCTTGCCGACTGCCCAGAGCTGAAGAAGATCCAGTGGCGCTGCGTGGTCATTGACGAGGCACATCGCTTGAAGAACAGGAACTGCAAACTCCTAGAGGGGCTGAAGCTCATGGCCCTGGTGAGCATGTCCTGCCCAGGTTCACGTGAGAGCAGAGTGGGCCAGAGATGGCCATGCCTAGTCGTCAGATGCCACTGCCGGCTGCTCAGGCCCAGTGCCAGGGCTGAGAGCTCCCTGTCAGAGGGAAAACCATCCAGGACCCATCAGGTTGAAGTGCCAGTGACTGGGGGCCCTTTGATGATGGATGGGTAGTGGTGCCCTGCAGTCATCACAAACTCCTTTTTGCTGAAGTGGAATATTAACCCACAGTAGGCCAAGTCCTCCGATGCCTTCCCATCTGTGTGCGCTCCCTGGCAGAGCGCTGCCTGGCCTTGCAGCGCAGCTTCGGCTGCTGCAGCACACGGAGGCAGTTGCTGATCAGCCGTGCACAGCATCCTCCGGCCATGATGTGCGTTGTACCCTGCGGCATGCGGGGCTGCGGTATTCAAGCTGTTTTCTTACTGTTCTGCAAACATGGGACCAGTCCGTGCCAGGGATGGGGGTGCAGGACTGTGGGTGGTGAAAAAGGGCTCAACGAGCTGCTCTGAGAAATGAATTTGGAAGTCCAGCTCCTTTCCAGCCCTGGGAAAGGCAGTGCTGCTTTTTGCTGGACCGAGAGCCATCAGGGCTGTTGGGTCTCCCAGCCCTACCTGGCTTCCATCACACTCACCTGTAGCTGGGCCAGGACTCTGAAAATTACTAGTCTTATTTCTCCAGTTCCCAAAGACCTTGCTGTTGTCTGGTGACCTTGTGTCTTGTGCAGGTCCCTGCTGGGTTGTGAGCAGCCTGGGGCAAAGCGGGATGTCTGCTGGCCCCCCTTCATAACCATCACCTTCCTTTGTACAAGTCCTGTGGGAGCCTCCTGTTGTCCCACCTTACAGTTGCCCTTCTTTCATAGCTGGTGACTCTTGGGGACGTTCCATGCATAGGTTTGGGCAGGAGGATTAGCCTGAGCAATGAGCGAGCGCCCAAGTGTCTGGCACTGCTGGGACAGAGCGGCTGGTGTGCCCCAGGAGGCAGCACTCGGTGGTGTCAGCGCATGGAAGGGAGTGCGTTCTCCTTGAGGGGTCATCTCACAGTCCCAGGTCTTGGGGGGGTTGTCTGGACCCCTGTCTCCTTTTATTGTGCATGTACCTACATGGTGAAGCCCTAATAAAAGAATAAAAGCTCCCCCTTGTTGCCAGTGCACACTTGACACAGTCAAACGTGCCCCTGGGAGCATCCTGCTCATGCTGGCCCTAGCAGCATGTCCCTGATGCCCCTTGGTATTACGTGGCTCTGGGCCATGTTCCCTCTTGTTCTACCCAAGCCCTGAAGAGAGACATCCTGCCCTGAGGTGCACAGAGGCCTGGGCTCTGTCACTGTCCCCGTCTGATGCCAGTACAGCCCTGCCTGAAGGTCTTGTGCCAGGGCAGGGCTGAAGCCTGGGGGCAGCGTGGGATTCTCAGTTTTGGCTATTGTTGCTGCACAGAGCTGGACTGGGACACATCCAGGGAAGTGTCCTGGGAGCCACAAGACAGTGTTGCGTGGCAGTGGCTGGATCAGGGTGGGCATCATGGCCAGGGGAGCCTTTCAGGGAGTGTGTGTGCCCCCAGGCCACCCAGAATGCTCCCGAGGACGGAAAACAAGGAGTATTATGCTCTTGGGCCCCCTTGGACCCAGCCAGTGGGTCTGAGGCTTCAACCTGTTTTCTCTGTATACCCAGGAGCACAAGGTGCTGCTGACAGGGACCCCCCTGCAGAACTCGGTGGAGGAGCTCTTCAGCCTCCTGAATTTCCTGGAGCCGCAGCAGTTCCCCTCAGAGACAGCCTTTCTGGAGGAGTTCGGAGACCTGAAGACAGAGGAGCAGGTACCTAGAAGAGTGACGCTGGTGACTGTTAGCACGGGCCACTGAGACACACGGTCACCAAGCCAGGCATGCACTCAGACGTGTGCTTCATGGAATTAAATAGGACCCCTCATGCCAGGAGAAGCAAAGTTGTGACAGACCCCCCCCAGCAGTGCTTTGGAGAGCGGAGACCAGCCTGTGCCAAGGCAGTGGTCTGCTCCCCGCCTAGCTTCCTACCGCCCCTTGCATGCCTGGGCAGCACAGCTCACCCAGCTTTCCCACCCGGCCTGTCCTTGAGACTAACAGGAATGTAGGGGGAGTGAGGAGTCCATGTGTCAGTCGCCCTTGTCAGGTTCCCCTGGGGAGCCACACTCCAAAGTTCCCCTTGAGCGTGGGTCATGGAAAGCAACTCGGTTCCCTGGGCTGTCTCGCTGCCATTTGAATGTCTGGCTTAAGTGGAGATTGCACAAAGATCGTCATTGTGAGGGAGCAGGCATGGGCACATGGAGCAACTGTCATCTCACCTGCTATCAAAGCTCTTGGCTCTCCTGCAGCAGACACGTTTACCCAAGGCTGCTGGGAGCAGAAGCGTGTGGAGTTCATGGCCCAGGGCTGATTACTCATGTGCCTGCCCCAAGGAAGCCGGTCCCTGAAGTTGTCCTGGCTGTCAGCAGAGCAGCTGCTTCGGGGTCATTTGTAGGGGGTTTACAGCCTGGGGCGGCTCTAGCATTGCAGGTTCCTCCACTGTTGTCACCATGTGCTTGCCATGCACGGAGGGCAGTGAATCTCTGCGCTTGCTCTGGCAGGTGAAGAAGCTGCAGTCCATCCTGAAGCCCATGATGCTGCGACGGCTGAAGGATGATGTAGAGAAGAATCTGGCACCCAAGCAGGAGACCATCATTGAGGTGGAGCTGACCAATATCCAGAAGAAATACTACCGGGCCATCCTGGAGAAGAACTTCTCCTTCCTCTCCAAGGGTGCCAACCAGCATAATATGCCCAACCTCATCAACACCATGATGGAGCTGCGGAAGTGCTGCAATCACCCATATCTTATCAATGGTGAGGGCTGTGCACAGGAGGTGTGGGGAGACGGATATCACTGCAACATTTACTGGTCACTACCTGCAGAGCTCACCCAGCTTGGGAGCCAGCTCAGGCCCTCACGCTGTCTGCTGCTGGTGTGGTACCATGCGCATCCAGGCCCAGCACAGGGTGCAGTGATCTGCCTTGTTGCCCTCACAGGCAGCCCAGCTCCCCGCAAGTGCTGCTTGCTGATGGGCACCTCGGGGTCTTGCAAGGTCTGCTATGTTTGGGGGTGTTCTGGCATGGGACCCTCTCCAGCTTCCCGGCCTGGCTTGTTCTGCCAAGAGCTGGTGCAAGCCCTGAAGAAGGAGTAGAGTCACAGGAGTGGAGGGCCTTCTGGAGGTCTCTAGCCAACCTCCCTAGATCTGATCGACTGCATGGGTTCTGTTCCTTGTGTGGTGGCTTGCTGTTACCCTGGATGGGAGACTGGGGGTAGCTGCACTGCCAGCCTTGCCGAAAGCTCATGTCCCTTCTCACCTGGCAGGGGCGGAGGAGAAGATCCTGGAAGACTTCCGTAAAACACACAGCCCAGAGGCACCAGACTTCCAGCTGCAGGCGATGATCCAGGCGGCCGGGAAGCTGGTGCTCATTGATAAGCTGCTTCCCAAGCTGATCGCTGGTGGGCACAAGGTGCTCATCTTCTCCCAGATGGTGCGCTGCCTCGACATCCTGGAAGACTATCTCATTCAGAGGCGGTTAGTACAGGCTTCAGCATTCCCCACAGCTCCTCCCCATCACCTCCATCCTGCACTGTAGGTAGGGATTTTGCCATTCTGTGCCCACATACCAAAAGGTCTGAGTTAAGGCTGGTGGGTGCAGAGACCCCAAAGCTGGGCAGCTCTGACCTGTCCGTTCTGCGTTGCCCAGGGCTAGTCCTAGGAGTGACTAAATGGAAATAGGCCCTTCTTTTGGTCCCGGTTCCCGTGAGCCCTATATCCATGCACTGCGGGGGGGC
>VZSZ01003694.1:591541-619889 GCA_013398815.1 Ibidorhyncha struthersii
CCTCCCAGCTCCCCCATCAAGCGCAGGGCGCTGCAGCCGGCTTCAGTGCAGCCCCAGGGCATACCGAAATTCCAGCTAAGGCAGCAACACCACAGAGGTGGTAGACAGCAGCAAGAGGGAGGCCCTGCAGCCCTGCAGAGCTCACTGCTCTAGCAGAGAGAACGGCGGTGGTGGAGGGTGTCCCATGTGCTTGAAATCCAGGCAGATTTAGATGACATGGATTCATTCGACGGGGGGGGGCAAGGAGAGAAGGGAGGTACATGCTATTTAATTTCATATTGCTCCCTCCTGCACCTTGTTGGAAGCTGCCTTTCCTCTTCCAGTCCACATTTCCCCCCTCCCGACACAGAAATTACACCGCCTCCAGCACAGCACTGGGCACAGGCGGTGCTGGGAGGGCCAGGAGTGTGATTCAGAGCTGAATCAGCTGCTGCTTGTCAGCAATTTGAACCCGCAGGGCCTGATTTTGAGCCTCCCAGTGTTCAGGCTGAATTTTGTGCTGGCAAGGAGTCGTCTCATGTGTGCAGGCAGAGCCGCACGCAGGTAATTTGGAGCAGGTATCCCAGTGGGAAGGTGATGGCTAGCCATGGGGCTGGTGAGCTGGGAACCCAAGGCATGAGCAGAGCAGGGTGGCAGCGTGGAGAAGAGGATGTACTGTGCCCTGATGGAAGGCAGGTGTTTCTGCCCATACCTGAGCGCGTTCTCCTCTCTGTCCCTCTAGGAGAGCCTGGTCATCGACAGACCCCGGGTGCGGAAGCAAACCAAACACTACAACTCCTTTGAAGAGGATGAGCTGATGGAGTTCTCCGAGCTGGACAGTGACTCGGATGAGCGACCCACACGCTCACGGCGCTTCAACGAGAAGACACGGCGGTACCTGCGGGCTGAATGCTTCCGCGTGGAGAAGAACCTGCTCATATTTGGGTGAGTCACACCCCCTCCCAGAGAGCACAGCCGCAGCCTCCAGCTGCCACAGTGCGCAGATGGGCCACCAGCTGCCCCAGCCGCATTCTGTCTGTCCTGCTTGCAGTATGCCCTCCTTCCAGCAGTGAACTCCTTGGTGGGACCTGGGCTCTAAGCAAACATTTGGGATGGAAGGAGAGTTAGGGGGGCAAGGCACGAGCGCAGTTGGCTCTTCCGGAGTCTGCTCCTACTTCTGCCTTGTTCAGTCCTGGGCAAACTTCTCTCTGCTCCCATAATGTGGGGACAGAACACCCCTATCCAGGGGAGCTGGCAGGGCCGTGCCCTTGAGCAAGCTCCAGGAGAGAGGTGCCGGAGAGGTCTCTAGTTGCACAGGAGTGTTTACTCTCTCTATGTTCTGCTGTTGCAGCTGGGGACGCTGGAAAGATATCCTGACCCATGGGCGGTTCAAGTGGCACCTGAATGAGAAGGACATGGAGATGATTTGTCGGGCCTTGCTGGTCTATTGCGTCAAACACTACAAGGGGGATGAGAAGATTAAGAGTTTTATCTGGGATCTCATCACGCCGACAAAGGATGGCCAGAACCAGGCTCTGCAGAATCACTCAGGTATTGCGTGTTCTCTCTGCCATTGCACCTGTACCCGCCGCCGCTGTGCTAGCCTACAGGACTGAGGCTGCAGAAGTCAAAGCAGAGCTGATTGAAGCAGCAAGCAGTTGTGCTTGGGCACTGCAAGTCTCTCTGCACAGAGAGTGGCTGCCGTAGGACTGACCTCCACACTGACCCTCAGAGCCAGCAGCAGGGGCTGGCTGGGTGGGGGAGGCTGTTTCCTGGCTCCCGGTGCCATGGCTGGTGCAAGGAGCCTTGTGGAGCAGAGATATCATCCTCCTCTCAAGTGGGCACTGCTAAGTTTTCTGTGGCCTGTGAACACTGTCAGGGTTCCCCCACGTGGGGAGACACCAGACAGTGAGCTCATGGGGCGCTGGTGACCATGTGAACACATTGGGTGGGATACGTGTGAGGGGGCTTATTTCAGTCAGAGCGTAGAAGTGCCCTGGCTGTTCCTCAGGGCATCGCAGGACGCAGCCTGGATCGTTGTACAGGGACCCTACCTGTGCCTGTTGGCAGCCCCAGCCCTAATGCCAACCGCTGAGACCACCACACGTGGCACTCGCGGCTGTGCTGGGGAAGCTGGCGGTGCAGTCTGTGCAGCCATCTCACCCCAGGTCACCAGCTTGTCACCATCATGGTTCTTGTCCCAGACATACTGGTCTGCAGTCCCTGCCATGATGGGTGGAAATGCAGCATTGGTTTGTCCCCAGACCTCTGTGATGCAGAATCCTACCCAGGTGACGCTGCCTTCTCTCACTCCATCTAGCAGGACTGTTTATCTCAGGTTTCGCTGTGCCCTCCCTGTTCAGAGGACTCGTATGCTTATTTTCCAGTGTGTGTGAGGTCCACATATCACACCACATGTCCCATCTGTAATTGCATCTGCATTCTGTCGGGTGGAGGTTTCAGACAGGGCCCACCCAGAGCCTTCCCCAGCACTGCTCTCCCGCTCTCTGGCTCTGCCTGGGCAGTGGGGCCCTGCAGATTCACCCCCTGCCTGCAGGGCAGCCTCTGCTCTCGGTAGGTGTCCCTTGGGGCTGGAGCAGCACAGCAAACAGAGCCCACCACGCAAACAGCACCATGCAGCCACAGTGGCTTTTGTCTTTAATGATATGAAGACAGAGCCGGTGCTGGCTCCTCGGATCAGCCGGAGGGTTGTGACCTGGAACACGTGGTCACTGCCCCTTCTGTGTCGGAGGACTCTGCGCTGACCTAGCAGCACAGTTGCCTGCGTGCTGTGGCTTTCAGGACAGGTGAGTTGGGCTGGGAGGGACGGCTGGGGGAGGCCACGGCGCTCCCTCCGAGTGGTCAGAGCCCCACGGCTGTGTGCTGCTTGTTGTACACCTGTGATCTGTGGTGCGAGGTGAGTATCGAGGAGGCTGGAACTCTCCAGTCTGCTTTTGGCATCAGGAAGCCTGACTGAAACCTGGAGCTCCTCTTTCAAGGTGGTGGAGCGCAGGGGAGGCTATTCTGGAGTGGTGCTGTTGCCGAGCCCCGAGAGTGTGCTGTGTGTTACTTGATGCTTAAAATCTGACATCACCATTTCCTTCTGCCTGGAAATGTCCGACTGGCTTTACAGCGTGAGGTCCAAGCACATGGCCTTCAGTGGCTTCCTTGAGTTACTCCAGTCACCTCCTACAATGTCAGTGCTGCCTCCTGCCTTTGCCACACAGCCCTGCCCAGAGCGGCACTGGGACTGGACTTGAGAGCCCTGTGGGGAGCAGAGCAAGAGTAAGAAACAAATTGACTGATATGAATGGGCTTGATGTAGATAATGCCAAGTAATGAACAAGCCACGGTTTCATTGGAGGCTCGGGAATGCTTTAGTGCAAGAGCAGCACTAAAGTTGGATATTTAACAGAGGGAAGCAACAAGGAGCTTCTGCATCAGCTCTTCAGAATGGCTTTTCGCACCTGTGAAACCTCCATGTGGTCTTGGGCAGAGGGACAATGAACCCATCTAGCCTAACCTCAGGAGCTGGAGAAGAGCAGAACCCTCCAGTGTGGAGCAGCCACGCGATGGGCACTGCTGTGGCTCGCCAAGGAACCTGAGGTGTCACTCGTGTTTGCAGAGAGCTGACCAGGCGAGACATGCTCTGGGTCTCCCTGACGTGCAGAAAGCAGCAGCAACCTCCAGCCTTGCTAGTGCACCTGGGGCTGTTCCTTCTCAATCCTGTGTCCGCTTGACTACAAGGGACGAGCACAGCACACAGGCAGCCCAGCGCAGAGCTCCGCTCTGATCCAGACCGGTCCTGCCTTCTGACCTGGAAGAGGCCAAGCTGCTGAGGAAGCAGCATTTGCCCAGAGTTTGTCAGGCCGATTTGGTGCTGGGGACAGGAGCCCTGGTGCCAACTGCAGGCTTCCAGCAGCCACCTGGGCTGGAGCTGCAAAGTTTATGAAGGTGTTGAGGACACGGCGATACTCTCTTTTCTTCCCTGGTGTTGCGAGACTGGACGGATGGGGTGGGACAGGACTGCTGAAAGACTTCTTTCCCCTTCGCACACATAGGCAGGAGACATCTGCAGATCCTGCCGCAGAAGCGGCTGCCCAGGGAGGCAGCTCCTCCCTCTCAGAAGACTCCAAACAGTAGTGACCCCACCAGGAGTTGTTTCAATGTTCTGCTGTGAACTTGCATCTTATTTCAAGTTTGAGAATGTGTTTAATTTTCAGCTTCAGCCACCAGATCTCATTTTATCTTTGTCAGCCAGGTGGGACTGCGTTCCTTTTCAGTATCTTTGCCAAGCATAAATGCCCCCTGCAGCGATCCGGTTCCCATGCAGCCCTCCTCCTGATGCACAGAATAGGAAACAACCCTTGCAGATCAGATCATCAGGATTGTCTTCTGGTCTTTGATCATTTGGGAGCCTCTTGTTTGAACTTTTGTCCCAAATCACTGTGTTGTCCCCGTAGGATGAACTTCAGAGCTGGCTGTAGTGTCTAGGTAAGGCTCTAAGAGCTGTGCCCATCACCAAAGTCCCTTCCATGCTTCTATGTGATATTTTTATACATCAAGGGGTCATGTTATCCTTTGGGCTCAGCGTTGCATTGAGAACTCACAGCAATTCAGTTTCTGTGGTGATCCCCAAGTTTTTCTTGGAGATGGAGGCTCCCATGCTCTGCGTTTGCCCCGTGCACTTCTCTCATCCTGGCTCGCTGACCTGCAGCCAGGAGCTTTGCTTGGCCTCCTCCAGCTCCCTGGCTCTGCCGCCCTGCCTGGGCACTGCAGCGCCAGAGACGCCTCGCAGCGGTGCCCGGCCTGGCCCACGGTGCCCACGGTGCTCACTGGCTGCCGCTTGCTGTTACAGGCTTGTCAGCGCCGGTGCCCAGAGGCAGGAAGGGGAAGAAAACGAAGAACCAGATGCTGCTTCCCGAGATAAAGAACGCAGACTGGCTTGCCACCTGCAACCCTGAGGTCGTCCTGCACGACGACAGCTACAAGAAGCACCTCAAACAGCACTGCAACAAGTGAGTGTGGGAGCCCGCGCTGGCTCGTGGAGACCGTGGGCTGAGGACCTTTAGCATGGGGAGGGTTGGAGGGAGCCGCGAAGGGCTCCCAGCCCACGCAGGATCACCGTGCTCTGGCTGCTGGACCACTCTCAGATGGCAGCCGGGCTGGGCACTGTCGTGAGACACCACATGGCCGGTGCCCATCCTGCTTTGAGAAAGTGGGTCCTCCCATATGGGGAAACGTGGTGTTGAGCAGGTTTCCCTGGCCCTGCTGACCCTCAGAGTGTCCTCCTGCAAACACTTTGGCAAGGGCCGTTGGACCAGGCCCTAGGCTGGCATCTGAGCACCTGCGTGCTAGCGTGCGTTCCTCTCTGCTGCCCCGGGACAGGGTTCTGCTGCGGGTGCGAATGCTGTACTACCTGAAGGCTGAAGTGCTGGGAGAGGCCGCGGACAAAGCCTTCGAGGGGACCCCTGCCAGGTAGGGACCTTACGCTGAACCCCTGCGATGCTTCTCGGGGAGGTGGTGGCCACACTTGAACACTGCCGCAGCCACCCAGCCCAGCCGCAGCTGGGCTCACCGCGGCTCCAGGCGAGTCAGACCCCGTGGTCAAATCCCCAGGTCTTGCTCAGGCAAAACTTCATCCTTAGACGGCAGCTCTTCCTGCACAGGGACCGCGGCCGTGGCAGCCCTGTTGGGGTAGCTGAGGCTGCAGTGCCAGCCTCAGGGGTGGTGAGGATGCTCGGGGACACCCTGCAGCCTGCAGGAAAATGTCTCCACCTGCCGCCTGATAAATTGGCCTTTAATCCAAAGTGAGAGGTCACAGAGACTGGTGTGCGGTTCCCAGGGCCAGACCTCGGAGCGGAGCATGCCCCATTGCTGTGGCCTGCAGTCCCTTCCCGGCGCTGAGGACAGGCTCTGGCAATGCCAGTGAGCCTGCAGCCCCCCAGCTCCTGACCTGCCTGCAATGACACAGCTCTTGGCGCTTCAGAGAGAAGTGTGATATGCTGAGCTTAATTTCCTCGAGCAGGGACCGCTGCCTTCCCTAGCACAGCTCCATCAGCACGAGTCTGTGCGGAGGGGACGTTGCAGCCCACCCTGCCAGACGTGCTGTTCTTTCGGGGCCAGTAGGTTTGAAGTGTTTTCCCCCAAGAGATGCTCTTCAAATCAGATAGGATCTCCAGTCCTCTGGTGTTGCTTGGGTGGGAGGGGAGAGGGGCTGTGCAGCCGCTGGAGAAGGAGGATGGGGAAGGCAGTGGGTTGCGGTGGAGCCAAAGTTCCAGCCCTCTGACCCCAGGGAGATGCACACATCCCCCATGGTGGACCCCAGGCCAGCCTTGCCTTGGTTAGCTGTCCCCAAGCCAACAAGTGATGGCTGCTGTCTCCCCCTGCCCCCGCCCAGCAGTGGCCAGGGCGCTCCACTGTCTAGTGAAGCTGGGAGAGGGGCATTCATACCTTGTCTGCCACAGGGAGCTGGACGTGCTGCTGCCAGACATTGACTACGTGGAGATCCCAGTGGACTGGTGGAATGCCGAAGCCGATAAATCCCTGCTCATCGGCGTCTTCAAGCACGGTGTGTACCCAGCTTGTCTGGTGGGTGCCAGTGCATGAGAGGGACCCAAGTGGAGCACCCGGCCAGAGCTCCAGTACCCGGAAGGGACATCATGTCAGTGCAAGGGGGCAGAGCTGTGGCCATTCACCATAGCCACACAGGGCCAAGGCAGCTCTCCCCAGACGCCGGCGGCTGTGGCACTGACGGCTCGTTCAGGTGGTGGGGCAGGTGCACGGCAGTGCTCAGTCACGTGGCAGACTCCTCTGGTTTGCCAGGAGCAGCGTGCAGTTGCTACGTGAGGGTGAGGAGGAAGGCACAGGGCCTCTCCTGGCATCCCCAGCCTTGTCATGAAGTCCTCCTGTGGGTTCCAGGAGCCACGGGGCTGTTTGCTCCCAGATGCAACCTGCTGCGGGTGCTGGGCACAGCTCTCCCATCGCTGCGCTGCGTACCAAGCAGGGCTGCCTGGTGGGATGGAAAGGCTGACCTTTCTTTTTGCCTGCTGCCCAGGGGCTGCAGAGAAATTAGCAGCTCTTGGAAAAGCGTTCTGAATTTCTGGGGGTGAGAATTGATCTCACAGCAGCACAGACAGAGATGGAGAGCCAGCTGGGGAGCTGTATCCCACAGAGCAGGAGGTTTGCCTGAAGCAGGCTCAGGCTTGACTTTGTGCCATCTTTCTCCTTTTTGGTGGCAGGTTATGAGAGGTACAACGCCATGCGGGCAGACCCGGCGCTGTGCTTTCTGGAGAAGGTGGGCATGCCGGACGAGAAGCTGCTCTCTGCAGAGCAGGGCGTCAGCGATGGGGCCCAGGACGCTGCCGAAAGGTGGGCAGGGAATGGAGCCAAGCTCTCGGGGGCTCTGGCTCACTCCTGGTGGCCGTGTTGGCAGTGGGGCAGTGCTGTGGGGTGAGCTGTGTGCAGGGAGGAGGAGGGAAGCAGACCGTGTGTCTGAGCACAGCAGGCAGGGGGGAAGGCGCGCGGGAACTGGCTCCCCAGTACGAGGTGGAGGGATGGCAAAAGCACCAATTCTCCGCTCCCTCCTGCTGATGACTGGCAGAGCCAAGAGGGCTGTGCTACCACTACCAGGGACTAACTCACTCTCTTACCCAGGGGCAGCATGGAAAAGGAAGAGAGCGGTGGGGAAAAGCTGGAGGGGCTGCAGAAGCAGGAGGTGAGTGGGATTCACGGTGATCAGTGCACGTCTGCTGCTGCCAGGCCTGCCCTCATGCCCTGCACTGCAGGCTTGGCTCCGCCAGCTCTGCTGCGGAGCACCGGGGAACCAGCACTGGTGGTGACCCTGCTCTGTGCTGGCTTTGCCATGCCGTGCACAGGCTCTGCCCCACACTGCCTGCGTCATCTCTGCTCGCTGGAGCACAGCTTCTGCTGTTGCCTCTGTGTGTTTCCGGCAGACCTGGGCAGCATTCACCTTGTGTGGAGCTGGGGGAGACTGAGGGCTGGGGACAGCCAGGGATGCTGGTTCTCACGCTCTGCTTCAGGAGCCACGTGAGGCCCTGGCAAAGTTGCTAGTGCGTCCCAAAAGAAATGGCCCTGAGGGAGAGGGAGAGCAGTGAACAAGGCAGCACGAGAGGGTGCAGGGTTCGTTTGAGCAGCGGAGGCTGTCACACTGCTACTGTCCTGGACAGTGGCATTACAGCGTGTGTCACTGTGGTGGACCTCCCCTCCAGACCCAAAATGGACAGCACTGCCCCTCTGAGCTGTCACCTCCCCTGGCCGTGCTGCTCTGATCCCATGCGACTGCAGCCCAAGGGCACAGGACACGCAGCCCTGCCTGTCCTGCTGCTCCATACCCTGCCAGGGCCAGCTGGGCTGCCGGTACGGGGGGTTCTGTGCAGGGCTGGAGAGCCCTCTCTGATGGTTTCCTTCTGCAGGACATCGTGACTGCTGGGGTGGGCGAAGCCAGTGAGAAGAGGGATGAGCCAGCGGCAGGTGAGGCCGTATCTCCCACAGAGTGGTGCATGGCTTTCCAGAGGCAGGCACAGCTGGGTTGGGGGGACATGCTGCTGGGCTGGGGGGACACGCTGCTCTGTTAGTGGGTGAGGTACCTTAATCCGAACAGGCTCCTGCTGGGGACCCTCCCGTGCAGAGTCGCATGTGACCCAGGGATGGGCTGTGTGGCCGGGCATCCAGGGTCCCCCAAAAGGGTGTTACCAGTCAGAGCCACCCAGGGGTGACTAGAAGCCATTGGCCTGACCTTGTCCATGCAGTTGCCTACATGAGATGAGTGTGCAGGATCTCTGCAGTGGGCAGTGCTGGCCGATGCTGTGGGCTGGCTGGCCCTGCTGCTGAGTTGCAGTCCTCTCCCATGCATGGCCTGGCCCAAAGCCGTCATTCCTACCCCGATCTCTGCCTCTGGGCTCTCTCTGAAGGAAGCTCAGACATGGTGAGGCTGTGAGCCAGCAGCTTTTGGGGTGCAGAGGCCCAGGGATGGTCTCCACACACCCCCACTCATGACTGGGATCCCTGGTGTCCCCCGTGGGAGGGGGAAGGCAGGAGGGAACTCTCAGAGCTGGCCGGAGGGACGTGGAAACCCGTGGCTTTGAGTGTGCATTAAATACTAATGTCCTTGCTGATGTTTGAAGCCCAGGATGGCTCCGACTCAGACAGATCCTGCTGGCCTGTCTCATCTGCCCTCACAGCCAGACTGCGGAGGCTCGTCACTGTCTACCAGCGCTGCAACCGCAAAGAACTGCCTCCCCGTGCTGAGATGCTGGTGCCTGGTAACCATGGATACTGGCTGCAGGACGAGATGTTCAGGAGAGCCTCTGAGATGGACTCGGTGAACAAAGAAATGCAGAAAAGGTAACGCAGCAGAGGGTCCTTTCCAAAGCTGATTTAGGCCAGTTGAAATCCTTGCCCCCCTGGATTTACCCAGGTAAATGTCACCACCGCTGTCGTGCAGCCAGCTGTCCACGTGACAGAGGCGCATGGGTCCTTGCTGGGCCGGGAACGCTGCTCCCAGCCACGAAGAAGCCCTGTGGCTCCGGTAGCCAGCCCAGCCGGGAAGCAGCCTCCACTATAGTTTGCGGGTAGCAGCTGGTGACATGGTGAAAGGAAGTGAGGGGACAGCTCTTCAAGGTGAAATCCAGCATCTGCTGGGCCAGGGATCACCCCTCAGCCCCAGCAGAGCGGGCACTGCTGAGCCATGTTGTGAGCTTGGGACACGCCATGGATGAGGGGTGACGGATGAGTGCTGTCACAGCCCACGTGCATCGTGCGTAGCCTTTCTCACCCTCGTGGCTCTCGTGCCGCTGCCTTAGCCTCCTGCCCATGGCCTCAGGAGCCCAGTGGTGGCATGTCCTGGTGGTGGTGTTGCTCCCATTTCATCCCAGTAAGGATGGTGGGACCATCTTGGCACCCTGAGTGGCTCTCTGCAGAAACCAGGGAGGGTGTGCAGCAGAGTGATGTTGCCCCCATTGCTGCCAGTCCCCTTGGACTTCCTGAACTACAGGGACTCTCTGTGGTTAACAGTCCTCGATGGCTTTGTCTCCTGTGATGCTGTCCCCGTTGCAGGAACACACATAACCGTTTGGTATCCGTGATGCCCTGTGCTCTCTGTTCACGGCCTCCTTGTATGGAACCTGCTCCAGCCCACTGATCTTCCCTTTGCCCTTCCTCTGGACCTCTTCCAGTTGTACCATCCCCTCTTCAAGGTGGGGGTATCAGTGGTTGTGCTGTGAACACCACAGCAGCCTGGTATTTCCTGCTCTTTAATTCTGTGGGCTTTTTATTTTTTGAGTCTCCTTACAGGAATGTCCCACCACCCTTTAATTGGAGGCCTTTCAACAAACTCCCCATTGGGCTCCTTGATTTGAATCATTGATTTTTTTATTAACTTTCTTCTTGTTATTCTCCTTTTTGGAATGAAATATCCCTGCAGAGGCCTCAGGGCTGGTCTAGGTGTATTTTGGCCAGCTGGGGAGTGCGGTGGGTGCTGTCACCCTGTCTGCTCAGCCTTGACGTGTCCCAGCTGCTTGCAATTCAGAGGAGCTGAGAATTAACTTTAAGCTTTCCTTAGCCCACAGCACTCTCCTTTCTCTGCCGTGACCCATTCCTGCATTTGCCCTGCAGTTTGCGCCTGGGTCTGTTCGCTGTGCTCTGTTTCTCTGCGCTCTGCTTGCCTGGGGCTGTATTTGCCCAGGATGCTCTTCACCATCTCTGTCCTGGATTGTTCCTTTGAGTGATCCCCACAAGGTGAAACCTCAGAGGGTCCAAGCCAGAGTGAAAGTTGGGCTCTAACAGTGCTGTAACTGACCCTCCCCCCCCATCACCATGGCTGCTTTCCTCCAGTGGGGAGGGGGTGACACCCACCCCTGGCACCCAGGAGTCAGCAGGGTGGATGGTGTTTGTTACTGGGACCCTTACTGCAACAAACCCCAGTCCCAGTTTCCCTCTGGAAGAGGCTGGATGCGAGCTGTGGCCGCAAGACCTTCCTTTCTAATTACTGGTACAGAGTTGGCCTTACCATGGAGGTGATGAGACAACTTGATGTGGAGGAAGCAAGTGGGTGAGATAGGTTTGTGCCTCCACAGAAGCTGCTGGAGGCTGCGCCCCATCAGCAGCCCAGCCAGGAGCTGCACTTGGTGTTTTTTCAAACAGCCGAGAACGTTTTGTTGAACAGTGAGCCCAGAGCCAGAGGGCCTGTGGCCTTCACTCCTCCTCACTATGCGCCATAAGGCAGAGGATCTCAGGTTGTGGTGGTCTCCCCAGTGTGCTCCTCTTGGCAGCTCCCCCAAAACTGGTGGGCAGTAACGGAGTAGTCCTTTCTGAGCCTCTCTGCCTGGTGCCCTGCCCATACTGGGACCAGAACATGTCTCAGTGGTGTTCATGTCTCCTCCGTGCCCCACAGGTGGACCAGGAGGGAGCAGGCAGATTTCTACCGCACTGTCTCCTCCTTTGGGGTTATCTATGACCAGGAGAAAAAGATCTTTGACTGGGCCCAGTTCCGAGCCATCTCTCGACTGGAGAAGAAGACAGATGAGAGCCTGGAGAAGTACTTCCACAGCTTTGTGGCCATGTGCAAGAATGTCTGTGGTCTCCCACTGTGGAAAGAGGATGGTGAGTGGAAATTGCATGGCCTGTGGGAGGGTAGTGGTAGATCCATGTAGCCTTAGGTCAGAAATGGTCCCGCTGCTCTTGTGGAGCAGGAGGGCAAGGGAGGAGTTTCAAGGACAGTTGGAGGCAGTGAGACACCAGGCAGGCTGTGGGCTTGCAGGAGGCAGGTGCATTTCTGGCTGCCTTGTCACCACCGTGTACCGCCTTCCCCAGCGCAACGGGAAGGCAGGGCTGCCCTGTGGGCTCCAGCCTCTGCTCTCGCAGGTCTCACAGAGCTCTCCCATGAAATCATGACCCATTTTTTCCAAGACAGAAACCTCTGTGTTGCTGTCTGATCTGAGGGAGGAGAAGCAGAGAAGCAGCAAGTCACATCCTCTCCACGCTGGAGCTGGGGCTTGTTTGGGCGATCTGCATTGCTGCTTTCTTTCTGAGCATCTCTCTGCTGGCGCTGGACAGAGTCCGCCCAGTGCCCGTGTTGTGGCATAGCTGAGTAGAGGGCTCTGCTGCAGGGTTAAGGGAGTCTGAACTCATCGCAGGAGGCTTGGGAAGCCTGACCAACACACAGGGCATCTGCTTTCTCAGAGTGCCCTGCAGAGCCCCGGTTCATTGGCAGCGTGCAGGACATGGCACGTGAAAAGTTGCTTGGGGCTATTTAAACACAAAGCAATTTGCTTCTAACAGCAGCAGAAAGGATTTCGTCTGAGACCTGTCAGAAGGTCTGGTCTCAGGCACAGTTCCTTGGATGAGTGTGTTAATGCCTTAGGTATTTAGGTTTTCCTCATCAAAAGAGCTGCATGAGTTGAGGGACGCCCTTCCCTGAGAGCCTGCTGAAGGGCTACCAGAGGCTCAGACCCCAGGGAGCCTCTCCACTGGCAGGTCCAGGCAGCTGCACTGATGGCACTGATGGAGCAGAGCTCAGGCAAGACTCTGAAATCCTCTGCAGCCACTCTTGGTCCAGCTGCTAAAGTCGAGGGAATTTACTCCCATGTGTCCATTTGGTGTCAAATGAATGGAAGGTGGTTAGACTGGGAAAAGAAGCCTCAACGGTGGCTACAAGCACTCCCCCCACCTCACCTGCAGTCTGAGCGAGTTAAAACTCACCTTGCTCATCACTGCCTCTGAGTAACTCTCATCAACCTGTGTAATGGGGCCTGGCTTTTCTGTCCCTGCTGTAGGTCCCCCAGACCCTGACATCTACGTGGAGCCCATCACAGAGGAACGTGCTGCCAGAACCCTCTACCGTATCGAGCTTCTGCGAAAGGTGCGCGAGCAGGTGCTCAAGTGTCCGCAGCTTCACGAGCGGCTCAAGCTGTGCCGGCCGAGCCTCTACCTGCCAGTGTGGTGGGAGTGTGGCAAACATGATCGGGACCTGCTGATCGGCACCGCCAAGCATGGCCTGAATCGCACTGACTACTACATCATGAATGACCCTCAGCTGTCTTTTTTAGATGCGTACAGGAACTATGCCCAGCATAAAAGAACGGGGCTCCCAGGCCCAGAAACCCTGTGCTGCCTTTACCAGACTAACTCCAAACTCTACAGTTCCCCTCTGTACAGCCAGGTGGACCGAACTTGCGAATCCCTGGAGAGTGAAGCCGAGAGTCAGATCAAGCTAGAAACCGTAGACAACACTATGTCCCAGGCTGGGGGAAGTCCGCCGGATGCAAACTGTGACACATTCATGTCTAAAGTCCGGGACATCATTTCCAGTAACTACGACGAAAGCTCTCTGCCAGAGTCATTGGTGTGCATGATGTACGATGAGAAGGCCTGTAACAGCGAGCAAAGCTCCCTTGCCCGAGACAGCCCAAGTTGCACAGACGTTGGAAGCAGTGTTGCTAAACTCTCTGAGGGCAAGCTAGAGGGGGACGAGGATCCCTCCAGCTGCGATGCAGATGCCATGAGAGAGACTCCCTTCCTAGAGGGTTTGCAGGTGCGCTGTGACCAAATGGACAGTCAGAACGAGGAAGCTGAGCCTTCACCTTCTACCCCCGAAAGCGACCCTTTGCAGAGCATCCCAGTGGAGCTCTGCGAAGCCTTGCAGCAGAAGGGAGACCTCACCAGCCCTGCGCCAGTGCTGCCTGAGCATGGTGCCATGGAAGGGGTCATAAGCGTGGGGCTCTACAGTCCCAGTCTTCATAACTATGAAATAAAGGTTCCTCATGAGCAGAGGTTCATCAGTCTGCTGCAGGAGAAAGGAATGGAGGCAAAGTCAGGGCCAAGTCAGAGCCACAGCGAGGAAGATGAGGAGGAAGAAGAGGATGATGATAACTCTGAGGCAGCAGCAGATGTTGTGGAAGGCTTGAGTGGTCCCAGGACCAGGGCCGGTTGTCACCCCGAGGCTAATGAACTTGGGGGCGAGGAGCAGAGCTCTGGCCTCCCCACACCCGAGGACACTTGCCCAGAAGATGTGAATGGCGAGAGAGAGTCCCTGGGACTGGGGACACCTGAAGGGCTGACGGAGCCTGGGCCAGAGGGCAGGGAGGACCGTGGCCTGGATGAGGAGGGCACCCTGCAGCACTCACCGGGCCAGGCTCAGAGCCAGGCTTTCAGCCTGCCTGCACCTCTGCTGGGGGCCCCAGGGGCAGAGCCCCCCCGTGCCGGGGGGGAGGCTTGGGGCCGAGGGACTGAGGAGCAGGTGGGCTGCAGAGAGACCCTGCACCCCAATCCCCAGGGGGTGAAGCAAGAAGAGTGTGAGAACAGAGACGAGGGGGAGAAAGCCAGCAGCAGCCAGAGTCAAGGTACGGTCCTGAGAGCTCCCTCTGGTTGACAGTCACCTCCGTCTGGGGTGGGAGGGACCCGCTGTCCACCCTGCAGAGCCAAGCCTTGGGGCTGCCGAGCCCTCGGAGCGGCCTCCCTTCGGCAGGAGTTCGGGTCCCTCTAGCTGGTGTGATTGGGGAACAAAGTGTTGGTGGCTGCATTTGCCAGCAGGACTGGCCAGAACCGCCCCCCTGAGCCCCAGCAGCTCTTCTGCCACAAGCATCCCACGGAATGCAGGATGCCCTTCCCTTCTTGGCACAGGGCACTGCCTGGCGAGCAGCTCCTTCTGGAAAGGCATGTGCCTCCTTACCTCTCCGGGGTGTGGGGATGGTCAGGGATGGGGGCCACTGCAATACAAGCCCCCCAGATTCAGCCCAGGGGAGTGGTGGCCCTTCCTGAGCAGTGTGAGCCAGCTGTCATGACCCAGGGCTGCTGCATTCCTCGGTGGCTGGTTGGGGGATGGGACCTTTGTGGAGCCAGCTGGGTGCTGAGGTGGGAAGGTGTGAGGAGTTGCGCTCTCCTCAAGAGGGTGAGAGAGGCAGGGCAGTGATGGGCTCTGTTCTCCATCATTTTCTCAGATGGTCCAGAGAAGTACTTGGAGGAAGAGAGCAAGAGTTCTGCTTCTGTCCTGCCCGGGGAGATCGATGACCTTCAGGATGCCCGGGCACCGACCATAGCCCAGCTGCTGCAGGAGAAGACGCTTTACTCCTTCTCTGAGTGGCCTAAGGTGAGTTTAAAAGTAACGCTGTTCGTATTGCAAGTGTTGCACAGTCCTGACCAGCAGTGGCTCACACAGCCCCAGTTCTGCCTCCTGGTCCTCCGCACATGGCTCCCCACGGATGCTTTAACCGGGGTGCTCTGCCCAAGCACCCATGCCGTGGACATGCCTGCCTCAGAGCAGTTCCCGGTGAGCTGATGTCACCAGGGCTGGGTTTGTCTTTAATCCTGAGATGACATACACGTGTTGATCATTCGAGTCCCAGCCTGCCACCATCCAATTCTGTTTGCAGGACCGTGTGATCATCAACCGCATTGACAACATCTGCCATGCCATCCTGAAGGGCAAGTGGCCATCCTCTAGCCAGCAGTTTGAGACACAAAGCCTGCTGACAGCTCCAGTGGTAGCCAGCAATGCCAGCGGCAGGAACAGCTTTGCCGAGTCGGAAGCCCCCGATCCCAGCTTCAATAACGGGGTGTTAATCTCACAGGTACAAAAGGTGAGGGGGCCCTCGGGCAGGGCCAGGGCTGGGACTCTGTGGTGAAGCATTGCGCGGAAGTGCTCAGGGGTTTCCCAAGCGGGGCCTGGGTTTTCACTGCCTCTCGGTGCCTCCTGTGGTGTCTAACATGTGGCTTAAGCCACTTGGTGCCCTTGGATGAGGGCTCCTGGTGAGGTCCCTGTGCTCTCAGCTCCCCGCCAGCCCTGCTCCCCTCCTGGGAATGCGGCTGTTCTGCAGCAGCTCCGCAACTCCTGCGGCTGTAGAGGTGCTTCCAGAGTCAGCATTGGAGCGCCCAGCATGGTCGAGGGGAAAAGGGGACACGGCCCTGGTGTCCCAAAGGAAAGGGTGCAGGAGAGGGCACTGCACCACCAGTCACCAGCTCGCTCTCATCTCCTCTTGCTGTTGGGCACAGCACAGAGGCAGAAGCTGCTGGCCGGGGACCCCAGCCCGGCTGCCCAGCAGCTGGCAGAGCACCCAGGGTTATAGCACCTTGGGAGATCAAAGTGTGTGTGTGTGTGAGGGCGCTCCTGCACCATCCCCAGACAGGGAAGGAGAGGTGTGATGTGCCCAGGGAAAGGACATCCTTCAGGGGTCCTGCAGAGAGGCAGAAGAGCCTGACCATTAGCTCAGTGTTGGTTTTGAAGAGCTGTGGTCCCTGGGCAGTGCGTGAGCAGCCGTAACCCTCTCCATGGCTTTGGTACACACAGGAAGGTTTCCTGACCCCTGCCTTCGCAAAGGATGAGCGGAAGCACAGGAGGCCCTATGAATTCGAGATGGAGAGAGATGCCAAACAGAGGAGCTTGGAGCAGCTAGCAGCAACACATGTTCATCCACCCATTGTGCTAAACGGCTGGCGTGACGCAGCGGTGGACTTGTCCCGAGCCTCTGATGGGTCCCCGGGGAACTCCTCTCCTTTCCCCCTGAACACAAACATGCCCAAGCTGGGGACCGTGAACACCCTCCAAGGCTCCCTGGGCATGGACTTGTCTGGCATCCTCCAGGCAGGGTTAATCCATCCTGTCACGGGACAAATTGTAAACGGCAGCCTCCGAAGAGACGATGCTGCCATGAGGAGGAGACGGGGCAGGAGAAAAAATGTAGAAGGGATGGACCTCATCTTCTTGAAGGAGAGGCCTCTTCCAACCAGGCTGCAGGTGGGTTGATGCTCCCCCTTTTCACACGGTCCTGACAGAGTCAGCACAATTGGTGTCATGGTCCACCTCTCCCTTACAAGCTCTGCTGCCCGTGACAATGTGGGACCTCCTCCAGGACAGCTTGGCTTGTGCTGGCGCAGGCAGGAGCAGATAGTGCTCCAGGGAGGAAGGGAAGTTTTCCCTCTGGCTTGCAACACTCTGCCTGCAGTGTTTGAGTCCTGCTAAGCGTTATCAAAAGCAGCTGTCCCACCTCAGGTGGGTGTCTAGGGTTAGAGAACATGAGGAAAGGTCCTTGACTGTATTGGAGCTGTGGCCAAGAGCTTGCTGCACCCTTTCTCCTTCTACGCTGGGATCCACTCAAAGAAGAAGGGGGCTCTGGGGGCAAGGCCAGTTCCTCTAGACCACTTTTAGGAGCGATCTGGGGGGGAAGTTGGTCCTCCTGGTGATTAGTGTGTTTTGAGGTGAGTTCAGGAGCATCTCCCAGCTCTCTCTGCCCCTCATGCCACCAGTGCTGGGGACTGACTGGAAGTGTAATGCGGCGGTGGGTGGTGATTTAAGGAATAGCTGCTGGGAATATGTGGATTAACCTGTGTGATGGGAGCAGATAAGCTACGTGTGGAGCTCTGCTTATCTGGGTGCGCATGCATCACCACGTGCTGCTGATGGGCTCTCCCTCCTCCTACCTCCCTCTCAGGATGTTCAGGAAGACCAGCCACAGCCCCCCCAGAACAGTCCCCTCCCCGACGGGCCGGTTGCTGCTACCTCAACTCCACAGCCAGTCCCAGCTGCAGGCAGCCAAGCAGAGAAGGCTGTCCCGAATAAGAGTCTCCTCGACTGGCTCCGTCAGCAGTCCGACTACACACTCGACGTTCCCGGCTTTGGCACAGTAAGGGTGGCCTTCGGTGGCGCGTGTGTGTGTGTGTCTGCTTTGTGCGTTGCCCTTTGTGTTAGGCTTTCTGCGGTTTCTCTTGAGTTCAGGGCTTCCATCAAGTGTCTCAAAATGCAGCCTTTTTCCCCGTACCGTGGCTTGTGGTGTTCATCAGGGCTCTTTGGGAGGTTCATCACACCTTTGGGAGGTGGGTGCGGTTCCCTCTACAGCAGTGAAAGGCACTTGCTGAGCTGTGTCTTCCTGCCCCGAGGTCAATTCTCCAGCTCCAGTGCCTCTCTCTGCCCAACGCACAAATAGTCCGACGTCTTCCAGAAGCACCAGGGTTGGGGAGAGAAATGGGAAAAGGGATTTGGAATGCTCAGGGTCTGTCTGCATTGCTCCCTTTCACCTGGGGTCATTTTAGGCAGTGCTGTTGTATTAAATAAGGTTCCCAGACAAGAGGAAACCTCCTCGCTTTAAAAATTGGACCAAAGTGGCTGTGTTGCAGGCTGCAAAGGCTGCGGTTGTGTGGCTGCGGGTGCCGTCAGAAAGCAGAGCGGCAGAGGGTAGGGTGCAAAGTCCATCTGATTCTTCTTGCCGTCTCATAAGCGTCCACCTCTTGGTTTCAGAGGTGGGTTTGCTCCAGGTTTCAGCTTATTTAACCTGTTAGACCGTGTGGTAGGCAGAGCACAGGCTTTAAAACAGAGTAGGAAGAAATGTGGTGGTAATACATATAGGACATCTTGGTCCTGAAGGATTTTATGCCTGAGGCAGGGATTCCCTGGAGCTTGGAGTACAGGCAAGGCAACGCAAACAAGTGTTTTGGAGCTCATTAGAGACGAGAGATGAGCCCAGCGTTTATTCGGGCAGGATGGCCCTTGCTTTTCAAAGTCCAGCCAGAGATACATGCAGCTGTGCCCAAGGCCAGTCTCCGAGGAGCACTGCAAGAAGCAGCCAGGTAGTGGAGCGGGCGTGGAGGTGCCTTCCCACTCCTTTCCGTCGTTCTTGCCTTCAGTGGGAGCTTACTGGAGCTTGCCCAGTCTGACCATGCTGCTGGTGAAGCTCTCGCTCCCAGCAAGCCCCCAGTGCCCCGGGCCAGCCCTGCAGGATCTCCTCTGTCAGGGCGGGTGTCCTCTCTCCAGGGAGGATGGATTGAAAGCTGCTTCGGGGTACTGCAGCAGCTTGGCTCGTTGAAGGACAGACCAAGCCCAGGGTCTTTTCTTTGACTCTCAGGAATCGGGGCCTGCAGTAGTTCGTTATAACGCTACGTCCCTGCAGGCAACGTTGACACCGGGACTTGGTGCACACAGTGAGTGTAACTCCGTAGGTTGTGGTCCTGAAGGGCTCTGATCCCAAAGAACCATGGTGCAGCAGCTCTGCACTGGGAACAGCTGAAATAGGAGTGAAACAAAGCACAGATGAGCTGGCAAGAAGCCAGTGGCTGTATCAGACTGACACCAGGTGGCACACACAGACCTGTTCCCTCTTCCTTTCCTAGCTGTAGTTAGCGCCCTGTTTACAGATGCACAGATGTGAACTGGCAGCAGGTTACAGTTTGGGGGTTGGAGAAGAACTAGAAAGGGCTGGCCCAGTCTAAGTGGGGTACACTGAAGACCCCTTTATACCTACAAAATTCAATCGTGCTCATTTGAGAGCTGGCCCTGTGGCAGAGACCAACTTGTGCTGCTTGCCGCTGCTCCCGCCCGTGTCTGCAGGGACCCTCTCTCCCTCGGGACCTCATCTGTGCCGCTGTCCTGCAGGGCTTGTAGCCATCCAGGCTCATTAAGCTGTCTAGTCTCATTAATGTTGTCTTGTTTGCACTCCAGAATTTTTCAGACAAGCCCAAGCAGAGGAGGCAACGCTGCAAGGACCCCAGCAAATTGGACATTAACTCACTCACGGGAGAGGAGCGGGTGCCTGTGGTACATAAGGGTACCGGACGGCGGGTAAGCGAAGGCCTGTTCTGTGCTCTGCCCTTGGTGTCTTGAAATGCTTAGCAGGCCCCGAGCTCACCTGGGAAGAGATTTAATCCAGAGAAGCCTACGGATGGGACAAGTCCGGAATGTGTCACTGATCGATACTATCCTGTGACACGTGTGTGCCCGAGGGGGCACAGCCCTGCGAAATAGGTGACTTTCTGTGTGAAGTAAGGAAAGTCTGAGTGTTCACCCTTGCCAGGGTACACAGACCCCACGACGAAAAAGGGATTCAGCCTTTGGCTTTAAAGCCACCAACAGCACAGCCCCGGCTGCTGCTTCCCGTTCCGAATTTGATCGTTCCCCTTGAATTCACTGCAATATGCCACAAATTCAAATATTGCCATGCAAATATCTTTGTTTTGTTCCTCCTTACGAGGTGCAGGCAGAGCATACCAATACCCATCCAAGTACTGGCCATGCGGGAAGTGGAGGGTTTGAAGGGCTTTTTCTTGCTCACTGGGCAAGGAACATGGGTTTACTTGTCTGCAGTTTAATCTCCAGTGCACTGATGTTCACTTCTCGGAATGAGAAGGGACCTTCAGGGATACTTTCCAAATTTCCAAATTCAGTTCTTCGACACACCCAGGACTGCACTAGGTCAGCAGGTGAGGTGACGTTAATCACGTCTAAAACCAAAACTAAAAAGCGAGGCAGAAAGAGGCTGTTTCAGCCACATGTGTGTTTTCCCTCAGTTATACCCACGATGGCCGTTGGAGACCTGGGTGAATTGGTGGGTTTGTCCGGTTTTGAGCATGGCTTTTCTAGAAGCTCTGTCCCCTTCGCTTGTTCATGGGGAGTACAATGGGGTGGGCCACGGAGGCTGAACTTGCCTTTTCTCCCTGAGCTGTGTGTCTGATGGCAGCAGGCGCACACCGAGTCCTGCGGAGATGCGTAGCGAGGGATGAGTCTCTGCCCCAGCCAAACTGCAGCCCAAAGCTAGGAGCTAGGGAAAGTGTAATCGTATTTCTTGTATTATTTTACATAACTCTTTCTGCAATAGAGGTCATCCTTCTGCTGTGTTTTATAGTTAGGGGGAGCCACGGCACCAGCATTGAAGGAATTGCCAAGGTGGCTTGATGCAAACTTGGAGTATGCTGTTGCAGCTGACTGGGCTGACATTGTTAAGCTTTCAGTAAGTTAGAGCTTTTGGAGAAATCTGTATCATGTCATCTTTTCTTCCCCCTCCCCATCCCCACAACCTTTCTCCAGTGAGGATCTGGGAGCTGCGAGGCAGGACCCCAGCTGCGCAGGCGGGAGGGGATGGCTGCAGGGACGCAGCACCGGCAGCACTCGCGGGGCAGAGAGGGAGATCGGGCGCGTGCCGCAGCTCAGTGGCACGGCCAGGGGAAGGAGAGGAGGGGCTCAGCGCCCTGGGAGCAGGGCTCAGCAGGCCAGGGACCGTCCAGAAGGCCTCGGCATGCTCAGAAATAGCAGGGGCAAGAGAAACGCCCTGGGAGCTGTAATCCACCTCGGGTGCTGGATGGCAGGGCGTGGGCAAAACAGATTCTCACGGGTCAAATTTTCAAAAATACCCTCAGCAGAGCCTTTTCATCGTCTCCTGCAAACTCTGCCCGCTAAAGGGCCTGCAGGTCACCAGGCCTGAAGGCTCAGGCGCTGGCAGGGAGAGGGGCAGGACAGAGCCAAGCCTCGCCGCGTTCATTCACCCTCTTCATCACGCCAGTCCCTGCCCCGGTGCGTGGCAGAGCCTGCAGAGGAGGAGTGCTCTCCCCTCCGGCACAAGGCCGCTGCCAGATCGCCCTTCCAACTTCTCCCTACAGTCCCTCTCGCCTGCTCCTTGGTTTTGTGGCTGCAGCGGTTTGTGCGACGCCCTTGCAGGGGGCTGGAGGGGGAATCAATTGGCTTAAGAGGTTTGTGCTGCTCTCAAATTTGCTTTTAATTAACGCTGGAGATCTGGCATGGTCTGTCCCGCTCCCCAGGAAACAGCTCCGTGTCTGGGCTGGCGTCAGCGCCCCATCTGGGCGACCAGCACCCACGCGAGCTGGCAGCTCTTCCGTACCTTCGTGTGCAGGGGAGGGTCTCTTTGCCGGTAGGAGTAGCTGTGTGCCTGACCACCGCCCCGGGCACCCGCTCACGCGCCCTGGTTCGGCAGCTGCATGCCCGTTAGCATTCGCATCCCCGAGCCCCATCAGCACTTTGCTTTTGGCGAGTGCGCATCCGTCCTGGCACGTGCATGCGGAGGGACGTCTGGCTGCTCCGGGCGCTTGGGCAGGCGGGAGCATGGGGTCGGCTGCCCCGCAGAGCCCAGGCGCGGTCATGGGCCCCTGCAGGTTTTCCCACATGCCAGTGGGAGCAGAGCAGAAGATCCTCCCTCTTTGGGCAGCAGCTGTGCTCTGCAGACTGCCAGGGTCATTTGATTCAAGTTTCGGCACTGCAGGTGTCAGCGGGAAATACTTTTCCTACCTAAATCTATTATTGGAAACAGTTCAAAGAGCGGCAATACTGAAACTCAAGGGAGCCACAAAGGGAAATGTTTAAAAGTCTGTGATGAGGGTGCTGAAAGATGAGAGTTTTAAACTGTGCTGTGGACCTCCCCCCCTGCACTGCTCTGTGTAACCGGACAGTCTGACCCAGCTGCGGCCGCTGGGTTTTGGTCCTGTATCCGAGTGCACAGAGGAACCTTTCTGGCATCTCAGCGAAGCTCTAGCCGGGAGCTCCTCAGACAGCATGGCCACTCTCTGTGTGTCATCCCATGCAGCTTTGCTGTCCTGCAGCAAAAATTTGAAAGCATTGAAAATTTGGCCCTTCAGATCTAAAAGACGTGATTTTTCACCTGTTGCTGAAGCCATGATTCAAGCTGGGAAGGGAGTCTGGGAAGTTGGTGTCCGACACAGAGTGCTTCTCGTGTTGTGGCCAGCCGACGCTGAGGGCTCGGGGGAAAACGCGGGGTGAAAAATGTGCCGCCTCCTTTCCTCTCTGCGCATGTTGACGCTGCAGTATCATGCCAGGGCAGAGCGAGGGTGTTTTGCATTTGGCAGCATCCCTTGGGGAAAAGTTGTGCGTACCTCTCAAATTCCATATCATGTAGGCAAATATTCCTGTGCTGACACCATCTGGGATGCAGATGCGAGCACAGGAAAGCCAGATTTCCCTTGATGCAGTAATAACTGTCAGGTGTTTTCTGTTGTGTGTGTTTCGTTTTCAGGGCTACTTACCGGAGAGCAAATTCAATCGCATCCTAACTGAGCCTGTGCTCCGAGACGTGGGGCCCCGCCGGAGGGGGAGAAGGCCCCGAAGCGAACTCATTAAAGGCCCCGGCGTTGTAGCAGATTCTTCTTCTGGAATGGGACCATTGTTCATGAACGGACTGATTGCTGGGATGGATCTAGTAGGACTTCAGAACATGAGAAACATGCAAGGGATCCCTCTGACAGGGCTGGTTGGGTTTCCTGCTGGATTTGCAGCAGTGCCCGCCGGCGAGGATGTGAAAAGCACCCTGAGTATGTTGCCCATGATGCTGCCGGGCATGGCTACCGTACCACAGATGTTCGGCGTTGGAGGACTTCTCAACCCCCCCATGACAACTACTTGTACTGCGACTGCTCCGACTTCGTTAACAAGCACAACGAAAAGCGGTACAGCCAACGCAGAGAAAGCTACTGAGGATAAACAGAGTAGCCAGGATGTGAAAAAAGAAACTCTCTCGGAAGAGAAGCCTGGTCCTAGTTCGTTTTCTAATCAGACAGAATCCGCAATAACTACCAGTAGTCCTGTAGCTTTTAACCCGTTTCTTATCCCAGGGATGTCTCCTGGACTGATCTATCCCTCGATGTTCCTTTCCCCTGGCATCAGCATGGCGCTGCCCGGCATACAGCAAACCAGACACTCGGAGGCAGCGAACCTGGAAAGCCAGAAGCGGAAGAGAAAGAAGGCAAAAGGGGAATCGGCAAACCCAGAGCCAGAAACTGTCTCGCTGCCGGAAAAAGAAGCTGCAAACAGTCAAAACTGTACAGAGCAAACACCGCCTTTGTCGGCAGAGAAAGAGCAGGACGGACCAGCAGAGGAGGAGCACGACGCGGCTCGCGATACCAATTAGAACTTTTGTTTCATTGAAAAAAAAAAACAAAAACAAAAACACAAAAAGATTGTGGCTTGTGAGTTTCTTATCCCATAAACTCTTTGTTACTTACCCTCCCGCCCCGCTCCGCCTTCATAAACCTGTGTTTCCATGAGTAATATTATCTACCTAATTCCCTGTCAGAAAAAAACTCTGGTGACATACTACATGTTAATAGTTGCAGGGTCTTGCCACTTTATTAGATAAACAGTGTTGTCTAGCTAGTATGGGAGGCACCGAATTCTCATTCTGTTTTTCCAGTCGTTCATCCCAGCCGACGATAGCAAATCCACTACTCGGTCACCCCCTCAAATTGCTCACTCCGTTGAGAAGAAAAAGCAGCAAAAAAAACAAGAGCGAAAGGAAAGTCTTTACCTCTTGGTCTACACGCAGCCAAGGGTATGTCTGTCTACAGCGACACTGAGCGAAAAAGCCTGTATTTGGGGGTAAAAAGCACAGCTATAGTAAGTGCTAATGTGTATTTTTGATTTAAAGTATTTCCCTATTTTATCATGGTTACTAGAATAGTAGTATAGACAGAAGTATATAACTAATGATTGAAAATGCATATATTCATTTCTTTGAAAGGAAAAAGCATAACTGGTAGTGATACAATTTCTTTATCACCCCCACCACAAAGGTCCGGAGACAAACCGCAGCGAGTGAAGATATGACGTAGACATTCTTTTGTATTCTTTAAAAACCAAAGTTTGGTTTTACGTTGAGTGGAGTTCAGTTGCCCTTTCCTCGATAGTTACCAGAACTTTTCGGCTTGAGCTGGAAAGGTTTTGCACATCTTGCATGACTTTTTTGGGATTACTGTACCGGTAGCTACCAGTTTCTTCATCATTCTGCTAGTCTTCAGTTCTCCTCTATGGCGTTAGTTCTCATCTATGGCATTAGAAGTGCTGTAAAGGTATTTTTTTCCAGCCGTGAACAGGCCACACTGATTTTAATGCTCTTATATGAACACTGAGGCTTTTTTGAGTTTTCACATTTGCCACCCCTTACCCCAGAAGCGACGTCTCCTTTCAGCAAACAGGGAAAAGGCGGAGGCCGGCTTTCCTGTTTGGGGAGTCCTCTGAGAAGGACCGCTGAGACTTTCAAAGCTTGAGTTTCTTCTTTTCTAGCGTTAGACTGTGAAGAGATGACCTTGGCTTCTTCTTTCCATTCCGTTTGCTGTTGAACAGTATTTCCGAGTCCCACCCCTTTGGCAAATAGTTTCGGCGTCCGCGTTTTCAATGGACAGGCTGTAATGCTGTCAGCCCCCCGCAGCTCCGGGTACTGAGACACCTCCACAGGCAACTCTTCCTATTCCTCCTTCCCCTCACTCCTTCTTTATTTTTTTTTTCTTTCACTTGGGCTTGTTCTTATTTGCAGCTCATGGTTTGAGACTTGAAATAAACCCACGGTGGTGCAGCAGTGAGGTGAAAGGCAGGCTGGTGAGGGAGTTGGGAGCGTGCTAGTAATCGGTTTCACATTTGGTTGTCACAATTTACTGTATTTTTTACTTATTTTCTGTTACAGTTTTGCTAATTTATCAGATGGTCCAAATGTTTTGACATAACTATTTCAGTTTGCATTATTTATTTATGATGCTTTTTGTCATTGTCTTTTATACATTTGGGATTATAAATTATGTACATGTTAAAATTAGCATCTCAAAGAAGTCTGTTACCCATGGTCGAAAAAGCATTTGGTTTATATTTTCACGGAATTTATTCCCAGTTTACTGGATTGGATGATTTTTTTTCANACTGTATCACTATCGACAGATTTCTTAGAAATGCTGCTATCTCTATTTAACTAACATTTTGTTCAGTTTTGCCTCCAGTGGAAGCAGAAAGGGTTTTTTCAGCTGTTAAATCCAAAATCAATATAATTTATTTATGTAAAAAAAAAAAAATCACGATTGATATATTTTTGAACCTTTTAAGTACTAACTTTCTTTTTATTCAGTAGAAGAACATGTACTTGCCCTAAATCCTTAAAATACAAATGCTATAAAACTTCATGTATCTTCCAAGCCTTACTGTGAATGGATACCGCAATCTCTTCAGAGTCCATTTCTTGTTACGGGATGGTTTTCCCAGGGTTACACGCATAAGGAACAGGGTTTAAAGTGGAATTTATTTAATTAGCCAGCATGCTCTATACCTCGTTCTTCCTTATCAGACATGTATGCTACGTCTCTGGGTGTTTAGGCTTCTCTTTGACTGCTACTTTGTGACCCTTTTGCAACCCGATATACGCTGCGGATTATTTAGACTGTAAGGCGTAAGTGGCTGCTTCTTATTTTCCATCATATCCAAAACAAATGCCAAATTTTCACCGGGTTTCATGGCTACTCCCACAAACATACATTCTTCACCAACTGTGCTAACGAAATAAACTGTCTGTGCTCTTGAACATGGATAAAAAGAAAAAGATTTAAAAGTCAGATTTTTATTTTTTTAATTTAGTGACTAGATGATGCTTATCTTTCAAACTTGGCAGAGCCTTGCTACAGATGTATATAATTTTTTTCAGCAAATATATGTGAATGTTTAATTCACCTGACTCAGTGATAAACGTTACTTGCCTTTTTCTCAGCACGAATCCGTTGAGAAGCTGTCGAACCTGGCGACTTCTCCCTCCCGCAGGGCTGCTGCAGGTGCACCGTCAGCTGTGCGTTACTCTGGGGAGCGCTGCGGCAGCCGCCTCTGCCAGCGGCTCTGGCCACCGCGCTGAACCCCCACTGCAGCCAGCGCCTCTTGCACCCGGCACCCCCAGGCTTAACTCGCCGTGCCGCGGGGGTTAACTCGCCCTGCCGAGTGGGTTAACTCACCATGCTAGAAGGGTTAACTCGCCCTGCCGAGTGGGTTAACCTGCCGTCCCACCTGGGTTAACTCGCTGTGCCTCCTGGGTTAACCTGCCGTCCCGCGTGGGCTGCGGGAGCACTGGAGCAGCCCAAGCTCCACGGGCAGTTTAAGCAGGCGGCGGTGCGCGGGGGCTCTCTGCCGACCCGCGTCACCCGGAGGATGGGCAGGAGCCCAGAGACCAGTCATGACACCCCCCGTACCAGTTACAGTCCCTGGCACTCACGCGGCACCTCCCAGCAGAAGAGGGGTTCAGTTCCTCTGGCTGAGACACTCAGCGCCTCCGTCTCAGCCTTGCGAAACGCTAATAGGTGCCAAATTAATGCTTGTCGTGAATCTCCATGTAAGGATCTCATGCTTTAGAAAAGGAGGTATTGATTCAGTTTTTCAAATGAATAAACAGATGCACAGGAAAAGCTAAACAATTTCTTTAAGGCCCAGGAGAAAAGGCACAGCTGGTCCTGTGGCATTTTGTTGCCGCGTTTATTTGGGGAGAAACGGGAAAGCACGGGGCAGGAGAGGCATCAGACACCACTTGGACAGGGGCGGAGGAGGGAAGACGATGGTGTGAACTCTGAATTTCCAGTTCCCGAGTCTCCCTTTAAATTCTGGCTCCGGCCACTGCAGCCTTCCACCCCGGCATCGTTAACGCAGGATATTTGCCGGAAGGATCTGCAGGAGCCAAGCAGCCCCTCGGGCCATGGAGAAGCCTTCGTGGTGGCGTTCGGGTTGTGCAGTCGGTGGCGGCCGCGGCGTGCTCAGTCTCATCAGAGGAGGTGTGTTCGCTCTTCGACATCTGGTAGGAAAGGAGTGGGTGTGGGGGGCGCGGACAGGGCGCGGGCGGGCACAGCTTCTCTTTGGGTTTTGTTCAGGATACAGGTGCCCTTTCCTGGAGCACGGGGCGGGGGGGGGGGAAACACACCCTGCCGCTGCTCATCTCGGCACTCCTGTCCTGCCTGGCTTTTATCGGAGAGGACACAGGATCGTCGCGCGTTTAGAGAGGATCTGTCGTTCTCTGTATGGCCACAAAAAGGTTGTTAAGGATTTCCCTCAGCTACAAGAGAGGATTTCGGGTCCGCAATCTCGGCTGGCAGTGAGCAGAGTGCAGTTCCTCTACTAACATTTGGTTTGTATCGAATAAAACTTGACCTTTTCTGTGCATTTTTATTTTCCACATCATCAGGAGCTACTTTGGCTTCAGGGCTGCGGAGCACCGGCTGAGTCACAGGAGACCACTAATTTTCATCACTTTTTACAACTGTGAAGTACTACCGAGTGCTTTACCGAATGGGCGGAAGTACCGTTTGTGGTCCCCGAGTGCTTCGCACCATGTGTGCCAGCGCACAGCAGCCCACGGTCGCCGGCCGGAGCTGGCCCGGTGGCCGCCAGAGCAGCGCCTCTGGAAAATTAGTGGTAAGAGGGACCTGGCTTATCCCGGTTTCCCCTCGCAGCTGTCGGCGTAGCCCTTCGCAGCCTGCATGGCCGCGGAGCACCGCCCTCCGCCTCCCGCTGTGGCTTTTGGGGCGTTTGCTGTTTCACGGCGCACCCCGGGGGTGGCTCGAGGCCATCGGTGGGGTGCCGAGGCAGCTCCGATTCCTGGAGAACCGAGGTTTCACATCAAAAGGCGTAAAAGGCTGCAAGATCGCCAGCCCAGTATAAAATGAGTCCCACTCCCCCGTCTCGCCTCGTTAGCCCTCCAGTTGGGATGTGAAGCAGCTCCCACAGAATCACAGAATCACAGAATCACAGAATAGTCCGGGTTGGAAGGGACCTCTGGAGATCATCTAGTCCAACCCCCCCGCCAGAGCAGGGTCACCTACAACAGGTTGCACAGGACAG
>VZSZ01003694.1:621862-654167 GCA_013398815.1 Ibidorhyncha struthersii
GCGCGGCGGCGCGGGCGGTCCCGGTGGCGGCGCCCCCCGCAGCTGGCGGTTCCGTGCCCCGGCAGGGCGAGGCGCTGCACTGGTTGGCCTGCGCCCTCTACGTCGCCTGCCGCAAGAGCCTGGTGCCCACCGTGGGGAGCGGCCTGATGGAGGGGAACGGCGTGTCGCTGACCAGGATCCTGCGCTCCGCCAGGCTCAGGTGAGCTTCCCCGCGCTGCTAATTGCCGGGGCTAATTGCCGCTGCTCCCCTAAAGGTGGTAATGCGGGTACGGCCTCCTCCTGTCACGCCTCCGAGTGCCGCAAAACGCGAGTCCCGAGGTAATGGTAGAAGAGCAATAAACCCTCTTTTGTTAAAGATGGAAATAAGATGCAAATGCGTAATTTTCAACTTCAAGCCTTTGAAAACCCGCCCACGTCGGACCAAAATTGTTCCACCCACGCCACTCGTTTCTTTTTCTTTTTGTAGCTAATTGAAATACAAACAAACGAGGCCTCTGAGTGTTCTGTTAGCGATCCAGATAAGACTCGTGTCTGACTCGGGATTTAGGCCAAATCTCTCGATGTGCTGCTGACAGCGATGTCCTGCAGCGTTCTGGGGACGCAGAACTCTGCCATCACGTAAACATTTCGGAACCGCGGGGGCTCTCTGGCAGGCAGCCCCGCTTGCCGCTGTAGCTCTGACCTGAGGTGTCAGAACGCAGAGTGCTTCTCCTTCCACTGAAAGACCAGTTCTGGGCTGAGCTGCCAGAGGGGGGGCTGCCAATGTAATTACGCCTACAGTGAACGGGGTTTTGTGTAGGTAACTTCGGGCATAGACTCTTGTTTGTGGTTTTGTTGCCTCTGCTGCCTCCCCCTCATCACGCGCAGGGCTGTGTGAGCTCTTTCCTTTCTGCCCCTTCCCTAGCTGACACAGCTAGGCTGGCAGCCCTTACATAAAACCAGTGTTTCCATGCCTGTGCCTTAAGGAGAGTCAAGGAGAAAAAGCAAAGTGATAAAAGGCAAAAAGGTTACAATATATACAATTTGGGAGTCTGTCAAAACAAATGTTAAATCTATATATTAATCAAATTAGTCGTTAAGGAGTAAATATGCTGCATTTTGGCTTTTAAAAAAATTCAGAATAAAGGAAGTTAGTTACAGCTCAAAATAAAGCCATATTTTCTTTTTTCTTTTAAGTTTAATTCAGTTTTTTAGCAAAATGAAGAAGTGGATGGACATGTCAAATCTGCCACAGGAATTCCGAGAGCGAGTGGAGAGGCTGGAGAGAAATTTTGAAGTGTCAACTGTGATTTTCAAAAAGTTTGAACCAATATTTTTGGATATATTTCAAAACCCTTACGAAGAAACTTCTAAACCACAGCGAAGCAGGAAGCAGAGGTATTTTGGGGATTTATTGTGACTTTTCCCTGGACAGGCCTGTACCTAATAGAGATTTACGAAACTTAAGATCAGTATTTGTGCTTTAAAAAGTTATTTAAAGTTCTGAAGTGTCAGGGCCTCTTTATGGCCTTGATTCTGACAAGTGGTGAATACAGAAACATCCCTGATCTTGATGGGGTATGGCTCGTGTCAGCACAGCTTTGTAGCCGCTGGCTGTTTATGCGGTTCACTGTAAGATGCAGAAACTGGCCCGTGGTGAAAATGTCTGTCTGGTGGGGAGAGGCTCAGCGGGCTGGGTTAACTGGAGATATAGCAAACCTGACACTTAAGTAGCACAGGGATATTTTGTCTTGGCCAAGTACTGGCTGAGATAGTTCGTGTCATGACATCATCCCCCTGCACGAAACGACATTCCACCCACAGTGGCCTCCACGTTGCTGCGTTTTTAACGTGATTGCCAGATGAGTGATGACACGCGAATGCAAGAAAGTTACAGCTGATGCACTCATTTTTGGGACAGACTTAGTAACTGGTGGTGTCATCTCCCAGATGCACGCAGAACTTCTTCCTTAATTAAAGGAGCTTGTCTATTCCCTGCCAGCTGCGCGGCCGTCTCTGTGACAGCTTCATAGAATGTAACCTTAATGATGAGGGAGCCGAGCTAGGTCCGCACAAGGTATTTCTGCCAGCTCACGTGTGTCCTCTGGGTGTGAGGCGGGGGGGAGAATTGTGCTGCTAAAATGCTCCAGCGTAGCTCCACGTCTGCAGGTAGAAAGGATACTTCTGCTGCTGCAGCCCCTCACGTGTGGCAGGTAGCTTTGTGGGCATCGCTGCGTATTGGGAGAAGTTTTGTTGGTATGTTCTGTTAACATTCCTTAATGGGAGCCGCATTCATTAGTGTGACCACAGCTTTAGCACCTCTGTGGGCTGTCTTCAGTAATGTCTTCCCTGGTCTTCCAGCTCCATGGTTTTGTGTAATCTCTACTCTAAACACGATTCGGCAGATGAGCTGTAATACAAGCTGTGGTTGCATGTTTCGAAGGGGTGACTGGTGCTTTCATAAAATATTTGGGAAGAGCCATCACTGGAATTTATATAGCCCATGGCATCTCACTGCTTGCAGCTGTGGGAGGATTCTGGTGGAGAAGTGACACCAGGAAAATAGCTTGTGCAGGGTGACAGGCCAAAGGCAGCCGTTAGCTCAAAAAAGAAGGTCGGGGATGCTGTGCGAAACGCTCCAGGGAGTGAGGTAGGAGGCTCTCAGTGAAAGCTGAAATAAGGACATGTCGCTTAGATTGTGCCTTAGTGTGAAATTAAGATGGAGAAAGGCTCCGAGTGTTATTTTGAGCGAGGAAACGGAATGAAATTCTTGCTGTAAAACAAGTCTCAGCTTCCTGGAGCTGATGACCTCTCCCTGCTCTTCCTCATTGACAGGCGGATGCCGTGCGGTGTTAAAGATCTCTTCAACTTCTGCTGGACCCTCTTTGTGTACACTAAGGGTAGGCTTGCTTAACTGCATGGTTTGTATACCTTCTGAGTTGCGAAATTCTTTTGTGTTACTTGACATGATATGTTGTCTCTTAAAGGTAATTTCCGTATGATTGGAGATGATTTAGTAAATTCCTATCATTTGCTTCTGTGCTGCTTGGACCTGATTTTTGCAAATGCCCTTTTGTGTCCAAATAGAAGAGACTTGCTAAATCCATCGTTTAAAGGTATGGTGGGGACAGATTATTTAAAATAAAATACGCTTTGTTCTCTTTTTCCTTTTTAAATGAAGTTGAAGGTTGGTTGTCTCTTTTTCTCTCCCCCCGGCCTTGTTCTCAGGCTTGCCAGCGGACTTCCACGCCACAGAGATCAAAGCCTCTGAAGATCCCCCCTGCATCATTGCCACACTATGTGAGCTGCATGATGGGCTTTTATTAGAAGCAAAAGGAATAAAGGAACACTACTTTAAACCATACATTTCAAAACTGTTTGATAGGAAGGTACATCTCCCTAGTTTTAAGAATGCATGGTAGCGCTCAGATGAATGATTTTGAGACCATTTAAATCCTGCAGGTTCTGCAGGAAAGTGTATTAACGGGGAAATGAACTTGGGCTGGGTCAGGGTTTCTTTGTGCATATTTTAGCAGGAGCAGAATTTACTTTGACTTTTAATGATGTGTGCTGTGAGGTCTCCTGTGTTTTGGCTTTTTGTGTCAGGAGAGGATCTTTGCTTTTGTTTCTTGGCAGTGTGAAACTGAACTGTGGACAATAATGTTTTCCTCAGTAAAAAAAAAAGTAATCTCGTTGTGAAGTAATTTTACGGGATAACTGTCACAATAGTGTGTGTCCTATTGCTTGTCTTGGAGTTGAGCAAAATGCTTTGGAAGGAAGAGGTTGAGGTTGCAGGTGTACTAATTGTTCTGTTTGGTTTTGATTCTGGAAAATTTTTCCCAGCTCTGTGGAAGTTTCTGTGTAGTGGTTCCTCAGGTCAGTCCCTAACCCGCCAATGGAACAGATGTTAAATAGCAGTACTGGTTCTGAAGAGTGAGTTCATCTAGAGCTTGGACAGAATTGGGCTTTGTCCTCATCTCTTTGTTTTGCTAATGGTGTTGTAGTCCTTTGGTCTAGGCAAAAAAAAAAAAAAAAAAAAANCCTAAATCTCATTTCTTCTGTGGATAGAACTATCACACCCTCACACTGTTAGAGTCGGAACAGTTTTGATTTTATTATGTGAGATATTTCTGCTTTTTATTCTTAGATCTTAAAAGGAGAATGTCTGTTGGATCTTTGCAATTTTACAGAAAATAAGTAAGTTACAGCTTATCTTCTCAGTCATGGGGTTTGGTTCCATTTCTAAAATACAGGCTTTTGAACGCTAAAGCTCAGGTTTTCCTGTTCCTTTACCTTACCGTAACTAATCGTTTTTGATTAGTTGACAATCAAAGCTGCTATCTGGCTGAAATGCTTTCTGGATCTGAGGTGTCGGGGGATAAGCTGCAGGGTGTGTTCCTTAACATCAGGGTTTGTGGGGCTTGCCCTTATTTTCTGGCAACTGTAGCCTACGAGTGATCTAATGCAAATCGAAACCTCGGCTCTGAATTTCACGGCTGTGTTTCTATACACATATCAAATGTTATACTCGAGTAGGGAAGTTTTTAGATTAATTTATCAGTCTCCAATTGAGTGTAGAAATCTGTGAATGCAACTCAAAAAAGAAGCAACAATTGCAAAACCACAAAAAGGAGGTAAATTGTTTCTGTGGGAGGCAAGTACAATTGTTTCGGAAACCTTTTAAATTCACTACTGAAAGCTAATTTAAATGTAAAATATGAACAGCAGCTGCTTTGTTCTGGATCCCTTAAAGGTGGTGGGGTTTTTTTGCCATTTCCAAAACCACCTAATAATTTGGTTTTGCAAGGTGAGTTTTGAACTTGCTGGTTTGCTTTGCGAATTTTGAGCAAAGGCTCGATTGTTTGGACAATGTAGCTAACACTCAAATTTAGATACAAAACGATGTTGCTGTGATCCATTTGAGGCAGTGGACTTCTCTTAGTATTTCTACTTAAAAATTAATAGTATTACTTTGATAATACTGTCATGTGGAATGATACAGAAGTCCCTGTTCTTTTGTAAGTAGCTTGACATCTAAAGGAAACATCTCTGTTTCTTTGTCCAAACTTTTCATAGACCTTTACTTTTTTTTCTAAAAGATGTGGGAAAGGTGAATCTGTGATACAATTGAATTTTCTATGGGATCACAGAATGGCTTGCATCATGAATACATTGTTATGTGCCATTAATATACATGCTTACATGCTAGTTTGAATTGCTAAGACACTTCGCAGGCAAAAGATATTTCATACAGCATTTAGGTATCACAAAAAACATGCAGGCAGGATGCGAGCTGTTTCTGATTTTTATCCAAAAGTTTAATTCTGCTTCCCAAGTATAAGTTTAAAGCTTTGCAACCTTCATGAGATTAAACGTTCCTGTTTTACAGTTGGCTTAGCTGGAATAAAGAGAACGAGGGATTGGTTTGGTATCGTATGTCAGTGGTGACTTTAGGAATTGAACCCAGCTGGCTAGCCCTTAAATTTCCCTTCCTCTGTAACATTATGAAAATTATGTGCTACAAAGTGGCAAAAGCAGAAATCAAATGTAGCTAGTTTAATGCAGCTACCGTTAATGTGCTCCCTGTATAAAAAGATTTAACTTCTGATCCGTTGGGTGCTTCCAAACTGGTTTATTTGCAACTGGGATGGAAGCAAAGGTGTTTTTTCCTCTTTTTACTGAGAGCCGAGTGTTGGTGCTAACTTGGGAGGAAGAGCGGTCCCTGCAGCGCATCATCCAGGGGACAGGGGAGGTGTTATGTAGGACGGAAGGCAGGGATGACCGCAGGCAGATTGCTTGGGGTTGGGTTTACAAGAAGCAGTGCTGCTGAAAGCATTAAATGCTTTGAACGCACGTTGGTTTGGGGTTTGTACCTTAGCTCCACTGGCATCTTTTTTGTTTCTTCACCAGTTTAACCTTTGATATAAAACCTGGACTTCTCTTTCAGCAAAGCACTGAATAAAGAGTATGAAGAGTATGTTCTGACAGTGGGTGACTTTGACGAGAGAGTTTTCCTCGGGGCTGATGCTGAAGAAGAGATTGGCACTCCTCGAAAATTTCCTGCAGACGTGCCAGTAGGGAAAACAGCAGCAAGAGCTCATGTGGAGTGTCATCTTCAGCAGCATTTTGAAAAGGTGATTCATTTCACATGTGGATCTTGCTTGAAGTTCTGCCTCAAGTTTTTACATCCTCGTACACTAGTTGAATCACTGAGGTAACTTTGAATTTCTTGAACTTCTTCCTGAGAGGAAGATGAAGAATTTAGTGGGTGCTGTCTTGCTAAGGAGAAATGGTGATGTCTTCTTTCCTGCAGAATTTAGTAAATTACTCTTCCTTAAACACGATGAGAGCACTTCCATGTGTGTAG
This sequence comes from Ibidorhyncha struthersii, assembly GCA_013398815.1. Taxonomy (NCBI): domain Eukaryota; kingdom Metazoa; phylum Chordata; class Aves; order Charadriiformes; family Charadriidae; genus Ibidorhyncha; species Ibidorhyncha struthersii. Next base: position 628,209 of record VZSZ01003694.1, read on the forward strand.
TCTGGATTTTGTCCAAGAAAAGTCCACAAGTAGTTGAGACCTAAATATATAGGTCCTACGGCTTTGTTCAAACTTTATTTATACCCCATAAGAATACCAGGAAACCTTTATGCTGGATTAATTTATTTGTTTTCCTGATATTTCCTTTTTTAGAATAGGAAAAGTCAACTTAGGTATTGTTCTATGGAAAATAACATTCAAGAAATGAAGCCCACCAGTCTAGCTCTTCATTACAAAAAGTAGCCTGTAAACAGAGTTAACGTTTCGCTGTGTTTAAAAATGTACTTGTTGAAGCTGGCAGGTAGGAAAACACTTGATTACTTTTTAAACTTGGATAAGGGGAAAAAATGGTGCTGGCTGTGCGAAAGAGCCACATGCTGTTTGATTTACATGTCAATTAAAAAATAAGAATATTTATTACAAGGTGCTAGTGCTGGCGTAAATGAGTCCCATGGCTTAGCTTTTTTTCCCCAATAAAAGTGTATTTCATGTTCAGGCAAATTAAAGACAGGGGTTTGGAATGAGTTTATCAATTTTGAACTTCGTTTTTCTAGTAGGATAATGACCTTATTGCAATTTATGCGTACTGACTGCAGGCTTAATCTTTCCTCATTATTTGTCTTGTATCTTCAAAATGTAGTCTGTTCTAATAATTCAAAAACAAATACTTTATTGCATCCCTGCCAGAAGGCAGGATGCAAATAGGCAAGTGCAGTCGACGTAGCTCCACCTGCTCAGCGCTCCATCCCTCTTTGGGTAGGGGGAGGCTCTAGGTCCACCAGGACCACGTTTCCCAAAGAAAAGAACATTTTCCTGAAACCCTCTCCGAGGCAGTTCTGCCGTGTACTCCTCACGTCGCTCAGCTGACGCGGGCGGGGACTGTGAATGGAAGTGTATGCTTTCTCTTTTTTGCCCTGTATTTTTCAATATTCAAGTGAGCTGAAAAATTTACAGGCTTTAAGATGTAAAGTCTCATTTTCCTGTATTTTATTTAAAAAAACCCTTTGAGTTAATTTTAGACTGCCTGAAGATTTGTTGTATTTTGTATTTATGGAGCCTGGGAAAAACTTTAACTAATTTTTAGTCAGTTCTGAGATCACAGGTTTGATGGCAGCCTTCAGGTAGCGCACTAGTGGTGTCATTTTAATCTTTGGAGTGATTTTGCGGGAGATGCTCATTCGAAAGGTTTTTGGAACAGTTCTGTTGACTGATTTTATTTATTATTTTTCTCTGTCTGACAGAAAAGGTCATTTGCACCTTCAACTCCACTGACCGGAAGAAGATACCTACGAGAAAAAGAAGCTGTCATCACTCCTGTTGCTTCAGCAACGCAAAGCGTGAGCCGGTTGCAGAACATTGTGGCTGGATTGAAAAATGCACCGAGTGAACAACTTTTAACTATTTTTGAGTAAGTCCCTCTGCTGCAGCTGCTCTCATACAAATGGAGACTCATCTTTTCATGCTTGTGACTGCTTTCTTGCTCACATTTGATGTTTTGTTTGGTGCAGAATATTTTTGTCTGTGTTTCTGTATTATTTCTGGTTGAAAGAGCTGTTTTCTAGGTGATCTCATTATCTTTGGAGAAGGGTAGCTGAACACCCCCCCCCGCTCCAACTTGTCACCACCATTGTATTAACGCAGCTTCAGTTTTTGTTAATGTTAATTTAGCTGTTTGTCTGCTTGAAAGCCAAATACTTCTTGTTTAGTTGTGGGGGTTTTCTTTTATTTTAAACAAGTGTGGCTCAATTGAAAATATGGTAGCTGTGTTGGCAGAGGTTTTGGTGGAGGAAGGAAATGTTAGAGTTATAATCTTTGCCTTAAAGAGTCGGGAAGGTAAGATTAAAAGCAGCCTAAAGGCTCCCCTTTTCTCCTTCACACAACTTCAGGATATCTTAATCTAACTTTGTAGCGTATATATAAGCCTAGCAGTGACCCTGATTACTGTCGATGCCGATGTCTTGTATAGCAGCAGCCATGTTTTCCACTTCTCTAGTTGTTCTGGTGGCCGTTCCCTGAGCGTGCTTCAGCTTGTCGGTTTCCTCCCTGAGCCGTGATGTCTGTCCTAGAGCAGGTGTCCCAGCAGGAGTTAGAGCGTTCCTAGCCAAGAGCTTCTCGCTCAGCCCTTCTAGCTGCTGTGTAATACTGGGAAATCATAGTCAGTGAGTACTGAACACAACCTCGGTCTTTCATCATCACCGGTTCTGGGACAGAGTCCCAGTTATATAAGTCAAGCTATATTTTTGGCTCTTGGACGCATGACTGCACACTGGTTGTAGTGAAATGCATGTGAAAATGCTGGTGCATAAGCACATGAGCATAAACGAAATACCTTATTAGTAAAAGGTAGATCACTGTTGCTTCATAGCTCATAAAAAGCAATAATTTAATAGTAAATACCTATAAAGTTGTTGGGTGTTTGCCTAACATCCATGCAAATTAAGGCCTTGCTGTAATACAGTGTAAGGTCTCCAGATATTTTTTTTGTTAATCAGAATGTACGTTTAGTATTAGCATTTAATATTTGAAGCGCAAAAGTAATGTTGTTTTTTATTTAAAGCAACCGTCATAAATAGGTGAAATGCCTTACTTGTAGTTCTCATCTTTGGAGTTACATGTATTTTGAAAGTTTTCCTAGCACTTGTTCTTACAAGTTTACAAATGCTTAGCAAGATGCATTTCTATTTTGAATCTCTCTGATTGTTTTTTGAAGGACTATTTGATATTATTTATATTACACAATTAAAACATTAATGTGTCTGCAATCTCTAGTAAAAAATGTGTTTGTTCAAGTAATAAACCAGTCTGTCAAGAAAGATGTAAATATTAAAACGGAGAAAAGAATTGAGTAAACCTCTGAAAAGAAATGTGTTGAGTACTTTGCTCATCTTGGACATGAGTTCAGCAAGCGCTAGGATACGTACTGTCGGATTAGAAGTGTAATATTCTATGCTTTTGGATACTTTCTCTTTCAAATTAAAATTCCTTGGAAACATAACTATGAAATTCATTAGAAGGCTTTGTTCAATGAAACCTTAGTTTATTTCAATGCGAGCTTTTCAAAATAGTTTAGTGTCTTAATGTGACACTAGACACAAGCCACTGTCCTCTAGTACAGAATTGCTGGGAAATCTGGCAGCAGTTGGAACGAGCATCTCCAGACAGAGAGATTCTCTGGCCCCTTTTTATGGTAGTGACTGTGTGAAGTTCATCAGTTCCTTTCTGCCTTGCTAGTAAATAAGGTATATTTTGGAGAGATGCTGCCTCTTCGCTTTGAAAGCTTTCCTGTACTCCCTCAAACCATGCCTGGTTTCTGAGGTCTCCTGGATGCATTTGGTTGGTTGGTTGCCTGTTGTAATATCCTTCCTACTACCTTGCTCCTAGCATATACCTTTTTCTCCCAAGTGTGCTACTATAGCTCTCGCTTTCTCCTCATTTGTTCCAAAATCTACGTAGCCTCTCTTAACTCCGTTAGGAGAGGAAAAAAGGAAACAATATTTCTGTATGTTCTATGTTTTCTTCTGTTCTCTGTGGTAATACATGTTATTGGCTGTTGAGGCGAGCTCAGTATAACTAACCTCTCTTCTTTTTATTTAGGTTGTATTTTGTATTGTTTAGTTTTTGAGGGTTTTTTGAAACTAGATATTTATTTATACAAACAAGGCTTTCTCTTTGTGTTCTGCCTCAGGTCTTGTGCCCGCAGCCCTGTGGAAAGCATTCTGAGCAGAGTGAAAGAAATAGGTGAGACATTCTGTCGCAGCTACACTCAGTCAACAGATGAACAGCCAGGATCTCATATAGGTATGGACATGCAATGCATGGGACATAGCAAAACATTAATCCAGGGTAAATGGTGTGCATACATATACTGCCGTCTAGGTGTTTAATACAGTGGAGCTCCTTTTGACCCAGTACATATCCGAACGGAAAATTTGCTGTCAAACAAAACACTGGAAAGAATAAAACTTTATTACAGAATAAGACCAAAGTTGCGGTTCAAAATGGGCTAACCAAGAGAGCATTGAAACTATAGCACCTCTTAACAAAAATTGTGAACTTGCGTTTTTCTTAGATTTAAAATTTAAAGGAAATAATACAAATAGGAAAATTATTTTTACAACCTTCTGCAAAATTACATCACTAGAAATATTAAATTAATATTCTTTAAAACATTTCTGGAATCTCATGTTGTTCTTGTGACTAGTGGATTTCTGAACATACTTTTTTAATTTGCGAAGTCTATACATATGCACTATTTTTTTTATTTGACAAGAACTGGTCTATTTCGTCTTAAGACCATTTGTGAAAATGGCATTGGGCTTCATCTTTGGTTTTAAATTTCAGATTTTGCTGTAAACAGATTAAAACTGGCAGAGATCTTGTACTATAAAATCTTGGAGACTATAATGGTGCAAGAAACACGAAGACTACATGGGAAGGATCTGACTGTAAGTAAAGAACTGGCAAACAAGGAGAACACCGTTTTGCAGCCCTCTCTAGAGGGTTCTCTTCAGACAGTTCCAGAACAGAACAGTGTGCAGTAAAGCAGTCTCTGTATACCATTAATTTTAAAAAGGGGAAATACATGGAAGGTGCCTAAACATAGTTTTTACTGCTGTTAAAAATGGTATAATTCTGGCATAACTAACCATCTTAATTGGTGTTGCCTTCTAGCATCGTGACTTCATGGACAGATAACTTTTATTCTCCTCTTTATCTAATTAACAATATCAATACTTCATTTTAGACAGCTGTGCTTTGTGATTCACAGTAAGGACGGTGGTTCATTTGGCCGGAGTATGAAAAATGTGATTGTTTTGGCACTGGTAGTCTACTTCTAGAATTTACCATTCTAAACTTCCCTGTAAAAAGAGGAGAGTGTGAAAGTCAGAAAAAAGCAGTAGCTATTCTCTCCATCAATAAGCTGTGTAGTATTAGTACCAGAAAATTCAAACTTCTGTTTCCCCAAACCTCAGACATTGACATTTTCTGTAATCTCTTCAGGCTCTCTTGGAACAAGATGTCTTTCACCGTTCTCTCATGGCGTGCTGCTTGGAGGTCGTGCTTTTCGCGTATAGCTCACCTCGCACCTTTCCCTGGATCATTGAAGTTCTCGACCTCAGGCCATTCTATTTCTATAAGGTAAACAAATACTGTCTTAGGACTGGATCTGTATTAAAAATGACATGTTACAGTCTTAAAGGGTGATGCTCTTCCTTCCTAGGTAATCAAGTAAGAGGAGGACTGGTGTTAATGTGTAATAGGCCTATTATTAATTCTGGCTGTCCTTAAATATATTACCTGGAATGTGTAATGCTGGAGTCGAAGCTGAAATTTCAAGCAAGAAAACTATTTTGTAAATGGTACTTAACTGCAACATGCTGTTGCTCAACTTCTAGTTCTTAATATATACATGTTTTTCGTAGACTAAAGCATTCAAGCGTGTATTTTGATCATATATTTATTGACTGCAAGCTATAGTTCTGCTCATTAGTCATAAAATAGCAATAATACTTTTTGTTGCCTTTGGCTACTACCACTTATCACAGGCTTGCTTTGTTAAATTTTTTTCTTCTCTGTTTTGTTTTATATAACAGAACATAAAATCTCTTTTCTTGGGTGTTCTTAATTTTTGCTCTTTTTTTTAACCTCATTCTCCCCTGCCTCCAATGTCATTTCTACTCTTTGACTTGTTCAATCCTTTTATCATCTGTCCATATGCCTCCTATTTTTACTACATACCTCACAGCTTACTGCTGTTAGTCCTGAATAAATCAGAAATAGTTCTGTTTTGATGATAACAACCAAAAAAAATGGAACCCTTTGGGAAAGCTGTTTTATATTCAGTTCTCTCTTCTTCCTTCTTTAATCCTCAGATGTTGGGCAGTAGTAAAACTGAAACAAATCTGCCAATATTGCTGTGGGTGTTAGTAGTCTACATATGTCAATACCAGATGCGCTGGTGTAGATCCAACTTTGTGGAACAGATTTATGTTTGATTTGAATTTTCTTTTCTATTCAGCGTATGTTCTTGCATCACTCTTACTTGAAAAAAAATTGCCATCACAAAGACTTCACACTAGACAGCCAATATTTATTATTCCACTTGTGCATTTGTAACTTTGTTCTTTGGGTGTTTAGTTTCTGTAGTATAAATAAGTAAACATATCAATAAGGTCTCCAGGGAAGTTTTATGGCATTTCCATCTCTGGAGCTTTAGAAAAACAGGCTGAATGTTTCTCTGTCAGAAACAACATAAGTAGAGTGGATCTTGAGTTGGAGCATAGCAGTGGAGTCTGATATTTCAAGGGCTCTTTCAACCCAGATCTGTACATGTTAAGGGTTCTAACCTTTTCTTAAAACTTTAAAGCAGTGGTTTTCAACCCTTTTCATTATGGGCTGCTTGTTTGAAAGGAGGGAAAGCTTAAATGCTGGGCTCTCACACACACACCGTAAGCAGATAAACCTGCTTATGTCTTCCTAGATATGTGTGCATGTGCTGCATGAGTGCTGTGTGTGCTTAGTGCTTTCATTCTGTACATGCTTAGTGATGGGGAGAGATGGCCCTAAAAAAAAAAAAATAGCCCTGGGAGTGGGTTATTCTGCATTGATGGGACATCTGCTGTCCATTTCCAACTCCTGGATTGCCTTTGGGAAAGAGGGTTAAAAAAAGAGGGATCAGAAGAGGGTTGGGGAAGATTTAGATGTGAGGAGGAGGCTGGAGCATTCTGTGTTGAAGAGAAGTTTCAAACAGGATCCTGAAACAAATAATGATTTGATAGTAGTAAGCATGAATGATGTGGTTTTGCTTTTGTGTGTGTGTCTTGTTGCCGTTAGGTAATTGAAGTACTGATTCGGTCTGAGGAAGGACTTTCCAGAGACATGGTGAAGCACCTCAACAGCATTGAGGAACAAATTCTTGAGAGTCTCGCCTGGACTCGGGACTCAGCACTCTGGAATGCCCTCCAAGCCTCAGAAAACAAGGTCCCAACCTGTGAAGAAGTATGTTACCTGTTTTCCTCTTATTAGGAAATTCACGTTCTTTTTCATACTGTTGTTTTATCTTAGAATCATAGAATGGTTTGAGTTGGAAGGGACCTTGAAGATCATCTAGTTCCCACCCAGCTGCCCTGGGCAGGGACACCTCCCCCCAGCCCAGGTTGCTCCAAGCCCCGTCCAACCTGGCCTTGAACACCTCCAGGGATGGGGCAGCCACAGCTTCTCTGGGCAACCTGCGCCAGGGGCTCACCACCCTTACAGTCAAGAATTTCTTCCTAATATCTATTCTAAATCTCCCCTCTTTCAGTGTAAAACCATTCCCCCTTGTCCTGTCGCTGCCCTCCCTGAACAGGAATCCCTCCCCAGCTCTTCTGTAGCCCCTTTAGGGACTGGAAGGGGCTCTAAGGTCTCCCTAGAGCCTTCTCTTCTCCAGGCTGAATACCCCCACCTCTCCCAGCCTGTCCTCCCAGTAGAGGGGCTCCAGCCCTCGCAGCATCTCCGGGGCGTCCTCTGGCCCCACTCCAACAGCTCCGTGTCCTTCTTATGCTGGGGTCCCCAGAGCTGGACACAGTACTGCAGGTGGGATCCCACAAGAGTGGAGCAGAGGGGCAGAATCCCTGGCCACGCTGCTGGGGATGCAGCCCAGGATGCCGGTGGCTTTCTGGGCTGTGAGTGCACTTTGCTGGACCATGTTGAGCTTCTTATCAACCAACGCCCACAAGTCCTTCTCCTCAGGGCTCTCTCAATCCATCCTCCGCCCAGCCTGTATTTGTGCTTGGGATTGCCTCAACCCAGCTGCAGGACCTTGCACTTGGTCTTATTGAACTTCCAGAGGTTTGCATGGACCCACCTCTTCAGCCTGTCCAGGTCCTTCTGGATGGCATCCCTTCCCTCAGGTGTGTGGACCGCAACCACACAGCTTGGTGTCGTCGGCAAACATCCCACTGTCCATGTTGCCCACAAAGATGTTAAAGAGCAGTAGACCCAGTACCGACCCCTGAGGAACACCACTCATCACCGTTCGCCACTTGGACATGGAGCTGCTGACCACAACTCTTTGAGTGCAGCCATCCAGCCAGTTCCTTATCCACTGAGCGATCCATCCATCAAATCCACGTCCCTCCAATTTAGAGACCAGAATGGCATGTGGGACAGAGGCAGATGCTTTGCACATGTCCAGGTAGATGATGTCAGTTGGTCTTCTCTTACCCACCAGTGCTGTTATGCTGTTGTAGAAGGCCACCTAATTTGTCAGACGTGATTTGCCTTTAATGAAACCGTGTTGGTTGTCACCAATCACCTCCTTATTTTTTATGTGCCTTTGCATAGTTTCCAGGAGGATCTGCTCCATGGTCTTGCAGGCCACAGAGGTGAGACTGACTGGCCCGTCTTCCTTTTTTTTCCCCTTTTAAAAAACAAAATTTTTTTGTTTTTTCATACAGAAAACCACTCAAATGAGACAACTGGTGCAGAAAATCTTCTATTAATAGATTGACACAAAGAAGGGAATTCTATTTGTTATCTTACACTGACATTTCTTCTTTCTCAGGTAATATTTCCCAGTAATTTTGAAGCAAGCAATGGAGGGAGTGGGCTTGGGCATTTGCCTATGATGCCAATATCTCCTATAATTCATCCTCGAGTGAAAGAGGTTCGGACGGATCTTGGTGGGAGTTTAAGACGGGGTACGTTCAAGGTTTCCGATATGATTTGAATGTGTGAATTTGGAGAGAGAGGGTTTAGACCTTATAATTGCAAAAAGCAATCTTAAATCTGAATTAAGCATTCAGAATTGTGAAGCCTCTTATTTGATCAAGGGAAAGTTGAGATGCATCCAGTCAAACCATTGCTATGTCTTACTGGCAGCAGACATTGGGGATAATGTGTCACTTCTGAACCGGAGCGGGTTTTGCCGCTGTTTTGATGCAAAGGTTACCCTACTCTGGATGGGTTGTCATCTGATGGATTGTTGTCCTTTGCTGTTCAGATCTTTCCAGATTTTAGGCGACACTTTTAAATGGAGTGGCAGAGTTGCATTTATTCCTCCTTCCTACAGAAGGAAAGGACGATACTTTGTCTGCAGTACTCTTTCGTCTGAAAAGCTACTGCCTTACTCTTTGCAGATTCCAGGGTATCACACAGAACTGTCTCGTGACAGTGAGGGTGACGAGGCGGTGGCAGCACTGCTGTTGGTTTTCTGTACTTCCCTAGTTAGGAATTGCTGCTTTTGTTGTATCCCAAACAATAGTCCGTAGGTTCTTGCTGCTGTGCTATGGACTGATCAGTGGTGTGATGTTGTCTCCTTTTGCCTTTGTCTGGCAAATTGCATTACAAGACTGTTTTTTGTTTTTTAAATACTCATTAGAAAAGAGATGTATAAGCAGTTGCTGTAGATGTTACGGTTAGTTGTTTCATGGAAGAGAAAGCAACTTGGAGATGGGGTCTTATATATAGGTAGGGCTGTGCAAGACTTTATCTTGTATATGAGATTCTGGTACCAAACATTCCGCCTAACTTCAGATGGAAAATGGTGGGGACTGGAAATGTTTATTTGCCTCTGGTACCAAGAAAGCCATCCTGGCAGAGTTAGAAGTAAGGTCTCAAACCAGTCTTACCTGGCCAGTTGTCCAGAAGGTTTCGGCTTCATGGGAAATGGGAAACTGCTGTCACTGGTATCCTTGCAAGTGGCTAGCAGGCGTCAGCAGAAATGCAAAAAGCCTTTAAATTAATGTTGTCCGCTTCAGTCTTACTGCGGGAGCAAGTGTTTGAAAGCAGCAGAAAAGCCTGAAAGGAACCGGGGGGTGGATGAGGGTGGAGTGGGTTAGTTAGTTCTGTCTGGGGTTAGTTTAGAGAGAGTTTAAAAGCCAGAATATACAGAAGACAGCATATCCAGGGAATGTGGTCAGTGTTCCTGTAGAGGAATGTGTTCAGAGGAATAGCACTTGCAGACATTACTAGTCTGCTAAGCAGACTGGAGTGAGTATCTGTAATCCTTGCTTGTATCGCCTAGGAGCAGTGAACTGTGAGATTAGTTCTTAACTAGAAGTGATTTCATGTGCTTCGGTTTTGTAGTTTGAAGTTAAGCCTATTCCCCTCCTGTGGAGAAGTATTCCTATTAAGCTGCTCCTCTTAAGGTTGCTTTTCTTCCCTCTATTGCACACTAGACATGCAGCCGTTGTCACCGATCTCTGTTCACGAGCGCTACAGTTCTCCTACAGCTGGAAGTGCCAAAAGAAGGCTCTTTGGAGACGACAGCCCCAAAGAAATGCAGATGGAAAAAATTTTAACTGAAGGAACCAAGTTGACAATCGCTCCAGCATCAAGTGTTGCTGCTGAAAATGTGTCTGTTTCGCCTGGTCAAACAGTACTGACCATGACAACCGCTACAGTACCGGGAAAAACAGGACAGAAGGTTACTATCCCACTGCACGGTATGAATTCTTCTCTTTTTTTTTTTTTTGCTCTACTAAATGTTTTGCTTGCTCTTAAGATCTGCTTAGATCGACCGTGCATCTTGAACATGTATCGCTTTTTCTTTTTTGAAAAAACATGTATCACTTTATCATAAAAAAACAAATAGCTTAAATTTATACTGGCATCTCCTTCTGTGGAGACATCTGATACCTGACAAGCGTCCTGAGGATTCCTCCTTGCGAACAAAGTTGTAGAGTTCTTGCTTCTTCCAGTTACACCTCACCACAGACTACGTGATGCTTTGGTTCTCAGCTCCAGTAGTGATTTACTACTGGTTGTCTTAACTTTGGTCTCTTATAATATTATAAGGCTCTGGAATTTCTGGATAAGCGCTACATATTAATGTTAACAAAATAGTGGGGGATTTTTGTTTTGTTGAAGTTGGGATTTCTGAAAATCATACATGACAAATGAGTTTTATAGCCTTTTTTAATTTAAAAACTGGGTCTATAGATAAAGATGAAAAGAAAGAAAACTCCGCTTTTCACATTTAAGGAGACTTTCAGTAAGAGAATTTGACTACTGAGGAAACAAATGAGGACTGTATACAAAGTGCTGTCAGGTTTACAAAATAATACAAAAAAAAAAAAAAAGGGAATGCCCACCTCCCCCAAAAGAGTGGAACAGTGACTACAGAAATTGTGATTTCTTGTAAACTTTGTACTTTCAGATAGTTTTGGAAATGATCATTCACATTCACGTTCTTCCTTTAAGCATTACCAGAAGTAATATTTAATCACATGTGAAGAGTCTGAGGGACAAAGAGTCTTTTTAGCAGTGTGGAAGGATGAGATGTCTTTAGTATGAAATGTTTGTGAATGAATTTCTGATTTGCAATTTAACTCTGCAACGTGAGGAGAGCGAACGGTTTATTTCTGGATGTGTATATCATCTCCAGGTATTGCAAATGAAATGGGTGGGATCACACTGATTCCCATTTCCATGAATTTGGGTCAGCCATGTAAAATGGAGGCTCAGGCTCCCTGCCACCCTCAGGCGAATCCAGCATACGAAGCGCATCTGTCATCAGCGAGCAAACCAAAGAAAACGGGATCCTTGGCCCTGTTTTACAGAAAGGTAAGTGTCTTTCTGAGGAAGCCATGTTTTACTTCTATTCGTGGCCGTGCTGAAACTTACCTCCTTGTGCAGTTTTCGTTACCTGTCAGTCTTCACGTACCTCTCCTTTGGCATGAGCACTTCTTATATCCTGGGGACGAGAAGGGAGAAGATGTCAAGTGTTGCAGAGAATCCAGTTTTCCCCTTTCCCCTCCCCATGAGATGTTTCATGGTTGTTTTTTTTTTTCTTTTAATTAGCAGCTTCTATAAATAACTACCTAAGAAGTATTGGTAGTTTTTACTTCTCTTGTCTATTTTCACTGCCTGCCACGTTTGCAAGGGTAGACATATCAGAAATGAAATTATTCTCCTGTGCCTCGCACATTCAGAACTGCGCTGTTTCGGATCCTGCATCTGGAGATTTGCAATTTTTGAGGTCTAACCAGTAGTGCTGATCTTGCTGGTATGGGGCCTCAGAAAGCAGTGATGAATAACACACTACAGAAAAGTTTCTAGAAAGAGCGAACTTCTTGAAATAACAAAGGGTTTAGGGGGTGAGTTAAGAACTGAGTGTGCTTCAGAGAAACTTGAGATTACTTGTTTCTAGTTGTTTTGATTTCTAACGTGGGAGTGCATGAGGCGTCTTTGGAGGAGGCAGGAGTAATGCCTAAATGCCTGCAAAGAATATATGCCTGAATTAATCTCTCAAAAGTATTATAAGACTTTTTTTTTTTTTGCTATTATTTTCTGACTAGAGAAGTTATTTTCAGAGGTTTTCCCCTTTTAGGCTATCTGTATTGTTAATCTAGAGAATTCTACATTGAACGATCTTTAAGGTAGATCTTAAAACAGAAATTAATTCCTGGAAACACTTGTAAGACACATCCTGTGTCTGAACTATTGGTTCTTTAACTTTGATAGTGACAGTGTGTCTCTCGCTCTGAGAATGCATTAAGAATTGAATAGCCAGCTGCCAGGTGTGAACTCAGACTGCATTTTGGAAGCTTTACTCTCAGTTGAGGAGTAGTACTGCAGCTGTAGCCATGTGTTTGACAAACATATTGTCGAACATGTGTAGGGAACATACTCCACTTAGTTATGAAGGAGAGTTAGAAGCTTCACTTAAATTTGTCTTTAAATTTTCACCTTCTATTTACAGTGATCATCGTATTCAAAGTGAGAGTTTTTCCATCCTTTCCTTTCTTGTTCCTGTTCGGTAGAGCAAGTGAAAAGGAAATGAACTCGTTCTGCTTTCCAACGTAAAGAACTTACCTAATTACTACCCGTGAAGCGAAAACTTCTGAAATAAATGGAAGAAGGCTAATGTTGCTCTTGATAGTTATTTCAGGTTTTGAGACAGATTTTTGGTAATCAAAAAGAAAAAAAATCTGTCAGTTTGCTAATCTAATATTGTACTTAATCATAAAAAAAGTGTGTCCCTTCTTCATGCTTGTTGGAAGTATTCCATTATAGTGAGTGAGTGATATGGTAAAGAAGCTATACTCAATGTTTTTAAGCAGATTTCCCATAAGCAAGAGAGATCCAACCTCTGAAGAGAGCTGACAACTTAGTCTTTGAAGACATTGTCTCGGGCAGAGGGGGGAATTTTGTAGAAACGAACGATTAAAATATAGAACAGCTCTGCTTTGAGGAGTTTCGTTTTTGCAGACGAGGTTAAGCTCGTTTGGGTTGACTCTTTACTGTGTGTCTCTTTCTTGCAGGTTTATCATCTGGCAAGTGTACGCTTGCGTGATCTGTGCTTAAAATTGGATGTTTCCAATGACTTGCGCAGGAAGATATGGACATGCTTTGAATTCACATTGGTTCATTGTGCTGATCTAATGAAGGACAGACATTTGGACCAGCTCCTCCTCTGCGCCTTTTATATCATGGCAAAGGTAACATGTAGTTTTAAGAAATTTTATGTCAATTTGAAATGTAAATTGTGTTCACAGTTTACAATTTGATTGCTTTATTCATGTCATATTACTGGAGGGAAGGAAAAGGAGAAGTCCTTCCAAGAAGTGAAGTCCCAGCATACTTTTTTCTTTCTCTTGCATAATCTTAAAAGTCCCCACCAACCAGCCAGTTGGTTACGGGAGGATTTTCTTCTCTTCCTGAGCGCAATTACAATAAACACTGGTCAGCATAAGACAAAGCAGTGTGAGGTCTCATTTCCCCATATTTCTGTTTTCTGTCTTGTTTGTCATCTTCCTGATCTGTATAATCTGAACTAAAAACGCCATTACAGTTACAAAATCAGGAAGTTTCAGGCTGAAGAATAGAGCTGGTTGTCTGTCACTTGTAGTTCTTAATGCTGGCAAATTGTATAAGAAAGTGATTTAAGGTGTTATAAAGTTGGATTATGAAACTGGAATATTGGTTTGACTCAGAATTGAGAGCTGATGGTTACAATGGCCATCAAGTCTGATTTGAACACAGACTCAGGAAAGTGAAACTAAGCCAGGCTCGTCTAAAACATTGGACATGGATTACCTTTTCTCAAGGAAGACAAATGAAGAGGAGCGCTATCTGTGGAGGAAAACTGCTGTTGAAATTGTGACTACCTGTGCTCTTAACTGTAGCATAGCTTAGGCTCATTTGACATTGATACCGATAGCTGTAGAAAAGCAAAACCATTGAATAGTCAGTGCTCTGTATTTTATCATGCAGTTTGTCAGTTGTTTTGGTTTTGGGGATTTTTTTTAAATACTCTTCTGAGTGCTGTCTCCAGCTCAATGTGAGACTTGACATCTTAGCTAGAGACCTTGATGCATCCTCTCCTGGCTCCTACTACAAAAATTGTTGCTCATCTGCTCTTAAAATTCCAGATGCATGGCTGAAAAACAAAGTCCTTTAACAAATGACTTATTTCAGCTTTCTTTTGCACTTCAAAATTGCACACATGTGTATATCTGCCTAGGGTTTTGTTCAGGATTTCTTCACACTCTGGTTAGAAAAGCTAGGGGGTCCAGTTCTCAAATTTACAAATACATTTTTGACTTAATATTTCCCTTCTTTAATTTTTAGTGTCACTAGAAGAAAAGTCGGAAAAGGAATAATTCCTAACCATCATAAGCAACAAAAGGCTTTAGTAGCTAAGAAACAAGGAATGCCTGAACAAAAAAAATGCTTGTTTTTTTCATATTCTCATCACCAGAACTAACTTGTAATAAAATACTGATGAAAAAGCTGTATAGATGGAAGCTAATTGAATAGACTGGACCTGAGCAGCCCAACCTTGCTGCTTGCACTTGGTCTTCAATAGCCTTTTCTTTTCCAGGTAACCAAAGAGGAAAGAACTTTTCAGGACATAATGAAAAGTTACAGAAATCAGCCACAAGCCAACAGCCATGTGAGTAAATAGTATTGCCTTTCCTTTTTGTAAATCTCAGATGGTGGCAGCTTTTCAAATGTTTATGCTGATAAAGGCAAAGTCGAGTCTTCTTCAGTGTTAAATTCATTCTTATGCACATGGATTTCATCTAGTCTTCTGACTTCCCTGTTTTCCTTGACAAGAGTGTTTTTTCCCCGGTGTCGTCTAGGTTTATAGGAGTGTCTTGTTGAGAAATATTTCTACTGATGTCCTATTGGACAAAAACGCAAACCAAGATGTGGAGATGACAGAAGGTAGGTACAGTAAAGTAAGCTGCTGTTTTTAAAAATGTACTTGTGGGCTTTTAAAGAACTGAACTGTTGAGTAATAAGGAGAAGTGAAATGAGTTCTAAAGTTTTAAATGTATTAAAGAAAAATAAATGTATTGTTGAAAAAGAATCCATCTTGTCAGTAGCCCTCCTGTGTGTTAGGTATGGAAAATACATTTCCTATATGGAAAAAATGTCTTATTTTGTTTCCTTAAATTTGGTTGTTCAAGGCTTGAGTGTTTCCTTAGTGTGTCAGTGGTATTGTAGTTCTTCTTGGACAGCAACACCAGTTAACAAAGAAAGGTGAACAGTACCTGGAATACTATGACAGGCTTTTTTCTTAATATCACCTATCCTGAAGGCTTAAATAGGGAGAACTTATTTCAGAAAATAAAAATACTCACTCTAAGACCACCATTTTCTTATATTCAGTTTTCTTTTAAATAGTTGATATTTTCTTTGCTCTGGGTTAGAGGAGAAGAGGGACAAGAGTAGTATTTGAGAAAAGCATGAAAATTGTGCCGTGCCTGTTCAGTGATGTGACAGGAAACCGAGAGATCACAAGCCCACGCGTGAACCCATGAGCAGAGCAGATCTGCAGCCAGGACGCACACAGAAATTTAGAATACTGTTCCGTGTGGTAAATTCCCACTGCGGGTGGGATTCAGCTGCTTGAACGAGTATTAGAGCCATTTTTTAAATGCCTTTTGAGGTTTCCACTGGGGTCCAGGAAGGTGCTGATCTCCTGTAGGTTCAGCATCCTGTCTAGCAGCTCCACAGTTCTTGGATGTCATAAAGTGTCTTAAGTGGCTCTGTGCTCTGGTACTTTGTCAAACAAATGCGCTTGGTTACAAAGTTCTTAGGTTGCTTTTCCTGCCAGACTTTTTCTTCAGTTAATAGACTCATGTCTCCTTTATCCAGTATTGACTCCTGCTGTTTTGGCACCAGCTTACAGGAACGTGTGCTTGTGTTGTGGCACAAGGCAGACGCACTAAGGAGTTACGTTTACGGGTATCAGCTGGAGCTGTTGATGTTTGTCTCATAGTGCACTGATTGCAAGAGGCTTTATTCTGTGTTGCCCTGTTCTACTTGGCAGTAAACAGTACAGAGGATGAAATACAGAAGGCTGTATTCAGTTGTGGTCCGGCTTAATTACGGGAGAGAGAATATTAACAGAAATGTACTTGCTGTGTGGCTGCAGCTTTTCCCACTGGACAGCCCTTTCGTAATATGCCTGAACAAATGGTGCCATGGCTTCCTTGCAGCAGACAGGAGTTGAGCACAAAGCTATTCTTTGCCAGGTGGTTACTAGAAACTTTCACAGAAGCTAAAAGCTGGGAGCTGTCAGACTGCTTAAAACTTAGTTTTAAAAGCAACAAATGGCTTTGTAACACTCCCCAGAATAAGCATGGGAAAAGGGGTCAGTTGTGCTACGATTTTATTGCTACAGAGGTTAGCTCCTCCTAATGTTCATAACCACCTACAGCACACCCTGCTCCTGTCTGAAACACATTGCTTTAATTCATCTCATTAACAAGTCAGTTTATGGATGAGTTCTTGTCAGTAGGCTATTTTAAGTTTGAATGTGAAGTGCCCAGTTTGCTGATACTGTGTTTCTGAAATCTGAAGCTCTCTCTTATTGTTAGACTCATCTGTGAAAACTGGCAGTTCCTCGGGGCAATCCGCAGAAGAGAACTCCAGTGAGTCAGGAACGGAGGAGAGAGGAGATCTTATTAAATTTTACAATGCCGTCTACGTAGGAAGAGTAAAATCTTTTGCACTGAAGTACGATATCACAAACCAGGATCATGTAGTAAGTAAAGTATTTTGGAATTTTGCTCTGTCTAATAATCTGACAGAGTCGTTTTTCCTGACAGCTAAACGTGTCGATTTCGTTATGTTATTCACCTGCTGTGGTTAGAGAAGTCAGATAGTTCTAAGCGATGGTATGAGGACTTGCTTTAACAGCCTTTTAAGAGGACAAATGGAGATGCAGTTCAACTTACAACCCCGATTTTAGCTTTTTTATATTGATGCAACTCCCATTTGCTCAAATCACAGAATCATAGAATGGTTTGGGTTGGAAAACACCTTAAAGATCATCTAGTTCCACCCTCCCTGTCCTGGGCAGGGCCACCTCCCACTAGACTATGTCGCTCAAAGCCCCGTCCAGCCTGGCCTTGTGAAACTCTTTGATGTGGCACCAGTATAAATAGTTCCCTGCCTGCAGTGGAGCATGGCTCCATCCCCTCCTGCCTGCAGTGGAGCATGGCTCCATCCCCTCCTCTCTGCTGCCTGGTTGATCACTTGGCAGGAGCCAGTCCCTGGGAGACACTGCAGTGAGGAAAAACAAGTGCAGAATTTGGGAAAACTTCTGGCTAACGCAGCCCCAGGAAGGTGATGTGTTATATGGGGGAGCCCTGACATCTACCAGCCTGTCACACCAGCACTGGCTGCCCTGTTTGTGTCGCTGGGTAAAGTCATGCCAGCAGTGAGGGCAAGAGCCTTCCTGGTGCGGAGGGGGTCCGTGCACGGCACCGGGCATCTGCCCCAGCCCTGCAGATGACTTCAGCCCTCGCCTTGGCACTGCTGGGTGCTTGTGCTGGCCATGCTGGGGGGAGTCATGGGCACCGGGATGCCGGGGCCATGCAGCACCCCCAGGCAGAGGGACCTTGGTGAAGCAGTGCTAAAATCCTGTCCCAGGAGAAGGTTAGGATATCCCCTGTAATGGTGTCACATTTATTTTGTGGCTTGGAAGGCGTCATCCCTGTGCCCGACCTTCTCACCTGTCTTTTGTTAAAGTGGTTTTTAGTATTCAGTCTGCAAATAGTGCCAAGCTGCTCTCGTCTTTCTAAAACCGAACAAGATGCCTGTGGAGCATCTGTGTAACGCATCTGGAAAAGAAATTTGTTCTCTTTTTTGGTGGATACTTGATCTGTTGTTTAACTGTTACAGAATAAAATCTTCTAAAGAAGACCTGGAAGTGTATTAAACTTTCCTTCTGTAAAGTTCCTCCTCTTAAATATCTTCTGATTCAGCTCCTATCTGAATTTGTCCTCTCTTACAGATGGAAGCCCCTCCCTTGTCTCCGTTCCCCAACATTAAGCAACAGCCAGCGTCGCCTCGACGGATCTCTCAACAGCACTCTGTTTATGTGTCGCCTCACAAGAACGGTGCCTGCTTGACACCTCGGACTGCACTACTCTATAAATTTAACGGGAGCCCTTCCAAGGTAGAAGGCAAAAAGGTTGAAAGGGGTCAATTTGAGAGAGGTTTAATTAATCTCCTCATTAGGATGTGTTGAGGTTTCATTGAGCTAGTCTCTCAGTTTGTGGTGAAAGGTGGAATTCTTCATGTAGAATCCATCACTCACTCAGCAGAGAGGTTCAGAATAACTTTGTGTTCTCAGGTCACTGAAAACCAGAGCAAGTTTAAAATGGAGTTGTAGTAACTCATGATTTTTTTATCTTGATCGCAGAGTTTGAAGGACATCAACAATATGATAAAACAAGGTGAACACAGGAGTAAGAAACGAGCAATAACAATTGACAGTGACACTGAATCCCCTACGAAGCGACTCTGCCAGGAAAATGATGACGTTCTACTTAAACGTCTCCAGGATGTTGTCAGTGAAAGAGCAAATCATTAAAACTGCCGGTTTTCTGTGGGATCTAAAAGCTCTGGAGTCAGATAAAGCTGTTGCGCTATTTATTTCTTGCTTTTGTATACATACAGCTGCCAAGTTTCTTTAACATTGAACTTTTACCTGACTTCCAGAGGATGCAAAAAGCAAGGGTTAAGTAGTAAACGCCAGAGAATGAGAGGTGGTGACGATCTTCATTCCCAAAGGCCACGCTGTGCTATAAATCGCTCTGTTGGAGCTGTTTTAGCGAAAGAGTCATCTGTAGAAAGCCATATTGGATGTTCTCAAGCCTAATTTAGAGCATCGTGAGTTCCGAGTATAACTCAGCTTCTAGTAATATTGTTTTTATTTTTGGAATAAGAATGATAAGGAAATCAGTGAAGTCAGTTAAGTTTCCTCAAGCTTTTGGAATTTGGGGAAGAAACTTTAAAAGTGCCTTATTTTAAAAGAATGTGGAATTTTCTGCATTATTTTACTGCCGAGTAACTGAAGTGGAGAACAAATTGATCACTTTAGCCTCAGGAAGAGCTGAGCGGTTTTGAACTGTATGATTTGTGCTGTGCTCCATCTCCTTTCGGAATGGCAGTAACAGCGTACGTTACGATGCGGATCGGACAGCTTTTGCAATAACAAAGGCAATAATCGAAAAGTACAAATAGCAAAGACTTAAATTGGACACTGACAGCTGGTAAAGCACGGAGATATGGTTCCCCTGCTGCTTTCCCCTTGGAAGCCTGACAGCAGCCCTGCTGTAGAAGTTGTTCATATGTCTTGCGGCTCACCCATGAAGAAGTACAAGCTGGTTACAGTTGAAAAACAGCTGGGGCTTGGGCCATATTACAGCTGTTCAAATGCACAAATTCGTTCCACAAATAGTATTTCTTCATTTTATTTTTTTATTGAAGATCTTTAGCCTCTTGTGTAGTATCTACACTGAATGTACGCCCATCAGATAAGGCACATTTGTATATATGGGGGGTTTATAGGTATTAAAGGCTTGGATTCATTGGAAATGTGTAAATTCCAGCATCCAATTCTTGTAACTAAGTTTTTTAACGCTGAGGGAGTTGGTAGGGTTTATTTTACCAAAATGGAGAAAAGTCAATGTTCGTTCATTACTGTAAATCAGTAGGTTGATCTTATTTCATAATTTCATTTAAGATTAGAGCCATAGAGAAACTTCTCAGCGCTGTATTTTTCAGTTTGTGTATATTGAATGAGGGGGGAAAAAAATGGAACAATTACATAGGACTTGTTCCCTTCATTGTTTGGTTTGTTTAGCGTATGCTGCGAGATCCGCTGTGCCACGGTTCCAGGGAAGAACGCTGCGATGATTTCAGGCCGTCTCGGCTAATGAATCAGGCCAGCAGTGATGGAGGAAAAAAGTATTTGAAAGCATTTATGTGCGGGGACCCTACTCAGCAGTGAGTAGAAAGTTTACGGACTAATTTCTTTTTGAATTATTAACTACTTAAATATTTGGGTTTGTTTTGTTTTGTTTTTTTTTTTAACTTTCCAGAAAAGGTGCTTATTTCTGAAAGGTTTGACTGTAGCCAGCTGCAGTATGAGGAAATGCCACGCAGTGCTAGGTTTCATGTAGATTCTTTGTTCAGTTCCTTTAATTTTATTGAATTTTGAATATGTCTTCCGATCTTGACATAAAAAGTACAAGAGAAACAACCTTTCTGTCTTGATCTGCTCATCAGTGCTGTTACAGCTATAACCGTTCAACGTCCCTAAAAGCCTCCAGTGTTCTGGGGGACATGGGGAATCTTGACTTAGCTCTCGGCAGAGTCCGCTTTATTTGCGTGGAGGATGGCAGCCTTTCTGGATGGGAAAGGTGCCACCAGGCTTACCAGTGTGAGTCTTTCAGCCGTATTGCGTTGACGAGTGTTTAGTTGATTCAGTTTTAGCGCAACATCATGTGCAGATCACTCCTCGCGTATCTGCTCACCACGCTGTTACTGTAGTCCCTGAAACTCTAGCAAGCTGGTGCTAAAATTCTTATTAATTGTCATTAGGTGTAGTGGGGTTCTTTCATTAGAAAAATGACTGTATTACAACTGGATGCAGTTCAGGTTTTGTCACCTTTCTAGGTGATGATAGGAAACATTTTTGGACTTGTTCAACAGCCAAAACAATGGCTTATGTGGAAATTTTGTAACGGTTTCAAAGTGCCTTCATGTGTACATATGTATTTTATAATAAACAATTAAAAAGTATTTTAACCTGTGTTGCTGTATTTCCTGTGGTCTTTCTGTGGGAATTCATTAAACAATGCCTTCTGCCTGCATTCTCTGTAATGTCAAAGACATTATTTGTTTTTATTGCTCCCTCAAATTTCTTTGGGATTTTTTCTGTTTAAATTCCTCATCTTTCATGCGATCTATCTGAAGTTTCCTTCTTTTTTTTTTGTTTTTATTTTATTTTATTTTTTACTTGCGTTTCAGTCAGATGCAGTTTCTGGGAGGAGAAGGCGAGGAAGGCATTACATGAACCGAAAAACACTGAGAAGGAGGAGATCCTGCAGCAGTAGGTGCAGTGCCCGGAGAGGGAGGTTGACTCCAGCACAGGTGAGCTCTCACGCTCGCCCTGGGCTCCCGGTTGTTGACTCCCAGTGCCGTGGCCACAAGCTGCAGCCTGCTGGTCCTGGCTGCCTTCCTCCCGGGTGGGCTGGGGTGTTCAAACGCGCTGTGGGACAGGTAGGGATTGGCACCAGCTGTCTTCACGCTGGTTTTGTCGCTACAGGGAAGCATAAAGCTGGCAGGACCTCAGCTTTTTAAATAGCTCTTGTGCGCCTGCTCTAGGGGGAAAATAAAAGTAGGCCAATTTGTGCAAATTGTAATTCCTTTTTTGACACCAGAGCTTTGGTTTTCAAAGGCTGTTAAACTGTGGTTACCAACCCTAAGGGATGTTGAGGGGCAGAGCTGTGAAAAGGCAACTGGCTTTTCTCTTGGTAAATTCCCTTTTGCAGATCAGACTGCCAGGGAGGGGAAAGCATCACGGGCAGCGTGAAGTGAGAAATTAGGTGATTGTATCTGAGTCTTTGCAAACTGCGCACTATCTGCTAGGACAGGGGTTTTCCCCAGCCAGACGGATTTTTCACTAATTCTCCAACTGAAAATACTGCCTCCTTAACGCTGTTGAAATGGATTCAGAGCTTCCGTGTTTACTATAGGTCAGTTTTTCAGAGAGTCGGAGGATGAAAGGTTTAATAACCTTTCCTTTAACACCACCAGGAGTAGCATAAATCTGCCATTACTTCACCTGTAGGAAGTATGGTAATATTAGGTTGCCACATCCCAAGTGTAGTAAGATGTGGCCTCAAGAAAATTTGTGGTTAGAGTGCAATTAAGCAGTGTGGGGAATTGAAACTGATTTTTCTCTGTAGCTTCCTGTTAGGAACTACTCTTCTTCGGTTCCTGTCCTGTGACTCACGGAGGGTTTTTTTGTTATTTGATACCTGAGGAGTGCTAAGAACCGAAACTGGGGACACAAAAGGAGATGCCGCGAAGGAATGCAAGCGTATAAGAAGTGCTGGGATCTCAGGTGAAAGAAGCTGAACATGCCTAGATTTGTCTCAAGGCCAAAGAAACTGAGTTTACTGTAATCTCCAAAGTTTAAAATAAGCAAATACCTCATCACTCAAATAGCAGTTCCTGAAAAACAGGTGTCAGATGAATACGATGACAAACTCGTAAAACTTTCAACTTCCTCGAGTGCTCAGAAGTGCATTAGACAGCAGGTGGGTCAGAGGTGGAATGTGCTTGCGGTTCCCAACCTGCCTGCAGCAGCTGCCCCGCTCCCGCTCCGCTAGGAAGCTGCGCAGAGCCAGTGGGCACAGGGCGAAGATTAATACTCCTGACTAACAGGCAGCCTTTGGCTTAAGGGTCTACCCTGTGCATGCCCTCCATGGCAGTGCTCCCCAAATCAGGTCCTGTCTCTCGGCTCAGGCCCAGGGAACTGCAGCTGCAGTAGCTCTACGGCAAGCGTCCTCTCTGCCTTCTCTTACATGTCATCCGTCGTGGTTCCCAGTAAGAGGAAAACAGCTTTGCGACGGTTTAGTCACGAGAATTTCGGCTGGTTAACGTGTAAATACAGGGCTTGAGCAGATGAGGCTGTGGAAGGAACTGGCACCAAGTCGTGGATGGCTTTCCTGCAAACTTTTCAGTTCCTGGGCAGCGCTGCTTTCTCGCAGCGGGTTTGTAGCGCTGCTTCACGGAGCCCAGCAAAACCAGGAAAGTGCTACTAGGAATGTAAAGTGAAAAAAATAAAAACCCTACAGAGGAATAATCCCTCTTCACCTCAACTTTTAGCATATGCCTTGCTTTGTGTTTGTCATCATAGGGACTCCTGCTGGATTCATTTGGGGTTTCTGTGCCAAGCGTGTGCCCGGGAACCTGGGCTTCCTGTGTGTGCAGGGGCTGGGAGGGCCCCTCCTCACCCTTTTTCATGTGCTTGCTTTGGTTACTAGGGACTTTGAGAGCCAAAGTCTCAGTTACTTTGGTTACTGGTGGTGTAATATCAGCAGTTTCTGCGCTGTTCCAAGAAGGATGTCCTGCAGTTTCAGGGTATGCCTCCCACCTCCTTTCCTGGTTTTACACCATGAATGCAGTAAGATCCCTCCTGAATGTTTTAATTTTTTTTTTTTTTTTTTTGGACAAGCACTCCAGATATATTGGGCCTGGGGACAGGATGAACACCCTTAAATTCCTTCCCCTCCCAAAAAAGCTCTTTAGGTACAATCTGGGTATTGAGCTCTACAGGGCAGTTTTTGATACTGGTAGAGGTACGGCATGGACAGGTGATAAATTATTCCTTAAAAGGACAAGCACCAGTGACATTTGGGTGTCATTTCAGCCTGGGAGAGAAATGGAGGTGGTGTGAGGCTATTTTATACAGTTAAGATCCTTAATGGATCTGACCCGTTCTTGTCTCCGAAGGTTCCTTCCTAGAAGAGGAGCGTTTCCTGTAACTGGGCGGGCTGAGCTCCCAGCCAGTTTCGTTTTGGATGGAGAGGGCAGAGAGCTGATGGAAATCTCAGAAAGACCCAGAGGGGATGGAGAGAGACGCTCAGCCAGATGAAAAACAGGCAGCGAGCATTAAGTGCACTTTCCTAATAAGAGCTGAGAAATGAGAAAGCAGAATATTCACTTACAAAAGCAAATTACTGTAGCATGACAGCAGAACACATAAGCTCTGCTACATACAGACACCTCAAGAAAAGCTAAGAAAAGGCTTTTTGTTGGTGATTTTTCTTCTTTTTTTTTTTTTTTCCTCCACATCTTTGAAATGTGTGATGAGAACACAGTGATTCCCAGAAATGTGTTGTGGTGGGTTGACCTTGGCTGGCTGCCAGGTGCCTACCCAGCCACGCTCTCCCTCTGCCTCCTCAGCAGGATGGGGGCAGAAAAAGTGATGAAAAAGCTCATGGGTCAAGATAAGGACAAGCAGATCTCTCGCTAATTACAGTCATGGGCAAAAGATTGGAATTGGGGAAGATTAAATTAATTTATTGTCAATTAAAAATAGAGTAGGATAATAAGACACAAGAACAAAACTAAAACCACCTTCCCCCCACCCTCCCCTTCTTCCCAGGCTCAACTTCACGCTTGACTTTTCTATCTCCTGACTCCGCAAGCAGCGCAGGGGGTTGGGAAATGGCAGTTGGGGTCAGTTTGTAACGCTTTCATCTCTGCCACTCCTTCCTCCTCATGTGGGGTCCCCTCCACGGGCTGCAGCTCCTGCCAGGAGCCTGTTCCTGCATGGTGTCTTCATGGGCGCACAGCTTCTTTAAGGGCATCCCCACCTGCTCTGGCGGGGGGTCCTCCACAGGCTGCAGGTGGGTATCTGCTCCACCATGGTCCTCTGTGGGCTGCAGGGGGACAGCCTGCCTCACCATGCTCTTCTCCGTTGGCTGCAGGCGAATCTCTGCTCCGGCACCTGGAGTGCCACCACCTCCTCCTCCTTCACTGACCTTGGTGTCTGCAGAGCTGTTTCACACATTTTCCCCCCTCTCTCTCCCAGCTGCAGCTGTGCCACAGTGGGTTTGTCTTGGAGCCAGCTGGATCAGGGCAGCTTCTGGTGTCTTCTCAGAGAGGCCGCCCCTGCAGCACCCCTGCTACCAAAACCTTGCCATGTAAACCCAAGGCGTGTGGTTTGGGGGATAACGCGTTAACCTTCCCCCCGGGAGCCTGTGCAGCACTGCAGTAAGCGCAGCTTGTGCTGGGCATCGCAGAACCACTGAAGTGTGGAGGGAGCTCAGGGGTGTGCGGGGGTCTGGATCTCCTGGGACATCCCTGTTTATGCTGGTGACGGCAGTGGAGCGGTGGGCTGTCTGCGAGGAGGAGGCGCCCGGCACACCCTGCAGTCCGTGAGGTGGCCAGGAACGGGTGAGTGGGCTCCCCCAAAAGCTGTGCTGGTGCAAATACCCCATCCATCAGGGGCACTGAGGTGTGAGCTTCACGTGTGGCGCGGCACCTCTCTAAGAAGGCTGTCAGGGATGGATGGAGGCAGCGGGGGTTTTGCCAGCCGTGCACTGTGGGGTCCATGTTTGAGAGCCAAAGTCTCAGGCCTGGGGCCTTTGTGGCACACAGAGGCGTTTTGCAGCAGAGGTGGTTTCATGGATGTTGGGATGTTACTTGTGGGCATGATATCTGGAAACCAGCATGCGTGTCTGTGTGTCAGGCGCGGTGTCTGGCCGGCGTGGCTGTGAGCAGCTGAGGGTCTGGCAGCCGGGATGCATCTGTTTTTGCTGTCTGTGATGTCTTCGGAACGAGACCCTGAAAAAGTCAGGTTTGGGTGCCTTCAGCAGCGCTGTCTGCAGGCACGATTTGAGGGCAATATAGCGTTGTGGCGTCATGTCTTTTGGGAGCCCCTTCGTGGAGGCCGACGTCTGTGACTGAGCTGGGTTTCGGGGTGATGAACTGGTGCTGGTTTCCAGCTATTTACGCCTGAATCCCTCACAGTAACCCGCCGTTGTGGGGGCAGCGCTCCTCTCGCTCCAGCCTGTTCCACGGCTCCGTGGGCGCCATCTGCGCTTTTGGGTGAAAAACGCCTGGTTTCAGAAAGCAGCCTCCTATGTCGGGTGGAGGAGAGAACGGGTCACATCTCCGGCGTGGACACTTTGCGGGTGCCCCCGGGGT
>VZSZ01003694.1:655217-684683 GCA_013398815.1 Ibidorhyncha struthersii
AAAAAACAAAAAAACCCAACCAAAACCATTTAAAAGCTTTATTTAAAAGCTTTAATGAAAATACTACTGGTAGCACAGTAACCTTTTAAGTGTTAGGAGCAGCAGTGTAAATAAACCAGGGGGGGTTTGATGAGACCTTTCTTCTCAGCCTAAAGTTAATGCTGCTCTGATTCTAGTAACAACAGTACCAGCAACTTTTAAAATAGTGAGTAGGCACTGCTTTGTGGAGGTTGAGTTTCACCCATCTCCTCAAAACAAATCCCAGGCATTTTAATCTTGCAACAGTTGCTGGGACTTTGCAGTTTGTTATGCCTGCTATGACAGCGTGGATTGTTATGGAAAAAGAGATTCTGTCTGTCCTGACAGAATATGGGCCTGTGGGCGAGCAGCAGAGTTCAGTGGCCACCGTGAGCTGCCCCGGCACCTGGCAGCGGGGAGCAGGCAGGCTGGCAAAGTCTTACTCCCAGCCTGGTAGCAGTCACCTGCCATAAGTACAGGAAAACTGAATGCTGTCTTAAAGCATGTAAAGGATTGTTCCCAGCAATGACGGAAATGACTGGTCCCCAAAACCTTGTGATTTTTTTGGTGGTGAACATACTTTCTTGCTTTTCTGAAACAAGAGCGTATAAATGTCTCCTGTCATCCTGTGTGACTGAAGGGTCCCCGCTGCCCCTTCTCTGCTCCTCTGGAGTCAGTTTTGCTCACCTCTCCGAGTATGTGAGCCTGCTTGCTCACCACATACTTCCTGGTGCATTTTAATCTTTGAATGTCTTTTCTTTACTCCTTTGCTAACCTTGTTCACACTGTTTCCTCCAAATTTCACTCAAAACCCATCTGTTCTACTCAAGCTATTTGCTAATGTTGTGGTTAGTGGCCCTAAGGCAGTCTGGAGTGTGGTTATCTGGCAGGTGCACAGAGTGCAGAGCTGTGCTTGTCTTGTCTGTGGGGAGTTTTGAGTACTTTGGTGTGCAGGTTGGCTCCTTGGCTGAAAGCTGATCAGAGCTAACGCCATGCTGAGGATGAAGGGCCCCGTAGGACTGGGGGGAACAGTTTTAATCTGAAAGAGGGGAGATTTAGATTAGATATTAGGAAGAAAGGATGCTGTGAGGATGGTGAGGCACTGGAAGAGGTTGCCCAGAGAAGCTGTGGCTGCCCCATCCCTGGAGGTGTTCAAGGCCAGGTTGGACGGGGCTGGGAGCAACCTGGGCTGGGGGGAGATGTCCCTGCCCAGGGCAGGGAGGTAGGAACTAGATGATATTTAAGGTCCCTTCCAACCCAGACCGTTCCGTGATTCTGATCTCTATTATATCAACACATCCTGGCTGCGCTTGCAGCTTGTGAAGGGTGAGTTGAAAGAGCGGGTGGGTGGGTGTGGCCATCAGTAGAGAAAGAGCTGGTGTGAGTCAAGATGACAAGGCAGAAGGGTTGCACTTTGGAGGAGGTAAGATGTTGCCAGGAGTCATTAAGGTTGTTTTTTTGTTTTGGGGTTGGTGTTGGTGTTGTTTTTTTTTTTTTGGAATAAGGGTTTTAACTGCAGCTGTTTGAAACGTACAGATAGAAATGGTGTGGTGTCATGAGGAAGGCAGCTAAAGGTTTTATTTGTTTCTGAACTATAAGTTAAATGTCTAATTGAACTAACAAACAGATGTATAATTTTCTGTTTGGAGACCACCAGGAGGCTGGTTGCTTTTAGTACCTCGCTGGCTGCCTGAGCATCAAGTGCCCATATGGATGTTTGCACACACTGGACATCCGCAGGCTGCCCTGAGGCTCCTCAGGCTCTGTCAGTGCTGAATGTTCGCAGGCAGGACGGGGTAGCGAGGAAGTCCCGTTAAGAGTGCGGTACAGGTGGTGGAGTCAAACGGCTGTGAAGAGCTCTCAGTTGGTATGAAGAGTTGGTATGGAGCTGAGGGTATGGGCTGACATGCTTGTGGCTTTTCTTTTATACAACGTTTCCTTTAGTGAGATCTGATGTCTTATTTTTGTTAAGCTGAAAATGTGGTGCACTGGATGAGAAATTGCTAGAGTCTTCTGCTTTCTTAAAACATCTCAACTTTGCACTAAAGAATGATCCCTTTGCCATGCACCTTTTCACTTCGCACTGTGTCCTGCAGTAACTCTCATCATTTCTGTGTGACAGGCTGGTAATGAATGTATATATTTAGTTCCCTCCTATTCCTGGACGTTCAATGGGGAGAGCTCAGGACGACAGGGGCCTGGAGGCAGTGCTATGGGTTTCCCATATGTTCTCATGTTCCTGGAAGTGGATGTTGTGTGTGGTGTGCAGCCTGCTGCGTGTTGAGTACGGGTGATGAGTAGGGCTGTCTGTCTGACCTCTCTCAAGTAGTAAAGTTCCTAATAGGTGCAGGAAAGGGATTTTCTCATCCTCCTCACCTGTGTCACGAGGGAGGGTGTTGGGCAAAGCAGGGGAGGGGTGTAGGGGAGTGGATGGGGAAGTGTCAGTTCTCACCCTTTTGAAGACAGCCAGCAGTATTGCTGCTTTGGCTGCTGGAGGAATTATGCCTGCAGAGTCCTGGAAAACCACAGCACTAACACGGATTTGTGTGTAATCTCTGGGTTGAGGCAGTGTTACCATGTAGACACCAGCTGAAATACCCCTGCTGTTGTTTTCTATCTGAAGAAGGATAGAGAGCTCTCTCTGGTGCAATATTCACGTCATCAGTCGCACCAGAACTGTACATACTTTGTCATTTGGAGGCCAAACCCAAACCAGGGGGTAGTGTTCCTGCAGGCAGTGCAAGACAACAAGGCGCGCAGGCCACTGACGTGGCATGTCAGGTGGGGACTTCCCAGCCTCCGTGGCCAGGCCTATTCCTTTTGCCGCTCTCTCACCTGTCTGCAGCGCTGATCCGTCCTGGGGGTGATGCCAGCAGGTGTATGATACAGTGCAGAGGGCTGTGTTAGCACCATTTAATTCAGCCTTCCTGGAGGTGAGTTTCTGGAGCAACGCAGCACCCCAGGCTGTGCTCTTTGCGGACAACGTTTGCACCGGCAGCTGTATAATAAACTGTGCTGTCAGTAGTACAGAGGTCTCCTTTCTCTGCTGTTCCTGTAGTTGCAGTCATTGGTAAATTCTCAAGATGGTAGGTACTTGCACAACTTCCTCCTTACACACCTGACTATTTTCCAGTTAATTTTCTCCCCACTCCTAAATTTTTGTGGCATTTAAAAGTATAATCAAGTGCTTCAAACTGACAGGCTGTGCCCTCAGCAGTGCTGTCCCTCGCTTAACACTGGATGCTGCTTCGTACTGCCTCACCTTCTCAAAGACGTCATGAAGTCCTACCTCGTGTACTTTGCGTGACCCAGAGTGTCTTTTTGGGCAATTGTTACCTGAGGTCTACTGCATGGCTGTGTGGTGGTGCTACTGTACCTCTTGCAGTATTACAGCTCGTTCAAAAACACACTTGTGATGTTTGATGTCCATTATTAGCATGCTTTGAAGTGATATCCACTGAAGACCTCAGCTGTAATTAAGAACATGGGGGTCATCTCTGTACATCAAGTTAAGGTTTTAATTTTTCAAATCTGCTAGAGCAAAAATGCTCTAGTCCAGGTGTGGTTCTGCATGTTAGGTAAGTGTATTGAGAGAGAACTTCTCCACAGAAGTAAAATGAGCATAGATGGCTGGAAGCAGATCGCTTCTGAATTTACTGTCCCTGAACTGTTTTTGAGGATGGTGGTGGAGGTGCTCGGTTACCAGCTGAAGCACGAGTCCTGCTTGAGCTAGCCATACCTGTGATTGGAAAGGTTACGCATTTCTTGTAAGAAGCAATTTAATATTCTTGGTCCTGTTTTCAGGACAGACCTCAAAGAGCAGTTGCAGTTGCTTTTCCTGGGCGTGTAAGATTAGGTGTGTACAAGCTTCTGGTTTTCTGGCTGCAGAAGAGTTCCTCTGCTCTTCCACCATGCCAAAGTTCATCTTCTCTTAGCAGAGAGCAAGAAGGATGGGCAGATGCAGGTGGTCCTCCTCTTGTCCTCAGTGTTAGCTGCTTTCTGTTGCCCTGTAAACAGTGGGCTCTTTCAGGAGCTCCTTTGTAAGTATCTGGGGGGGTTGTGACTGTTCCTACAGATGGAGACGCTTGAGGTGTGAAATAACACACTGGTCTGAGCATCACCACCGGTGCTTTTCACCTTGTTTGCAAGTGGGGGCAGCTAAAGACTGGTGACAGTCTGTGAGCAGCAGAGGCTGCAGGCCAGGAGCTCCCTGTTAGGGACAGGGATAAGAAGTGGTTAAGACAAAAAGGGCTCACCAGCAGCTCAGACATCATAGGTGTATCTTTTGCTGATAGCTGACATTTTGTAGTATTATAGAATCTCCTAGATTGGAAAAGACCTGTGAGATCATCTAGTCCAATCATTAACCTAACATTGACAAGCCCACCACTAAACCATGTCCCTGAGCACTATATCTACACGACCCTTAAATACCTCCAGGGAGGTATTTAAACTGTTAAAGTTTAAATTGAAAGACTGATGTAAAACTGATGTCAGGATGGTTAACTGCTGAAGAGCATAAAAGGTAGCAAATCATACTTTCTTGTGGTAAAGCATTTGCTGTCATACTGAGGCTGAAACCGTTTTGCCCAAGGACAAGGCTTGCAGACAGTTTATAAAGGTGGCTGTAATAGAGTGTATTATCTCTCCATCCAGACTTGTCCTGCCTGTGTATTTATTTCCTGGTGTTTCTCGGTTCTGTATAAGTGGGAAAAGCACTTACACTGCTTTACAGACAACTTCTGTACCTATTCCTTCTCTTCCTTTTCTACTTGACTTTAGAAGGACAAATGCTTCCGGTATTTTTTGGAAAAAGCTGCAGAAATATGTATTTCTGTAAAAGAGTCAATGAATATCAGAGTAATATGAACTTTTACAAGTGATTCCACATGTACTGAAAATCTTAAAGGGAAATGCATTGCAAATTGTTCTCAACGTCTTTTTTTTTTTCCTTTCTAGCCTCCCAGCCGAGAGACTGAAAGTGTTGGCCTGCCTGAACAAACTGAGACAGCAGCACGTGGACATAATGAAGGTAGCCCCAGTGCACGTGGGGAGCACGCCGCTTCCAGGGCCCTGCGGTCTCTCTGCCTCCCCTCCTTTTGGCTTGGTGGTGCCAGCTGGTGCTGCGGTGGTGCCTTTCCTTTGCAGAGCTCCTCTTCTTGATAGCGGGTAGTCTTTGAAAAACCACGTTAACCAGAAAAATTGTTAAAATCATCAGCTAAGAGCTTGATGTGGGCACCTGGCGGTTGTGAGAGATTGAATGAGCGGATGAGCTGTTGAAATGTGTTGAGAAGCACCCCTTTCAAGTCTACCTTTGTCTAGAGCCTCCTCTTGTTTTTTTTTGTTTGTTTGTTTGTTTTTTTTCTTTTAATTAGTTTAGCCCCAGGCTTGGGTTAACAGACTCCTCCTCACTTCCACTGTTTGCCACGTCCAACAGTTTTTCACAGTGGTGTTTGTTGGTTTAACTCGGGCCAGGGCTGCAGGCATTCCTTAGTAGCCTGCTAGAGCCCTGCAGCTCAGTGACTTAGAGAGAACACAGGAAAACCTTATTTGCCTCAGTATTTTACCAAGATATGTGTGTGATGCCTGCTGTTTTGAGGCAAGGATTAAATGTTTGTGTTTTATCTTCTCCAGTAAGTCACTGTAGTTACTCAGACGTCTCTAAATACGTGTGCTTAGGAACGATCAGGTAGTACTTCTTTCATATTTCAGTTGTCTTGAGTTTTGCATTTTGTTTTATGAAAAAAGTACGAATCGTAATTTCCACTCTGCAAAATTTCACTTGATTTTTAAAAACATGAACAATGTCAAATCAAACACTTCTTATCGGATATCTAAGACATGTATTGCTTTTCTTGCCTTAACTGGAATAGCAAATTGATAGAGACAGCGTTTTTTTCAAGTGTTAAGTTTTGGAATTACACAGGTGCAGATAACAATTTTAGATATTTGGACTTTAGTACACTTGCCTTCTGAAATATGCAGCTTTGCCTTTTTTGATGTCATGCTTCTCCAAGATAAATCTTGATATAGGGTAGGGAGGGTATGGCTGTTTTACAGGACAAAACCAAAAAATCACCTTCTCCCATCAAATACCTGACCGTTCTAGGTATCTTACCTATCTCGGTGCCTGTTTCTGTTCAAAGAAATGTTTAAACGTTAATTACTCTATTGTTTGGCTTTTATAGGTTTTTAACGATCCAATTCATGGGCACATTGAAATACATCCCCTTCTGGTTCGTATTATTGACACGCCTCAGTTTCAGCGCCTTCGATACATTAAGCAGCTGGGTGGCACTTACTTTGTTTTTCCCGGAGCCTCTCACAACCGCTTTGAACACTCTATAGGGTAAGGTGATGATGTCTTGCATTTGGATTTCCCCAAATTTGGTTCCATTAACGTGGAGCACCGTCCAAGGGGCATTGCTGTCTTTGAGCTTTGGTGAAAACTGCTATGGTAGCATTTTTTTGGTCTCAAATGCTCCTGGATATCCTGCATGATTATGGGCTGTTCCCTTGAACTTTATTTAATAAAGACAGATAAAGAAACCTGCTGGATGGATCAATGTTAGATTTCCTCCCCCGCCCCCTCTTCTTCCAAGAGTAATGTTAATTAGAAACTGTGAGTGCTTTATTTTCTCCCTGGTCAAAATTTGAGTTTTAAAGCATGAATCTGGGAAAGGTGCTGGGGCTGCTATAGATGACTTGCCAGCACTTGTAATCCCCGTATATTGTCAATTGTGGCTAAAACCCATTTAATCTGTAATGTTTGCATTTGTAGTTATTCTTTATGCAATCGATGGCAGATTGTCAGGCTGTAATATAAGTTAAACAGTAACAGATGATGGACATGAGGATTCCCAGAGTGTTGCTAGGTCATTCACACTCCATAGAGAACATGATTAATGACAAATTTAAAGTTGTCTTAAAGGTATATCCCAAGTTGCAGAGAAATTAAACTAGTCAATGGTTTTTATTCAGGTGATCTGTCCAGCCTAAAGTTGCTTTTGTTGGTGCTGAAATATTGTGAAGTAAGTCTGGCTTCTGCCCCTGCTCTGTGACACTAACAAGATGTAAATGGCTATTGCAAAAGGGTCAAATCAGTGGGGCAAGCAGGAATTGATTGCATCTGGTAAACATGAAAAGACAAAAATGTGAGGGATGTAAACAAAGCTTTCACAGCAGGAGTCTGAAAACTCCAGTGGTATCAACAACCTTTTATTTTCAACAGTTCAGTTAGTCTATGTAGTTAAACTTAGGACAGTTGCTCTCAACTTGTATATAATTTTGAAGATGTCTGTAGTGTTGAAATAGAAGAAGTGAGCTTTGTGTACTTATCGGTCTAGTAAAAAACCCCACCAAACAGTAAAATTTGATCTAATAAAAGGTACTACCTTGTCATATAAAGCCTTGTCTTTCTTTACGATGTTCTGCAAGGGGGACTATTGAGGCAAGCAGAAAAGGAAGCGGGTGTAGAGCTCGTGAACAGCTTATAGGAGTATGGTGCCGTATGTTTGTTCCTGCTGTTTTCGTATTATGAGAACAGAGGGTCCTGTTCAGTGAAATTAAATATCAAATCTCAAATGAATGAAAGGATGAGAAATAATTGTAATAAGCTATTATTAAAATAGCAATTTGAAAGAAGAACAAAATGCTTTGGTGACTGTTGTGGACCTGTGTGGTTGCACTGACTGGAAGTCAAAGGATGATGTGTAAGCTGTGGTGCTTCAAGATGCACGCTGTCAGTGATGCACGGCTGTTCG
The DNA here is from genome assembly GCA_013398815.1 of Ibidorhyncha struthersii. Taxonomy (NCBI): domain Eukaryota; kingdom Metazoa; phylum Chordata; class Aves; order Charadriiformes; family Charadriidae; genus Ibidorhyncha; species Ibidorhyncha struthersii. The sequence goes on from VZSZ01003694.1 coordinate 662,999, forward strand.
CTTACACAGTTACTCCATGGTTGTGCTTTATGAAACACTGCAGGTTGCTGTTGTCTTCCTGTTTTGGGCTTGGTATCTCATGCTTTTTTGCTTTCAAATGAGTTACTGATGACTAAAACTCTACTACCGGAAATGGTTTGTTTCTGTGATTCTCTCGCTGGTTAGGGTTTGAGTATTTGTTGTGTGCTACCTCTCAGGCAAGGGCTGTGACTTAATGGAGCGAAATAGAATAGTTGAAATGCTCTTTTTCTGTTCAGCCTAAAACACTACTATATTCACTCTCCTGTTTTTTTTTTTTCTTTTTTTTTTTTTTTTTCAACAGGGTGGGCTACCTAGCAGGATGTCTTGTTCGTGCACTGAAGGAGAGACAACCTGAACTGGATATAACTCAGCGAGATATCCTCTGTGTAGAAATCGCTGGGCTTTGTCATGATTTGGGTGAGTAACCCTTGAGATGGCTTGTTGCTCTTTGAAAGCTAACCTGGATGAAAAGATGGCTGCAAGATCAGAACGTGAGAGCAGTTTTGGGTTGCTCATTGCATCACCATATTCCGAGACGGGATTTATCTGTTCCTTTTTGGTCCGGAGTACATCTGTGGAGGCAACTGCACTTGATGAATTTGTAACCACTCTTAGCTAGTTTTTTTGTCTTGTTCCCATATGGTGTTTAGAGTTCTGCCCTCAGTGGCTGAAGTGTCTGCTTCCTTCTGTGATGTCTTCAGGTATCTTAAGACATTTCAGAGTGAAAATCAGTGACCTTTTCAATAATTGTTATGATGATTTTATAACTACTTATTTTCTTCAGAGCTGGCACAGTGTAATTAATGTACTCAGTGTAGTACTTGCCTGTGGTGTAGGTAATGGAACTGGCATTAAGTGCAGTAGTACTTAGTGTCTTTAGGCAAGTGTACTTGCTATAGCTGAGTCTTTCTCATAGGTGTTGTCAAGATCAAATAAAATACAAGAGAATCCAGATCCTTAGCATGCTCAAAATATTTTTACAGACAACCAAGACTCGGATTAAACCTGTGTAATCTTTATTTTTAAGGTCATGGGCCATTTTCACACATGTTTGATGGAAGATTTATTCCACTCACTCGTCCAGATTTGAAATGGAAGGTAGGCTTTTTGCTATTAAAGTAAAAATAGAAAAATGAAATTTTTAAAGGGAGAATAGGCTGGAACACCTCTCCTGTGAAGACAGGCTGAGAGAATTGGGGTTGTTGAGCCTGGAGAAGGGAAGGCTCTGGGGAGAACTTATAGCCCCTTTCAGTACCTAAAAGGGGGCCCTACAAGAAGGCTGGAGAGGGACTTTTTACAAGGGCATGTAGTGATAGGACGAGGGGTAATGGCTTCAAACTGGAAGAGGGGAGACTTAGAATAGATACTAGGAAGAAATTCTGCACTGTGAGGGTGGTGAGCCCCTGGCGCAGGTTGCCCCGAGAAGCTGTGGCTGCCCCATCCCTGGAGGTGTTCAAGGCCAGGTTGGACGGGGCTTGGAGCAACCTGGGCTGGGGGGAGGTGTCCCTGCCCGGGGCAGGGGGGTGGGAACTAGATGATCTTTAAGGTCCAAGGTCCCTTCCAACTCTAACCATTCTATGATAATAATTAATCTTTAAAGATTGCTTGTGAGAATATGGTGATCATCTAGCCTTTCCTTATTGCATCATTTTGATGGCATAATTAAAAACCAAGAATGTTGTCTTCTAATTTTGTGGTGATTTCCTTGTTGTTCTCTTTAACTGTTTGGGGATGTCAGCCCCCTCAGCATAACCATGGGCAGATGCAACTTTACTAGTAAAGCAGAAAGAGGTGTGGGGAGATGGTTGTCATGAGCATCTCTTCCCTGAAAGTGCAAAAGCTCTTGAACTCCTGTGTACTTTCATGAGCTCCGTTTGTGTACAAATGTCCTCTTACTGCAGATGTCACGCTGGGTGACACGGAGGAGAAATGAAACGTCTCGGTCTTGTCAATGCTGGTAGTGTGACTCTGAAGAGGCAGAATTCATTAGGACTGCACTGATCATTTTAAGCCAGCATTGGGCCTTAAAATGCCTATTGTGAGCTTTCTTCAGAATATGTTTTACAGATGCAAAATAGCAACTGGGAGCTTCCTTTCCAGTTTAAGATTTTAGTTCAAGGCCAGAAAATTTAATACAGTGTTTGGAATTCAAACTTTCAGAAACTTTAAACAGCATTTCAAGGGCTGTTTGCTGTGAATGAAATGTAACAGTCCTTTCAGGCCTCTCTCTGCTTATAATTACTTGGCAAAATCAGCTGAGTAATCTTCTGCACAGCAGAATTGGTTATTTTGTCTTGGTATTGTAACTGTCTTACTGCTGTTTGTTAAAATACAAAATTAGCAGCTCTCTGCTGAAGAGTGTGTTTCTGGACTCTGTAGACTGGGTGATTTCCTGTTTGGTTAGATAGAAAATGAATAGAAAATCACCCAAGAGCTGTGCTTTTTTGCCACCACGCCCAGGTGGCAGGCAGTGCTACTAGGTTAGGAGAAAGCTGTGACACTGCAGGAAAGATGCTTAAAATTTGTAATGTGACGTTTAGGTGTGTTTTTTCACAGCATGAAACTGCTTCTGTTGAAATGTTTGAGCATCTGATCACTTCCAATAAACTAGAAGAAGTCATGAGGTCGTATGGTCTTGTCCTGGAAGAAGATATGAACTTCATCAAGGAGCAAATAGGAGGGCCTATAGATGAAACCGCTTGTGAGAAATCGGTGAGTGAGTGTACTGCTTCTGTGGCTATCCCAATAAATGCCTTTAATTTTACTGAAAGAGTAGATAATTTTTGCTTCTGCTATGTTTTGTTATTTATGTTTACCCCCGTGAAATTCTGAGAATCCTGGCACAAGAGATGCTAGAGAAGCATAGTGTTTATTTCTTACAGTGCTGGCAGGAAGTGGTAGCTTTGCTGTGTTATGTGCTTATATCTTCCTGAGAAGTTCTTACGTCAGTCTTCAGATTAGAGGAAAGCTTAAGAGTGTTATTTGTATTTAGTGAAACTAATTCGCTGTAACTAGGTTGGTAGAACTGAATTTTTAATGGAACCCGTAAATGACCAGGTTAGGATAACAGCCTATTTACTGGATGCCTGAAGGCGGGGGTAATGGGAGGTCCTGTTTTCAGGTGGTTCTATGAAGAAAACATGGAGATGGTTTAGAGTAACAAGCTGATAATGAGTAACAAAACCGAGAACTGGTAGAGATGAGGCAATGAGCATTGCAAGCATGGCCCAAGTGCCATCAGCTTTGATGACAGCAGCAAAATGTTGGGATTTATTGTGGTAACAAACACAGAGGCAGGGACGAGACTTGAAGAAATGTGTTGCCTCAAGGGGCAGTGAAGAAAAAATTGTGATTATTAATTCTTGCAACTCTGTGAAAGAATTAAATCCTCTCTCCTTGCTTTAAACTTTATGGTTCTTGTCATCTCTTCAAGGACACCCATTCAGTTGCTACCAGAATTAAGAACCCATCAGTGGGAGATCTGTCCTGACAATCTGGTCCTAATCAGAATTTGTATGTTGTCCCAAACAAGCCACCCACAAATGTTAGCACTTACCCATTATTTTCTGCTCTAGTAGTGTGTGGCTCTACCATGTATACTCCAGCACTCTGATGCCAAACAGGGAATTTAGTCTAAGATCTTAAAGGAAGGGGATATTCATTTACAAAGTCAGCAAGTCAATTTTTACCCACCCACTCGCACTCATTTACACACAAATTTTGTTCCCTGCCACTTCCATTGATCTTGTGCTGGGTTCTTACCCAATGCCTGTTTTTCCTTGTTTGGATTCTGTGCCCGTTTTCTAGCAGCATAACAGGAAAAGGAGTGCCATGCATGGTACCTGGCAACCTTCTTGCCACCCTCCTGGTGTTAGTCTGCAGGATCTTCCACTGGCAGTCATTTGTACTGTGGTGGTCTTACCAGGGTACAGGCTCCTCTGCTGACGAGGCGTCTGTGCTGTGATGCTATCACGTTGCAGGCCTTCTGGTCCTGACATGAACAACGGGTAAACATGCGTTGAACATAAACAGTGTCCTGAATGTTGTCCCAGTAGCAGAGGTCTTTGTGATCAGCACAGGATATTTTTATCTATGATGTACTCGCTTCCTGCTGCTTACACATGTTTCTATTCTTGTTTGTATCAATTTTAATATTTCAGTAATGCGGATACCATGAAAGCCATTTATCTTTTTGTATACAATGTTTTCCACCTTCAGAATTTCAAGGCCACTTTACGGCATTTTTTGTTTAGCTGAACAAATCATTAAATTTTCAATAAAATAATGTTTATGTGCAGCCTGCATCTTATTGTTTCGGTGCTGTTTGCCTCATAGTTGAATTATCCCTTGTGGGTTAGGAGTTTAAGTAGCTGGCTGTTTAAACAATTTTTGTTTAAAACATCTAAATAATTGTTTTAAAACTGTTCTATGAAGTTGTATAGTTGATTGCAGAAGACTGCAAGATGGTGACGTGTTTGTGGGTTTAACTAGTTCCCTGAGGATTAAATGACTCCAACCTTTTCCCCTCTTTGTTACTATGCGCTTTTTTTTTTGGCATTTCAGTTTAGTAGAATGGGAATTGGAATACTTATGTACATGGTTTTTATTCTTCCTGATATTCTGGGAAGTCAGCTGCTTAAGCCCTAGTTCTGGATTTCTAGTGCCTGACAGCTTCTGAAAGCCCTTTTATTGTCTTTGTGTTCTTTGCTACCTCAGTGTTGGAAGTTTATCACAGGCAAAGTCAAAATGTATCCCTACTGTCTTTCAAAAATTGTACTGACAATGTTTGCATGCTTTAATTTCTTACTGTTTCTGTTTTTTTTTTTTTTTTTTTCCTTCTCGGCTCCCCTGTTGTTAGTGGCCCTACCGTGGTCGACAAAAGGAGAAAAGTTTCCTATATGAGATAGTAGCTAACAAAAAAAATGGCATTGACGTTGACAAGTGGGATTATTTTGCAAGGTACAAATCTTATGGTTTTTGGTTTTATTACAAATTCCTACTGAAATAATGTTACTGTATGTACAGGTATGATCTTATTGTTAAACACTCTCTGTGGAATATTTTTAGGGACTGCCATCACCTAGGAATCCAGAATAATTTTGATTATAAGCGATTACTTAAATTCACTCGGGTCTGTGAAGTAAAAAACCAGAAGCATATCTGTACCCGTGACAAGGTAAGCAGTGTGTGTGAACAGAGGGAACGCTCAGCAGCAAAATGCGTGTGAGGTATAGCAGTACACTGAGAACGCACGGGGCATGGCAAAGCCTGCCTCGGGCAGCGTGGTACAGCTGCTCTCTGGATGGCAGGGCAATGCTGGTGTTGCCTGCCGGATGCTTTTTTTGAGCCCAAGAGAGGAAGAAGTAGTCACTGCTCCGAGAGCTGTTCTCAGAAGCAACTGGTTTAAGGAAGGGAGAGAGAGAGGAAGCCTCTGTTTGAAAGGGCTTGTGGTGGGCCCTTCTAGGGGAGACTCTGCAAAACCATCAGCTGTGCGTGATCCTGCTCCAGGTCTGCTGAGCATGAGTTGAATGTGGTTTGGCGAGGGGCTGCTAAAGGAGCAAGAGGTCCTCTTCTCTGCCCAGGCTGCCAGGGGTCACTGTCAGGTCTCTGCTCTCCCACGGCAGCCTGAGTCTGTTTCAAAATTTGTAAATTGTGAAAAATAACCATTCTGCTCTATGCTGCAAATGGAAGGAGGCAACTCATCTGATTCCTTGATTGTTTTAGTTTTCCAATTGAGACAATGTCAAAAGTAAAAGACGATTGGGTTTTTTTGATTCAGGAAGTTGGAAATTTGTATGATATGTTCCACACACGGAATTGCCTGCACCGGCGAGCATACCAGCATAAGATTGGCAACATCATTGAAATAATGCAAGTATTATACTTTCTTTTTCTTGGATACCATTTATTTTTAAATTCTTCAAACTGTTTATCCATTTGGAATATTCAGATAATCAATAAGGTGTGACATACAATAAAAGCCACTGGGCTATTCTTGTGGCAAGGCTTAGTGTTTAGGGTATCATAGAGGCTGTGACTAAAAAAAAAAAAAAAAGGAAAAAAGAGGAGGGCAACAACATCCTTCCACATGAAATTCAATTAGCGGAAACTTACTAAACCCCTGAAGAAGCATAGCACCAGAAGTGCTTATGCTGTTTTAACTGGTGACAACTGAAATCAAATCTTTGTCTACAACTTAAAGACCACTTAGCTCAAGGTGGTTGGTTAATAGAGCAAGGTTACTGACAGAGTAAAAGAACGAGCAAGCTTACTGTAGCTCAGCTGAGGCCTGACTTTGTGTTTATGTAATGCCACAGCAGGAATTGTTCAGGACCAACTCAGCTGGTTACCCGCATTTGTACCGCTCTTGTTGATGTCTATAGAAGTTTCCCTATAGAATTATTCTTTTTACTTTTCTTGAAAAGCAGAAATACTAGTATCCCCAAATACTTTTTCAGTAGGATCTTGGCTGCTGAGTAACCATCTACTGAGTCTGGAAAAAAAGGAACGCAGAGGATTACATAGTACAAGAATGATTTGTGACTGCTTTCATTTCATAAACTTCAGCTCCTGGTTTAGTGATCCTCTAAAACTCAAGACTAAAAATGCCAAGGTTTCACAGTACCTACGTGTGAGGAATAAAACAGCCAAGAAATTTAGTTCCTGGTTTACCATAATTATAGCAGCCTATCCAAATGAACTGGAAATGACAGCAAGAGGCACAGGGAACTCTGGAAGAACTTGATCTTTAGAACATCAGTTTTTTCCCACCTGAAAACACCACATGTTCATGATGCTTTACATTCTTTCTGTTAACTCCTGGAGCAACAAGTCTGTAACAGGATATGATCATCTATGAGGCAGCCTCACTGCAGCTGAGTGACCATGTCACTGTCTTGCAGGGTTCTGCAATTGTCTAAGCAATGTTAAGCTCATAGTCTGAAGCAGAACAAAGTGTACTTGCTCATCCATTGAAAGAAGGTTAAGATCGGAACCTGTTTTCAGTAAATGGAAAGATTGTTGGAATGTGCAATGACAGTGTGGAGACAGGACATACTGCAGTGCAATCTGTTTGCTGAGTGCTTGGGATGTAATTTCATCTATTGTCCTCTATTTATAACATACTAATGCATTTCTTTTTTGACTCTTGAGCAATAAGGTGTTCCAAAATGATGCTTTCTTTAAGTCTTAATTTTGTCTCAAACTAGGATTACAGAAGCTTTTCAAAAAGCAGACAAATTTTTTAAAATAGAAGGCTCTGGAGGAAAACTGTACCAGATTTCAACAGCAATGGAGGACATGGAAGCCTACACTAAGCTAACTGGTATGAGCTCTCAGGTTTGTTTTTTTTTTTTTTAAAAAGCAAAAGAACATGAGTACCTGTGAGAATGCTGTTTTTACAGCTGGGTCCTTGCCCATGACTGTTCAAGTAGTGCTTTTGTGCACAGGTGGTGGGTCAGACCTGGACCATCCAATCTCTGTGCTCTCACATCTTGCATGGAGAGCAAGACTTTCTAGTTTAAATTACTTTTATGGAGGGGGGGAGAGAGAGAAGCACCAACCTCTTACGTTCCGCAAACATTCAAATTCTGATTATTGCAAGCAGTGCTGTCAGGAGGCCCTGCCTGTGCCCTGAGCTTGTTGCACTTGTCACAAGTGGGATGTAAGTCAGCTCGAAGGTCTAGCTACAGCAGGTACTGTGTGTGTGTTGCAGTGTGAAACTAACCCCAAGTCAGGTTTCAAAGGGCTCTGATGTGGTCTGATTTGATTTGCCTGAGATACTGCTACCCTGCTTGCAAATATAACAGAAGAAAACAGAATATATGGACAACTTAGTTTAATGCTGAAAGTTTCTGGTTGCTTGGATAAGAGCTTACGAGAATGGTTCTTGTAGGGTTAAGTACACAGAGCAGCAACCAGCTTGAAGACATGCCGGGAAGCTCCAGTGTGTTACAGAGTGAAACAAACAAGAGCTGAGACTTGTGATGTTTTCCTGGAAAAAGAGCGGGGCTGCTGACAGCCACTTCTCAAGGTCTGGCTCAGTGCTGTGAACAGGAAACACAGAGAAATTACTAAATTCACGAAAAGTGGCTTGGGTTGTGTTGTTATGTAGTTCCACAGCTTCACACTGCTACGGCGTCTTGGTTTTGTTTGCTCCTTCTGGTCTTCTCTGTGAGGCACACCAGCGTTCCTATGTTTGGTGTTCAGTGCTGCGGCATGTCCTTACCAGCTTGGTGCAGCGTGGGGGATGGAGGCCAGCGTGGGCAAGGCAGACCCTGCTGCACTGAGGGCTTTGTGGTTGGGTGACTGCAGGGTAGAGCATGCTGCAGCCCCTGCTGAAGAGTGCTCCCAAGTGCTGGCAGCTCTTGTGGCACCTGTGAGCTACAGCTCACAAGGACACCCAAGGCATCTTTCCTGAGTGCAAGACAACTTTCCTGAGCTTCTGTCACCAAGCCTTGGCTGGCACACAGAGACTCAAGAATTCCTATCTTTGGTCCATGGACAAGGTGACAGAGGCTGAGAGCACTGTTTCAGAGGATCCTGTGTGCCTTAACCTGTGTCACGCTGAAGTCTTTGTGCTGGTAGTCCTTCATCTGCCACAGCAACATTTAGCCTGACCATTTAACCTGCTGCATCGAGTGGGTTAAGGGGCTGCACAGAGTGCTGAGATGAGGAGCTGCCTGGCCTCTGTGACACTGCGTGCCTCTGCCCCAGGGGAGAAGCAGCTGGCTCTGAGTGGCAGTAGTGATCGGAGAGCATAAATTGCAGTTTTGGGCTGTGGAAGGCTGGGCCAAAAGGCAAGAACTGAGATTAAGTTTTTTGTGGGCTGGGATCTGTTCCCTGGGGGCTGTCTGGACTGCAAGATCAGCTGTGCTAGCAAGTTAGCATCAGGGTCCTGTTGTAACTGCCCGCTGACCTGCGGCACCTGCTGAGGAGCACAGCTCAGGGCAAAGATACCAGGACTGTCCCCGACCTCTTACAGTCTGTCACAGCAAGGAGCTGCTTGCCAGGGGTGTGCTGTTCTCAACAGGGAGAGTTGGACAGCAAGGAGAGTGATGCGAGGAGTACGCCAACATCAGATGTAACAGTGGACCACGAAAGACGAGTGTGCTCTCTTAAACCAAGGCTCTGCCTTCCCTGCACCTGGTGGTTGTACTGGGGGGGCTTCTGAGAGGACAATAGGCTTGTTTTCAGTAGTCCATGATGAGTAACGCTTCTGTGAAACTGTCCAGTTGCCTCTTGGATCTTTGCAAATGATAAGCCTCTGTGAGGTTCTGCAGCAGAGAGTTCCCTAGCTTTCTTCCATGAGGGGTGAAGAACCGCTGTTAATTTTTAATTTGACTCCTGGTTTGATGGCAAATCCTAGTTGTAGTAAAGCATGAGACAGCAAACCATTCCTTGTCACTACTGCTTTTGCAAAATGGATGTGTTCATGGGATTCTTATTTTCCCTGCATTATCTCTTCTGTCAGTCTGAAGAGACCTAGTCTGTTGTTCCTTGTGGCGAGATTCCTGACTTTGATCGAGTTTGTCCAGAAAAACAACCCTCAGTTAGTTAAAGGTGTTTTTTTTACATGGCTCATGGCTTGCTTCTGGTGTGTGTTGGGAGCTTCTTAAGGTAGTTGCAGTCCTAGAGTACCTGGGGAATGCGAATAGATAGAGTGCAGCTGTGTTGGTTGTGACAGGCGAGCAGTATCCTGACAGCAGCAGTTTCTTTAGGACACGCAGAAACAACCTTTCTGCTCTGAAGCCACATGAAAAGAAACCTGTGCCTTGCTGCTTGTATTGATGGTGGGGAACACACTGTGTACTTCACTGTCACGTGGAGACAGGAGAGGGGACTTTGATGCTACCATCCAAAGTCTGAGAAATTCTGAAGGTTTAACGGAAATACTTTATTCTTATACAAGATGGAGTACCCTTGTCCCTGAGCCAGTTAGTGCTGGGGTTTAGGATATTCTGCTGAACAAGATTGGCTAAATAAGAATAGTAAGCAACTTCCAGTGAAATAATAAAACTTGGTGCAAGGGTGAGAATTGAGCTAGTTTTTCTGTCAACATCTGTTATGAATCTGATGATAATCAAGGTGATATTGTGGCTTCTCAGTTGCCAGGCTTAGTATGTTCAGTCATTCTCTGAAACCAAACCAGCAGGGTTTTTTTTGTTGCTTTAACCTTTGTCCATGTACATGCATTTTGCTGTGACACTGGATTTTGACACACTTAACAAAAATCAATGCAACTTTGGCAGATAATATCTACTTGGAAATTCTGCACTCAAGTTGTCCAGAACTGAAGGAGGCACGAGAAATTTTGCGTAAAATAGAACGGCGTGAATTATACAAGTTTTTAGGAGAGACTCAACCTGAAACAATGAGGGAAGTTGTACAGGTAATGTCCATTGGCAGAAGATTCTGAATTCTGTCCCTGTAAAAATGTTCTCTTAAGTTGCTGACCATCTTTTTTTCTTTTATCTCTGTGGGTTTTGTTTGTTTGTTCTGGGTTTTTTCTTGCTTAACTGCTATTCCAAAAATAGTGTCGAAAGTTCTCTTCCTGTCTTTACGTAACTGAGCCATGAAGCATACTACAGGAAACTGGGAAGAATTTTATCTACAAACAGCCAGGAGGATGGCAGGAGATGGCAATTCAGAAGTCAGTTATTGCAGAAATATTTCGAGAAAAAAGTATTTTCTGAAAAATACAAAATTGCATAAAAAGCTGTTACAGTCCAGTGATTGAGAAGGTTATTACTATCATCTTGTGTTTGTTACAATTTCAAAATAATAAGGAACACTTTTGCTTTGAATTGTAATTAGTGTGTTTTATTTGAGAACAAATGTCAAAGTGAATAATAACCTCAAAATTTCTTGGTATTAAATTCTATACTTAGCATGAGCATGCATGTATTTTTTCTAGTGTTTGCTTTTCAAAGCACTTTTCAGACATTGGTTTAACAGCTGTTGTCTTATTTCAAAATAATGTTATGTTAGAGCTGACATTACTTCAGATGGCTCAGATTTTCTTGTAATGTGCTATACAATGTTATCAAATCATCAGTTAATTATCTCCACACTTGAGCCATTTTTGCTTAAAATTTTCCATGCCGAATTCCCAGAAGTGGTTGACTGTATCTGTAAAACGTCAATAAATATAACTCGGCTCTTTTAAAGAAGAAGGTCAGAGAAGGACTACTAGATGTCTTACTGCTCTGTTCATCTATTTGTTTGAAGAGAAGATTTGCTTGGGTGCTTTGTCTTAGAAAAAGCAGCGTTAAGAGATTCTGTATTAAAAAGGTAGAAAATAGGAGGAAGGAAAGCATCTTCAGACAAAGGTCAGCACAAGGTGGAATGGTTGTGCATTGATTGTCATGTTTCTGCCTTTCGGAGGAGGAGTTCAGGGTAGATAGCTGAACAGATAGGGAGATGGGCAGGAGAGTGAATGGCACCTGTTCCACTTTGAAACAGTTTCTTTTAGAAGCTTGGTTAATGAAAAGAAAAATTCTCACTTCAAAAATCCATCCAGAGGCGTTGAGTCTTGGGATATCCAGTGTGGTGTTCTGAAGGGAGACTGCGTCACTGTTGGTGCCATGATTATATCCAGCCAGTACTTTGGTGCTTCTGATGCTCAGCTGAGGGACTGGGGGAGAGTTTTTCCCCTTGTGGTGCAGGACTTGCCTGTTGCAGGAGTGTTGGAGGCTCAGCTTTCTCTGAAGTACGGGAGGTGAGCAGTGGCTAGACAAGACATTGAAGGAGCAGAACACACACAGCTGAGAGCACAGTGACGTTTTATGTTTAAAATCATAGCATGGTTTGCGTTGGAAGGGACCTTTAAAGGCCATCTAGCTTGCAGTGAGCAGGGACATCTTCAGCTAGAGCAGGGTGCTAAAAGCCCTGTCCAGTTTTGTGATCCTCAAGCTGGCCAGAGCCGGGAGGACATCCTAAATAGCTACAGAGTTCTTGAATTCAAAGCTGAGTTTCCAGTTGATGCAAACTGGAAGAGGTAACTTAAAAAAACCCAAGCAAACAACAACAAAAAAAGGAGAAAGCTAGCATACATTCTGATATAGAATAGAAATAGAATAGCTTATAAACAGGCTGCCTCCTGCTGATTGCCTCCTGGCAATTTTTTCCTCTAGGTTTGCTCTTAGTCTGAACCTTACCTTGGCTTCTTGAGTTGCAACAAACCACCTATGTGCCTCACCTTGGCAACGTGTGTGATTTTCCTGCTCTTCTTAGCAGTCTCCCAATCTTTGCAGTGGACAAATCGGCAGCATAAAAAATGCTGCAAGTTAAATTCATTCCCTTCTGGACCTGTCTCCTGACTGCTCTGTGCTGCACTTGAAGCTTTCCTCACAGGAGGCTCAGTTGCTCCCAGGAAATCCTGCTTCATCAAATTTTCCATCTTCCCCAGAATGTAGTAGCCCTGGACAAAGGTAGACAGGCAACTTTCTCTGTCCTGCTCAGCCCCAGCCTTTTAATGAGAAACATACACATTTCCGTGAGCAACTGCTCTCCATCACGCCATGCTCCTCTGCTTGGCTTTAGCCTAGCTATCAGCAGGGAATAATTTCTCAGGTCCAAAACCAGACAAAACTCCCTTGCGGGTTTCAGCTTTTGAAGTAGGTCGCCATCCCTTCCAAAGTTTGCCTAGGAGCTTGCTGCTTCTCTTTGTTGTGGTTTTTTTTTTTTTTTTTAATAGTGATGAATGACGTTACTGATCTTGTCTGTCTCATGGGGTATTTTTTTTTTAATACAAATGTTTCAATGTATAGAAATAAAAGCTTTATTAGAGGGTGAGATTCTGCAGCCCTTCATTAAAAAAACCCACCTTCAGTATTCAGCTTTGGGGAACTTAACTGCAAAATACTTGTATTAGTAAAACAACTGTTTGAAGGCACTTATTTTCTGCTTTTGGGGAGACTTCAACATCCTGGATGGGGACACACTTCCTCTCTCTCTTCCCAACCCTCCCCTTGCCCCCATCCACCCCTTCGTTATTGTCATCAGGTGTAAAACACTTCCCCCAGAGGCTGTGGCAGTATTTGGGTCTTCTCAATTATATAAACTTGTTTTGTTTCTAAAAATTGGTAGAAAACTTATGGCTAAGGCATACAAGGATTCAAACAACCAGATTGCTGCAAGAAGAGTCTTGTCAGCCATGAAGAAATGAAACCTTTAGTGTAGTGACGTGTTCTGTCATACATTTTGTTGCCTCGGTCTAGACTGATGGTGCATAAATGTAATCGGAGTTATTGTCTTTTTTTCAGAATAATAGCCTGGCAGAAAGCATTGCTAATTCCAAGCCAGAAAAGGATCCTCCAGATGTGGAGCTAAAGGCTGAAGATTTCATAATTGATGTAAATATCTGTCTGAGTGGGTTCAGAGTAAAAACTTCTCCATCGCAGAGGGCCTTGTATGCCATAGCGAAAATCGGAGATAATGTTTCAATACATTTGCAAAGCAAGAAAACAAACCCACAGGGTTGCCTGCCATCTGAGCTGCTCAGCTCAAGGCTCTGAGAGCAACGAGCTTCCCCCGGGGGAGGTTTGCTGTGGCTGGGAGGGCCTGGGGGCAGAGGCTTTGGGCAGCTTTACTGGGCTGTCCTTTGGGCAGTTCTGCTCCCAGTGACAAATGTGTTCTCGCATGACTGTCCTCACTCTGAAAAGGAGCAGTAGGGAAATCCTTGGGTTTTAGCATGTGGGTGTTAAGTCAGCAGTCTAGGAACCGCTGCTGCAGGTTGTGAAGGCAAGTAAATTGAGCACCCGGTGGGAGGATAACAGGCGCAGTGACTTCCGGGCTTCTGCTGTTTCACGCCTGATGCATGGGCAGTCGCTCCTGGGTTTTGTCTTCTGCACAGAGCACCTTGCTGCCACAACTCAGTCTCCAGCCAGCACTGGTGGGAAGGAGAGAGCCTGAGATAGAGGAAAGAGCTTGAGCAGCCTGCAAGTATCAAATAGCTTAATCCCTGTTCTTAGTTAGTTCTTGGAAGAGGTAACAAATGGCTTTCCATAGAGTCCATCACAAATCACCTCTAAAGCTCCCTTGCATTGAAGATTTACTTCAGGCTGGGTAAAATTGTAGCAGTTTACTTAACTTTAAACTAATTGACTGTGTTTTCCTTGTCCCACAAATTGGAAGTCATAGGGAAGTGGGCTCCTCCCTGCTGACCACTAAACTGTTGGTGTACCAAGCAGATGTAAATAATGTTGTCTAAACTTCACTTTTAAAATTTTAAGGTCTCCTGCTGCCTCTGTAGGCTGTGTGTTTCGGGGAGGCACAGGCTGGCAAGGGACCAGCATGCTTCCACTGTTTGAAATGGAGCGTTTCAGAGCACGACTGGGAACTGGTTGGGGTAAATGTGAATATTCACCTGGCAGCTTCAGAGTGAAAGGTGGTGGCAGAAAAGATATGAAACGCAAATACCAGATTGTTTTATTAAGCAATCATGTATTAATTGCTGTTCTGTTTGATTAGTGTCATTTACAGAAGTAAATCTTTTGTATTTATGGTGAGAAAACTAAAGACAAACATTAACAAATGCCATTTTCTTTGTTTTGCATGCAAGGTTGTCAATATGGATTATGGAATGAAAGAACAGAACCCCATTGATAATGTTCTCTTCTATTGCAAGGCTGATCCTTCCAAGGCAGTCAAGATCAGTAAAGAACAGGTAGTCTTTTATTTTCTTCAACTGGCTTCTGAAGGGCATCTTCTTCACAGCTTGCGATGGAAGTGATTAGTCCTTCATGGTAGTTCTTGCAGTATTTCTGCAAGACTGTTGTGGAGAGGTTGTGGAATCCATGTCCTTGCAGGTCTTCAGTGTGTTGTACTGCAGCAATCTGGAGCCCTGACAGCCTTTGCGTATGAACAGTATTTAACTTGAATACACTGGGAGTCTTAGAAAAAATACAGTTGATTTGGATAAAGCTCGTAGATTGTAGTGGGATGTTTTTTACTGCCTTTGATTTGTATTCAGATGAAAAAATTGAAGTTCAGTGGACTCTGAATTCCAAGAAATACTAAAGCTTATTTTTTTTTATTCCAAAGGTTTCAAAGCTTTTACCCATGAGGTTTGCAGAGCAGGTTATCCGGGTTTACTGCAGAAGTCAGGATCCAGATATTGTTTCAGCTGCAAAACAGTATTTTATTCAGTGGTGTATAGAGAAGGATTTCACCAAACCACAGGTAACAAATTCACGTTATTTTTCTTGTTCTTAGCACTCTTCACCTTTGTCCATAAGCTTGCTCTTAAATTAAAAAACCTGGCATTTAGGCCTCACTAACGTAACTTCTGATTTTATTGTGGCTCGTATCTGGCCGTGCTTTGGTTTCACTGATGGATTTGCATTGATTTAACTTACGTAATTTGAAATGTCATGTTTTTTGTAACAAAGTGAGCGTCCACACAGACGCTCACGAGTTCATGGATGCAGGTTTCCTCATACAAAGGCTCAGATCAGTCCTTCTCTTGCTTTCCCTCCCTGTTCACCAGCTGTTAAGCTCACTCCTCCCCCAGGAGATTCAGTGTCAGTCCATTTGCTCTGGGTTAGAGTGAAAATATCTGCGGGAACGAGATTGCAACCCTCTACTTTGGGCAACTAGTCCGTAGCTGGAGCGCTTGGAAGGCCTTATCTGTTCTCTGTTTCCCTTTCCTGTCAACTCTCAGAACATACAAGTTTCCAGCTGTGAGGAAGAAAGAGGGTATGTTACAGTTCGTCTGACGTTTTGTGCTGGGAACACAGTCAGAGCTGAGCTGGGAAGTAAAATGGAGACCCTAAAGCAGAACTGATACTTCCAGTACATCCATCGTTGTAGGGAAGCAGTAAGATTTTTCTCAGTAAAAAGTGCTAATGGAGCCACTCTGCTCCGTGCATGAGCTGTGAAGTTTCTAGGCTGGAACCTCTCTGCTCCGTGCATGAGCTGTGAAGTTTCTAGGCTGGAACCGTCAGCAGGTTTGATAGATGTGCTGGCAAATCAGCTGTTACATTTCTCCCCTAGTGGCCAGCTTTCACTTTTGTTTGCCTGATAGTCATACCAGGGAAAGAAATAGCTTTCTTCAGCTCCATGCACTTTTCAGATATTTTCCACTATCTAGGATCAAGCCTCAAAGTAAAATAAATGCTTATATTAAAATCTCCAAGTTGCTTAAATGCCATGTGAACAGTTTGTTCTATTCCTTTTCATCAAGTATGTTAGTATCCCTAACTTTGCATCTTAGACACCCACAAATCTCATTGGAGTAAAGAGCTACATCCTCTGAAATGAAAGGCCACACAGTAGATGAGCCTTCTTACGTGCTGGAGCACGAACAACTTCTTTTAAGGCTTGTTCTTAGGACATACTTCTGGCATCTGTCTTTTGGGAGCAGTTAATTTCAGAAGGGCTTTTCACAAACAGATCGAGCAACAAGCTTTCTCTGCTTGTAGCTTGGAGAGCATTGTCTCCTGTAAGCATACCCTTCTGGTTCTGGTTCCAGCATACGCGACTCGCAGGCCCCGGCACGTTGCAGAACGCAGCAGCACGCGTCTCACAGCTTATTTCTAAGCTTAGAGAGCTTATTGCTCTCTTGTCTGTGTTTGTGGTGGATATTAACATATCTATCTGACAAGAATGAGCAGTGCTGCCTTCGGCCATACCAGTTACTGTAACAACATTAAATACCTTAAGACAGTGAAAGGCACATCCAAGAACATACACCTGGTAGATGGCAACAGTTTTAAATGAGATACTGTGGCAAATTCAGAGGAAACAGAATAATGTTTCCTGTTGGTATACCAATGGGCAAAACAGAAGCCTGCTGGTTGTCTTAGATTTGCTGATAACAATTCAGGAAGAGGTGAACTGCCAATGGTGAAGTCTTCTCAGGTATAAGGGGGACTTTTTCTCTCCCCACCGGATGCTACCACTGACTGCAGCAGCTTCCATCTCTGGGATGTCTTCAATGTTCGTTAACTTACTATGCTTCTAAGACCTTGCATTTATTTTTTTTCTAGCAAGTCTGATACTGAGCTACGTTTCCCCTGCTTTGGGACAGAAATCAAAAGTGAATGTACCATCATTAATGTTTTCTGACTTTTAATAATAGGATAGCGATGTGGTTGCCCCTCATCTAACTCCAATGAAGGAAAGCTGGAATAACACCAGAGATGATGAACACAGGACAGCTGCCGAACCCAGCTGCAAACAAAGACTTCCTTTTGATAAGTAACACTTACTTTTGCACTATTCAGTCTGCTTCTTCAGAAGAGGAGTAAAACTGAGCAGCAACTCTTTTAAAAGCCAGTTGGCTGGACTGTAAAAATGTATAGAGCAATGCAGAAATGCATTTTACAATACAGTATGTTTTAATGTAGGTACTTAAACAAAGTGCATATTGCAAATGGACTTTTTAAAAAATTAACAGCTTATTACAGCAGAGCAAACTCAGTTCTCATTTATTTTTGAATGTATTGGCACTCTGTAGCAAGAGTAACTTTAAAAATTGCAATTCATCGTTATTATAAGAAGTGCTGAAGGCACTTTGCTGTTCCTTCTAGTCCGGATCCCTTCTTAAGATGATTGTGGTATTGCATGAGCTAGCAAAAAAACTTCCAGCTCAGGTTTTTGGTGGTTTAGGTTTTTTTTTCAGTACCTGAGGAAGAGAGGAATAAGTATGCTTCTGCAAATATGGTGAGGTAATAGAACTTTGAAATAACCATAGATGGCATCTTCAAGAATAGCAAAACAAATTTCATATTAAAAAAATAAAAGGTAGGGGACAGGGGAATCTCTTTAACCAAAGATTACTTTTCTGGTATGCAGAAAGCTGATGAAGATGCAGGCCTCTTGCTACGAGTGTGACCACAATTTTTATTGAAGTAACAATGCATTGCAGTGCCGTGCAGCCTTTACTTGTTTTATAGTGTATTTTTGATACATTGAATGTTATATTTTTACTGTTACACTGAACTGCTTGAAACGTCCATTGTTTGAGCGCTTGTAGGAGAGCAGAGCTACCTGAACGTTTGTGGAGGCAGGTGGACGTGCGCACAGTTCTTGGCGCGGTTCGTGAGTCCCAGCAGGATGCTGCACTGGCTCTGCTCATCCTTGCACCAAGTGCACCTTGTTGCTGCGTTACACTGTACTAGGTAGACAGGCTCTTCAGGAACTCTTCCGTTCTTGTGTCCCTTCCCTGTTTCTCCTGGATCTCCAATTTGCTGTTCCTGTGTAATTTTTCTTCCCCTTGTGGAACTATAAGGGTTCTCACATTTTTCCCTTACTGACAGTACTAATGTGAGGATTGCCAAATGTCTGTCCAGTTGAAAAAGCGAATGAGCAAGATATTTTTCCTCTCATCTTTTACTCAGGTCTAAGAGGAAGGCTGCTTTCATTAAATAAAACCTAAAAGCTTGAAAAAGCCCACCGTCAAAACTAAAATTGCAAAGCAAAAGATTCAGTAATGGTTAGAAATTGGAACAAGCTTTGGATTTGTGTATCTGAAATGGGCATTCAATTTTGACAGCCAGGTGTGGGTAACTAGGTTAGTTTCTGGAAACTAACACAGTGGGAAGTCACTGTGAGAGAACTCAGAACTCTATTCGTATCCGATTATGTTTCCTTTGCCCTTTTTATCATGGGAACTGATAGCTGTTAGGCAGCGCGACGGACAGTGAATGTTCACATGCTCACTCAGATTTCAGTTGTTGAAATAACCAGAAGTCATTTTGCGCTCTGCTGCTTTCTTATGTACCTGTGCTCATGTGTCTAAAGGTGATGTGGCACAACCTCTGCTGTTCATATCTTTAACAGTATTTCAGATCTGCAGGTGTACCAGATATCTATTAGAAGGGGTTGCGACCTCTTTAAAAGCTTTTAAAGAACTTATTATTATGCTTCAAGAAACAACACCATAGAGCAAAGGCATTTATCCTTCCTTATCTGCATAAAATCAAGTATCATTCAGAATAATGCAATTTTGTTATTGTTGCTTGGATTTGTTTTGAATCTGTTATAAAAGGTGCACTTTATACTTGGGAAATATCTTTTGCTTATGTTTAAGCAAAAATTTGTACTTAAGTTCTGAGACAGACCATTTCTTTTTCTCAAACATGTTAATCTGAGCCTCTTTAAGAATAAATTTATAAACAATGATTTTACTATTCTTTTTAAGGAATTGCAGTGAGTGAACTTTATTAAAAATGGTATTACTGCTTATTTATAAACAGCCAAATGTATTTCTAAAGGACAAACGCTGCTCTGTGGACATGCAGGTCTTCCACCTTGGGGAGATGGCTTCTTCATTTATGTTTACTCAGGTGCGGTGTGAGTGGTGACGGCAATGGAGCCAGCTGGGCTGTAAGGGACCACGGGGACAGGGGCAGGGATGTTGTGCCAGGATGGAGGATCCAACCTCTCGTCCTGCCTTGTGGTGAAACCGCAGACACCCGCCCGTTGCCGCGCCTGGGCAGAGCAGGGGAACCTGTGACTTCGGCATCCTTACAGTGCCCAGGGTGGTGTTAGGCGCTGCTCCAACTGTTGTGTAGGGGGAAAAGGAAAAGTGAAGTCATGCTTGACCACCCTGACCACCTTCTAGGGTGAAGTGCCAGGCCTGGTAGCTGAGGGAAGAGCAGTGGGTGTTGTCTCCCTCAATAAGCTGTTGAAGCATGGTCTGGATGAGCAGACAGGGGCTGGACTGAAAACTGGGCTCGGCCCAAGGGGTGGTTGATCAGTGGCAAAAAATCTAGTTGGAGGCCAGTTGGTGTACCCCAGGGGTCTATATTAGGTCCAGTCTCAGTAGTCTTCATTACTGATCTGGATGATGGACAGGGTCCACCCTCAGCAAGTTTGCAGATGACATCAAGCGGGGAGGAGTGCCTGATACGGCAGAGGGTCATGCTGCCCTCCAGAGGCGCCTTGCCAAGCTGGAGAATTGGACTGATGGGAACCTCATGAAATTCAACAAGAAGTGCAAAGTCCAGCCTCATTTACCAGTATGCGCTGGGGGCCACCCACCCGGGAAGCAGCTTGGCAGAGGATGTAGGGGTCCTGGTGGACACACGGGTTGACCATGAGCCAACGATGTGCTCTTGCAGCAAAGTATGGCAATAGTGTCCCGGGCTGCCTTAGCCAAGTGGTGCCAGCAGGGGGAGGGAGGGGATCCTTCCCCTCTACTCAGCACCACTGAGACCGCCCCTGGAGGGCCGGGTCCAGTGCTGCACCCCCCAGTACAGAGAGACAGGGACATACTGGAGAGAGTCCAGCGAAGGGCCGTGAAGGTGATGAAGGGACTGGGGCACCTCTGCTATGAGGAGAGGCTGAGAGAGCTGGGACAGTTCAGCCTGGAGCAGCGCAGGCTCAGGGGGATCTCATCAATACCTGGAGGGAGGGTGCGGAGAGGACGGAGCCAGGCTCTTCCCAGTGCTGCCCGGGGACAGGACCAGAGAGACAAACTGGAACGCAGAAGGGTCCCTCTGAACATCAGGAAACACTTCTCCACTGTGAGGGTGACCAAGAAGCGGCACAGGGTGTCCAGGGAGGTGGTGGAATCTCCATCCGTGGAGATACTCAAAAGCCGCCTGGACAGCGTGCTGGGCAGCAGGGTGCCCCTGATGGAGCCGGGGGCTGGACAAGGTGACCTCCGGAGGTGCCTCCAACTTCCACCAGCCTGTGATTCTGTGATCCTACCCCAGCGCTACTGGCAGATATGTGAAATGGGCCTGAAGTCATGGAATGTGTGCGAGGGGTGAGGCAGTGCTGAGGCCTGTGAAGAGGAATGGTCCCTGGGGGCTTCCTGGGTGGGCAAGCTTTTTTGGAGCCTTTCCCCAGTCTATTAGGTGATGGTTTGCACCTTCGTTGCCTTCTCTGCTGCCACCGCCATTTGCTGCAGCTTCTGTGGGTTGGGGGAGATGTTCCTCCTCTTCTCCCTGAGCTGAAGGTGGCACCCCAGGGTGGGGGGCTGGTGTTAATTGGGTGGCTCTGCTGCGTGCCCCCACCTGTGCTTGCAGGCTGTGTTGACAGCAGCAGGTGTCACACCTCAGCGAGCGGCCTCAGCGAGGAGGACGCGTGAGCACTACACGGTGCATCGAGGTCCCTAGGGGGATGGTGCTGTGGAGCTGGTTTCATCGGGGGATGTTGGGTGGTGCCAGTGCGCAGGAGGTCGGGTGCCCTGAACGGCCGTGGTGGGGATGGTGGGGTCTGCCCTGGCAAGGGCACCTGGTCAGAGGAGCCATAACCACAGCGAGCCAGCACTGACGGTCACAGTGTCGTGGAGGTGATGAGGAGAGACTCGGTGGGTGGCAACTCCTTGGGAAGGGTATGGAGAGCAGGAAAAAGTTGTTTTTTTCAGCTGGGAGGATACAGAAGGGGAGTGAGACAAACCTCCTCGGCCCCACTAACTGATGGGCTCTTAAGAAGCTACAGTCACCTGGGACTCTGCAGCTGGTGGGGTGTAACCCTGCGGGTGCGGGACGCTGGAGGGGGTCGGTGGGACTCTGCAAGCGGAGGAGGAGGGAGGAAGCAGGAGAGGGCAGGCAGAGGAGGGGCATAAAAGGGCTGCCTGTAGAGCGGGGCCAGTTGGTGCGTTGTCCTCCTGAGCCCTCTGCCCGATCTGTCTTGTCTCCTGTCTTGTCGTCCTAATCCTGTCTGAACTCTTCCTCTGTTAATCTCGGGTAGCCTGCGTGGAGGTGTG
>VZSZ01003696.1:0-93564 GCA_013398815.1 Ibidorhyncha struthersii
CGCTGACATTTTTGCGACCACGTACAAGCCTGCGGCCAGCCCCTCTCCGCCCCCCTCCCTCCCTCGGATCGACGTGTCAGCCCCGAAAGTTTATTTTTAGGCCCTGGGAGAGTTCCCTATAAAGGTCCCGTGGCGCGAGTGGGGCGGTGAGACGTGGCAGTGCGCGGCTGGCGGCCGAGGCGCGCAACCATCTGCCCCAGGTACGTGCGTTTGTATTTCCGCGCTTCGCGGTATTTTCGAGGCATGCTTTTGCGTTTAGCCAGCCCATCTGTATTAGACCAGGAGGTTACTTTTGTTCCTGCATGTATTGTAATGAATTCCATCAAAGTTTGTGTTTGATTTTTTTTTTTTTTGGTTGGTTGGTTGGTTCTGGTTGTTTGGTTTTTTCTTCTTTTTATGGCAGCGTTTGCACGTTTCTACTACAGAAACTGACTTGCATTGTTTGCACAAGGCTAAAAGCACTGAGAGTTTATTAAAACAAACAAAACCATGGAACGGATCCATGCTAGAGTGATCCTATAAAAATATACTTAATTAAAACAACTAGAATCAAAACTTATCTGCAAGCCAAAATGTTGCAAATCCAAATTGCCTGAAACATCCAGCCCAAGGGAGAATGTTACTTTGGCTATGTTATAAAAGAAACTTGTTCAAGGAGAAACTTTAATGAAAGTTTGAAATTACCATTAAAAACGAAGCTCTGGAATTTGGAATATTCTTTCTGATTGCTTCTTGGTATTAGAAAAAAAAACCCCAACAACAAAAAACCAAACCACCGACAAAAACCTCAACCAAACCACAAAACAAAATACTAAAGGCCAAACTTTTTTTCCATTACAGTCATGTAACGCTGACGGACATGTTTCCTTATTTATAACAATAGTTTTCTAAGACACCAATGTAATGCATGTCTATGTAGGATCACTTCCCTGTGAAATTTCCTTATCTCAAGAAAATACTTGTATAGAAAATGAAAGAATATTTTATGCCTAGAAATTGCCATCAAAGTAACTGCACATATAGGATGATTCGCATACATACCCTGTTAAGTTGTTTGGAGTATTTTTAAGATGTATCTGCACATCAGTAAGTCCTTCACCTATTACAACAACTTTAGACTTTTCTTTTTAAAGAGGAGATATACTTGTTTTCTCAACTGCTGGGAGAAAAAAATAAACAAAAACAAAACAAAACAAAAAAAAAAAACCAACCAAGCATCCATACTTTATCTATCATAAGTAAGCACTGTGTATGCAAAACCAACTGCCAGTAAAAAAAACATAAAAATTTTAGCACCTCGAGTGATGTATCATTTTAGCCCCTAACAATTCCTGTGCAGTTTGGCTATGAAACAATGGGCACATATGTAAAAAATTAAATAATTCTTTAAAAATAGACTTTTATAGCTTTATATGATACAGGATTAATGATGTACAGTACATCCTAAGCAAAATTCCACTGAAACCATACTTTCTCTGTATCATACCCAGAGGTTTTAAGTCATGTGCTTTATAGCTAACTACCACTCTCATGGAAGAACAATAATTAGGTCAATGATTAATTCTATTTCATTTTATTTTATTTTGAGGCGCTCATAGGCAAAGATGTATGAAGCTGACATACATATGAAACTGGCCTGAGATTAACCATGTTTGAAAAAAAGCTACAAAATGTAACATTATTTAATGTTGCATGTTACTATGTGCTATATCTAAGTGCAGAATTAAACCTGACTAGTTGAGCAAGTGAGACAAGCAATTTTAGGCAAAGCAATTCCCAGACATACTCCTGCAAGTAGTGGCTGAGGGGTTTTGGGGTCTGTACAGGGACCTTGCTCAGTGGTGTCTCGATCCCAGGCTAAGCCTCTATGTGTTACTATAACCAAAATAAATAAGAGTATACTAACATAATCTAGAAGTATTATGCCAAGGGTAGGGAAGAAAGAAGAAGCCCTACTATCTGATTTAAAGAAGAAAAAAAAAAAGCCCTCAGAGGATCCAGTCCCAGTTCCATCCAGCCTTCCTTTCAGTACAAATCTCCTTCTCCTCTGCCCTGTATTTTCCTGTCATATTTTTCACTGTTGGTGATTCTTGATCCCCCCTTCCAACAAAATAGAGCTGAGCACGCTAAGGGATGGCAGCATGTGAAAGCACTAAGGTACTGCAGTTGGAAGAGGAAGGGCTGTGCAGCACTTTCAGGCTTTTGGCCAGTTTGGTGGGAAGCCAGATTTCAGCTCCTCCCTGTGGTGGCAGGATATAAGGAGTGTTAGAAAGCAGGGAAGGGGGTGGATATCCATCTGTTTAGGTAGGAAAGCCATGGTGCAAGGGAAGGCCTGTCTTCACATTGCCTGTCCAAAGCACCTTGGATTGTACGTCTGCCTTTCATCATTTAGAAAAACAAAGTCAGATACTGTAAGCCCAAAGTTTAAGTTAGGATAATAGGAAAAATAGAGGAAAAAAAAATTATAAAGGAGGGAGGAGTTAGCTTCAGTAAAATTGAGTCTTGAGCTATGCTTCCATCATAGGGAAAAGACCTCCCTTACTTCACAGTGACAGAGTTCATAGGCTTTATGTCCATTGCATTTTGCTTTTTTTCCATTGAAAACATTAGTTATTTTTGTTTAATTCATGAGAAAGATGCAGAGGAAAAGTTTGAAATCTCTCAGTTAATTGCCTGCTTTTGTTTTTTCAACCACATCCTTTATTACTCAGGAGAAACCCTCCTGGTGACCAGAAACATTCCAGAGCAGACCAGCCAGGCGCATGGTGCATGTGAACAAGCTCCCTTTCTTGAACCAATGCTAAAGAACAGAAAGTTTGTGCGGTCTGATATCTTGAATCCCCCTTACTTACACAACCTTGCTGGGAGACCAATTCATCAGGTCTACGTTGCTGTTTCTTCCTTCTTTCCCATTGAGATTTAGGAAAGTATTTGGTCTGCTGCATTTGAGTTGCGTGAGTCCTCAGCATTCCCACCAAGGCTGGGTCGTCATGAATCTGCCGTATTTGAATGTCATCCTCATTTGAATGTCATCTGTGCCTCAGATGGTTCTGGTAGGGAAGTAGCCTCTTAAAAAGCAGGACATGCAAGGCTGTAGCTGTGTATCCCCAGTAGTGCCTATCCCAGTAGCAGACACAAGACAAGTTCAGACTGAGCAAAATTTCAATTGTCTTTGCAAAAGACACCATTGCAATACTTGCTTTAAATCACAGGGAAATAAACATCAGAGTTACAAACTCTCTCCTCTTTTCTGTCAAATTATTGTCTCGCGTTATGTGCTGTATTTAAAGGTTACACTGACTAGTATCTGTAATAGCTATGCGTTAGGAACAGCGAGATGAGATTCTAAATTACTTGGCTTTTGAGAGCTAGATGTTCTTCTGATGAGTTTATATTTACTGTTTGTGATCAAAAGAGAGAATAAAGTAGTATTTCTCATGGTATTTGTATGATTTAAGCTCTTTATATACAAAACGGTTTAATTTTATGAATGCTTAGGTGATATTTTTGACACAATTATATAATATAAGTAAATGTGCGCTTGCATTTATAAATGTGCAAGCTGATTTTTAGTAATTGCCTCTCTCTTTTCATTAAAGCCTCTGACAGATAAGGCAGTTAAAGAAGTTGTTATGTGAGCCTTAAATAAGGGCTATCTAACTTCAAGTCCCTAAAAGTAGTCAGATATTTGGTGAAAATGATGAATTCTGGAGTACTGATTCATGTGATTTGAAAAAGCCATCCATTTCCTGATTCACCTTCATATCTCCTCCAGGAAAAAAAAAAGGCATATTTTACAACGAATACCTGCAGTCCAACTATTTTTATGTGTGTGTTTTTCTGTCTTTCAGCCACTTCCTAGAACTGATGCATTCAAAATGAAGAGGAAGATAGGAGTGAGAATGAAGAATGCCTTGGAGAAATCCAGTCAAAAAATTTGAGGAGTAGAAATTATAGGAAATATCAATAACTCTGGTCTCTTAAATAGGTCAGAATTTGGACCGAAACGATGAGAAGTTACAGACCTAAGACATGAGCCCAATTCCATTTGTATCTAGATTCACAGATTTTTAAACGAATACATAATAAGTATATTAGCATGTTTTTCCCTCTACTTTGGACGATAATGTATTCTGTTGCCTTACACATCTTTCTTATATAGACTAATCTGATTTTTAATTTTTTGGTTGTTAGCCCCGAGACACCTCCTTAAAGTAAGCCTCCTTAAAGTAAAGCAATCTATTAGTTGCTTCTCTCTGTCTGCAAGTCCATAATCATTAACACTGGATTCCTGTGTCTCACTGACTGTCTTTAATGAGAGTTCGTTTACCCCTTTAGTTATAGGCAGACAGCATATTTATGTGACCAAGATCTCACTCACCCTCTGCCCTTTCACTCTCTAAGACTCACAGTGAACACAATAAGCTGGAAGTACTTGTCAAGAGGCTTTACGTAGGAAGTAAGACAGTCAGGAGCTTAACAAGATGCGTGACGTATTATAATAGATTCATTTTTTCCCGCCATACATTCCCTATCAGATCATTTAGTAGCAGCAATAAAAGTTACAAGTGTAAGTTAAGTGATATTTTCGTCAGTTGCTCCTACACTGTGTTCAGTTGCCTGTTAGGAAAAAACTAGCTGGTGTTATTCACAACCAGTCTTTTTAGTCTGGAATTGCTAAAAACCAAAATGCCCAACGACTTGAAAGTGGCTATAGAAGTAGTATCAGGCAAAGACAAAAGAGAAAATAAATTAAAACTCATTAGTATTTATCACTGAGAAACTAAAACCAAAAAATGACCAAAACCCTTCTGAATTTATTTACTTTGCTGATTTTACTTGGATACTAAAACACCCACCTCACAGTCTGGTCTTCTGTCCCACCATAGTCTAAGTCACATCAGACTAGAGCAATAGGAGTGTAAGGAGGTACCTACGTCACCCTAGACTTGAAAGGGAGCCCAGCCCGAAGCCCTGCAAAGTTTTTGTGCATCTCAGTTGGCGCTTGTGGATTTAGCAGCTCTGCTCTGCCTGTCTCTGTCCAAGATCAACCATGTAAGTGTCAAACATACGTGAGGGAGATCTCCCTACCAAGTATCGTTTACAAGAGCAGATGCTGTGGGCCGTAAATTAGAAACCGTGGATATTGGTCTCACATCATGCTGTTGTTAATAGCCCTGTTTCTATCTGATCACTGCCCAAAATCCCTCCCATGCAGTACACAAGTGTCATTTTTTTAATGCTTTTCGACAGTCACTGATAAGCATCACAGAAAATCTGTGCAAAATGTGTGTTGAGCTGAACTCTGTGCAGTCTCGCCTTTAGCCTTCATGCAGTGCTCTGTCCCAAAGCGATGCTCAAACCAAAGGGGTCCCACCATTTCCCAAACCACTGTGAACTTTGCTGGCAAAATATAGTGTGTCTGTTTATTGCAGGCAGTCCATTTAAAAGCGTGCAGCTATTTTCTACTATAAGTTGTTTGTTTCATTCAAATATGCATAAATCAGCCTGCATTGTGACTTTGTCAGTTCAGGGTATAAGGAAGATGTTCCTTGATGAGCAAAAGTAGGAAGCAGTAGCATTACAAGAAGGTGGAATTAATATGTACTGGGTGATCCTAATTCTAGTACTACCTAACATTTGAGTGTTTGACTTATTGCCCTTAACACTCTGCTAATGTCCGATGTTTGGTCTAAGCTCAATCATTAAATTTGTATCCGCTTTGTTGTTTTCCATAGCCTGAAACAGTTGTAATTATTGAAATTATTTAAATCAGAAGTATTGTATTCATAATATTTTTATTGTTTTACTTAATAAAAACTGTTCCATTAAAAATATTGTGGGTTAATTACTTGTAGTTTTGGCTGGACACATGAAAACATGTAAGAGATTTTGCTGAAGAACAGAACACCTAGCCTGATTCAGCTCCAAGAAGCCAAAATCTGATTTTCCAAACCTAAAGTTTCAGAAAATAAGCCTCATTCCAAAACACTTAGCAGGAGAGGGGTTGTCCAGACGTACTGTCAAGGAGCACGAACTGCTTTTTTTTTAAGTTAGACCCAGTTCCACTTAGATTACACTGCATCATAAGACTTGGGTGTTCATAAAAGAGATTGGGCTAGAGGGAGAAAACCGAAAGCAATGTTAACCTTGTAAGTCAGTCCACTATCATGTTTTAAATGCTGCCAGAAGATACCAAAAGGAGACCAAGACTGTAATGTTCACATGCCTTGAAGCATGTCTTGTCTCTAATGGACATCCTCAATTCAGAGCAGGAGCTGGGGGCTTGCGAGGTGGGGTGGGATCTGCACTGATGGTGCTATAGAAACAAAGTAAGGCTGTTCACTGTTGGTTCTTTCATCAACCATATGCTTACAAAGATTTTAAAGGCTAAAATTTTAAAAGTAGTTGTAGCATGACAAAGCTGTTAATGAAATAATTTGCATAAAAATGTCAGATTTCAATCAGGTTTGGCAGCTGTGGACAGAGATTCTAATTTAAAAGACAAGAGTGAGTAAAGGGAGAAATACATAGAAGCTACATGGCTAACACTACCTTTTTTATCCTAATAATCAATTCCTTCTACTACTGAAAGGAGAGTGTTAATAATAGGATTCAGTCAACAAGTGGAAAAAAACATTAATTACCTCAAGAAAAAGGGAGAAAAAAATAACATTCATCCAACTGCAGCCCAAAGCCTCCATGCCTGCCAACATTCTTGACTTTTCACAAAAACAGGCTATGCGTTATGCCCCAAAGACATAGCAACTTGGACCACAAGACAAGAACTAATTCTAAAGTTAAGGACTTTTCTGAAGAAAAATCTTCCCAAAGGCATTCATTTTGAGAACTTAGTAAATAGATAACTAGCGCAAAGGAAGAGACTTGTTTGTTCCAAAAGGTGTACGTATAGGAGGAAAGCAAGGACTCACTCAACATTGTTGATGATTTTGGTTGTAGCATGATAAATCATCCAGGAAAAAAAAAAAAATCTGACACATAGTCGTTAGAATCAGGTTCTGGGAGAGTTTTACATGGTGATTTCTCCATGAGACAGAAGCTAATGCAACGTCATAGCAGCTGCACGTGGAAACGAGCTGCTCTGTGAAAACATCTATTGAACCCTGCTTTCCCAAGGCTGTGTCTTATGTCTGAATGGTGAAACCCTCAGGTCCTCCTGCTTCCCATATGCTGGGAAATGTGTGAACTATGATCCTCCATCCCTCACCTTCTTGATGCTCCCCCCATGTCCTCTGGCCTCTCGCCCTCCTAACCTAACCCCCCAGCCTGGCTGGTCAGCTGGGCAGGGTACAAGCGTGATGACCAGGCTAGAGCTCGATACTGGGTGCTGGCTGTTTGACCAGTGGACTACTGCTGACCGTTAGCTACCATGCACCCAGCCTCTAAGAGGCTGGTGGGGGCAAAAAATGTGCTCAGATGGGATTGCTCAGTGATTTCAAAGACTATCAGAGATTGACTGTTGGCTTAATCATCATTTTAGGCAACCAGGATAAAAACTGAAGCTTTTTAAAATCCTGACATTGTATTTTCATAAAGCAACTTCTTTGTTGTGGGTTTTTTTTAATTAGATATAGACGTTTTCTCAAATTAGAGCAACAAAGCAAATATTTGCATGTACACCTCAAACCAGGACAATACCCAAAGTGTAATGAAAAACCAACAAATAAATATGTTCCATAATAATCTTTGCTCTTTGAATGTTTATTTAATTCACCTGATTTTCTTTCTTCTGGTTTGCGAAGCACTATTGTAAAAGGAGGGACAACAAGGCCTAGATATCTGTATAGGATAACCACATTTAGATACCCTTCTTTTTAAAAAGATGTGGTCTCACTAAGTCATCTCACTTGGAGGAACTAAGCACAGAGCAGCTCCAAGAGACATGTCAGATGGTCAATTTTGTTGCCTTTTTACTGCTTCAGGGAGTTCAGTGTAGGAACTCAGGTTTGGTCTAGATGGTTGTCTAAACTCTTCACGTTGTTAGTTTTACTCTTTTAGAGGGGGAACTGGAGAGATGTTCTATTGTTTGAGACCAAAAGCAAACAAACTGGAAAAGTTCTTTATGATCATAAATGCTATCATTCTGCTGCTGTGACCAAAAGCAATGTGAACAGATAGAATACTGCTGTTTATATAGTTCTGTTTTGCAACAGCTGAGGAAATGACAAGATTAACATAACTTCCAAACACTTCTACTCAACATTTAATGGTTGATGTTCCCAGGGTCAGCAGGCGTGGAACTGCCATCGGGAACGTCTGGACATTCTTTACAGCAGATTGTCAGGAAGATCCTCCCACTTGGCTGACTCAACGGGATCTTTCTTCCTCACTAGATGCAGTAAGAGCATCTGTAAACATTTTGAAGTTTTGGTCAACAGCAAATCCTTGGCAAAGACTTTTTTTCTGACTTTAGTGGAAGCAAGAATGGGTTGTATCATTTCTAGGTTGATACAATCAAAAGCCTTTTAAGGAAATGAAGTGCCTAGGTTTTCTTGCATACCAACGTGATTTGCAATTAGAGGAAAACTAACAGATACTGTAAATAAATAAAGCTTAAAGTTCCTGCTGTATTTAGTGACATCTTGCACTATACTGCAAGTCTTAAAAGTAACATAGCATGGAAAAGTACCCTTTAAGACTGAATCAATTACATTCTGCTTGGAACTCTATGAAGAAATGCACAAAACGAAATTCAAATGCATATTCTGTATAACAAATATGACTGAAGAAAAGACTTAGATGGTGGCAAAATACTCTTTGGATTTGTTAGCTGAGATCATGAAAGAAAACCGGAATTGTGTCTTCTCATTTTAAATGATAGCTTTCTTTTCAGTTCTCAAATTCAGATCACTCATACGAAAATACAGATGACTAACATATAGTCTATGTTTGATAGCTATGCAATGTCAAGAGTACAGTTTTTTGATTTATTTAAGAGCACAAGAAGACTGGTTACTGCTGACACTGCATTGCCATCCATAAGTATCATACCTTAGGAAACCACAGAAGAGTTTATCTCTCTGTGCGTTTACTCAGTGGTTAGCACAACAGGACTCTGAGTTCGCTTGGATCTACCAATGGGAACTACCGTTATATCAAACAAATTGATAACAGTCCTTCTGTTTGATAGAAAGTTACAAACTATGATTTTCTGGGGAGGCTGTTACAGATAAACTCTTCAATCTGATGCGGAAAAAGCCATAAGTGTTCAGATATTATGGTCATATAGAGAGAGCTGAGAATCCCACAACACTACCAGGACCTAGGAATGGAGTGTCTAAATATATCTAATTAAAATATCCTGAAGAGTACATTTGGTTTCTCAGAGATTAATTACCTGACAAACATATGTCTTTTCTTGGTATTTATTTTCTCCTTTTTCTTACAAGTCCCTTCCCTGTAACTGAAATTACAGTGCTAAAGGAATGAACAAGTCCTACTGATTGTTTTTTTCTGGTAAGATTATAAATGAAAACACATTTGACTAAAGCCTGTGGAAAATGTAATTTGTTATGTCACAGCAATCACTCAGCGTGTGTACAGCTGGGTTTGACGATACCAGACCCTGCTTGTTATAAAATCAATAGCGATGGCCTCAAGGAAGGAAGGGTAAATGAAGAAAGACTCATGGCTTGTGGGCTCAAACTAGTTTGGGTCATTGGGAGCTAAAAGGGAATGTTTTAACTTGCCAGTGAATTACTATTCCAATGCCAAGGCAGAGGAGTGGAGGCCAAATTAACGTCTCATGTCTCATTTCAAAAACATTCCTTGCCTTTTGCAGAAGTCCTTTTGATTATTTCAGAATAGAGAAGGGGGAAATGTGCTATGTACATATATATCACTTAAAACACTTTTTAGAAAGAATAATGAGAGCATAACAAGAATTAAATATCAGATTTTCAACGGAGCGTGCCATAGACCAACTTCAATTCCACCCACTTAAAAGGAAGTACTACACCACTTCCAAAAATTCATCAATGCCCCACTTGTTTTAATTCAATTCAAGGTGACTTTATGAGAAAAGCTCCATCTTGGAAAATTGCAAGAGCTTTGCACCGGTGTCTGGATCAACACAGAAAAACTTTAATCCCTCCAAATGTTTGTTATTGCTAGCGTTAACACTGAAAGTCTAGTGGAAGCATAACAGCTCCAGTGCAAACAAGGTTGACCCCCCCAGGATCCCACCGTGGTGTCAGGCACTGATGCTGGACCGGGAGCTCAGACAGCACCATTGTTCTGGAACCACTTTTTAAGCTGATCACTAAACACTGGGTGAACAAGCATACAATGTACTGCAAGTTCTTCTGAAAATAGTAATAACAGAGGACAACATTAAACAAGAAGCTTAACTCCTTACAAATCTCCCCCTACGGCATCTCCTGATCCTGTCTGATAGCTTGAAGATCGCACACTCTAGGCTAAGCTCAGCTCAGCTCTACTGTAGAAAGCCAAGAACAAAGAAGGAAAGCTGGAAATGCTTCACAGAGTGTATTCACTAGTGTGGGTGCTTACTTCTATTTTGTGTTCAGGGCTGGAGAGTTAGTATGAAGGAAAAGAAATGAAAGAGAAGCGGGGATTAAAAGGAAGCAGATGAGGAAAAGCAGCAAGGTACAGAAAAAGCAAAGGGTAAGGGAAAGGGAAAATAAAAAAAATATGGCACCCTTCATTGTGTCAACCAAGTAATAAAATGTTTTCTCAATACTATGCTTGATATCCACTCATTCTTTCCCAAACTGCATTCAGATAGTCCCTCCGCTCAGAGTACTCAGATTCTGGCTGGAATTAGTGCAATGGTCCATCTGGCCTAAGTATCCTGTCTCTGATGGTCATCAAATGCTTAAGGAAGAGTTTAGTGAGGCAAACAAGCACCTGGTCATCAGTGATTTATGACTTACAGGAGTCCAGTAATACACGCTCTTACTACATTTATACAGTCATTCATAGGCCCGTGTTTCCATAATTTATTCCATCACTGACTTCATGCATCCACAGTATCCTAGGGCGAGGAACGACACAGCTCAGGTATGTTCTGAAAAGATGTACTTCCATTTGTTTTTAATATCTTCCCACTTAGTTTCCATTGCCGTTGAAACATAAGACATGGTGACTAGTCATTCCCTACTTTCCATCCCCAGATCTCATACAGAATCACAGAATCTCCTAGATTGGAAAAGACCTGTAAGATCATCTAGTCCAATCATTAACCTAACACTGACAAGCCCACCACTAAACCATGTCCCTGAGCACTATATCTACACGACCCTTAAATACCTCCAGGGATGGGGACTCCACCACTGCCCTGGGAAACATGTTCCTATGCCTGATAACCCTTTCAGTAAAGAAATTTTCCCTAATATCCAATCTAAACTTCTCCTGGTGCAACTTGAAGCCATTTCCTCTTGTTCTATCACTTGACAGAACAGGTCAACTCCCACCCCTCTGCAACCTCCTTTCAGATAGTTGTAGAGAGCAATAAGGTCTCCCCTGAGCCTCCTTTTCTCCAGGCTAAACAACCCCAGTTCCCTCAGCTGCTCCTCATAAGACGTGCTCCAGACCCCTCACCAGTTTCATTGCCCTTCTTTGGACATGCTCCAGTGCCTCAATGTCCTTCATGTGGTGAGGGACCCAAAACTGAACACCGTACTCAAGATGCAGCCTCACCAGTGCTGAGTACAGGGGTAAAATCACCTCCCTGGTCCTACTAGCTGCACTATTCCTGATGCAGGCCAGGATGCCCTTGGTCTTCTTGGCCACCTGGGCACATTGCTGGCTCATGTTCAGCCGGCTATCAATCAACACCCCCAGGTCCCTCTCTGCTGAGCAGCTTTCCAGCCACTCCTCCCCAGGCCTGTAGCGTTGGCGGCAGTTGTTGTGGCCAAAGTGTAAGACCCAGCATTTGGCCTTATTGAAGCTCATACAGTTGGCCTTGGTCCATCGATCTAGTCTGTCTAAATCCCTCTGCAGATCCTCCCTAACCTCAGGCAGATCAACACTTCCACCGAGCTTGGTGTCATCTGCAAACTTGCTACAGGTGCATTCTATCCCCTCATCCAGATTATTGATAAAGATACAATTGATAAAGATACAATTCTTTGAATCTCAATTTTCTGTCTTCTCAGACTCTTTCAGGTGGAGAGGCCTTGTTTAATTTATATAGTTCACATGGAGAAGTGATTTCATAGGGCTGGTCACCTTGCCATCACTTTTTTGTATCCTTACCACTTCTACTGTATTCTTTTTGAGACAGGAGGAATCTGAATTGCAAACAACATTTTAGGCTTAGGCATGCTATGGATTTATATAACATTAAACCTCATATAGAAGCAATAGGATGTTCTCTGGCTTGCTCTCTATCTTTTTTTACTGGTTCTTAACATTCAGTTCTATTTTTGAACACCACTGAGAGCTAAGCTGATGTTTTCACAAAAGTAACTATTGTAATTCCAATATCTCGTTCCTGAATGACAACAGCAAGTTCAGAATCCATCACTGCTCATGCAAAGTTTGTCTTGTTTCCTTCTGTGTGCATCCCATTACACTTGCATACATGGAATTTCATCTTATCATCCACTCACACTACGTTCTGAGGCCTTTCTGCACAATTTGTAGTTGCTCTTCAACTTTGCTACCCAAAATAACTCCGTATCATCAGCATGCACTCAAGTGCCTCTTGCAGTACATGAAGAATAACAGATGAATTTTCATCAGATTGTGTTAAACAGAAATGCTAAAATTAGTATTACAAGTACTTGAGCAAAATGCAAGAGAATGCTACACCTACAAATGTAGTGAGCATTCCGCCCTGATCTCTGGCAGAGTTGGAAAAAAAAACCACAAAAGTTGTCAGGATTACTACCTTTACACAGAGGGTTTGATTTCCAAACAATTTCCTATAGCTTGGATTATTTCCCTGATGAACAACGTCAGAGTCTAAGAGATACTACCAATTTAGTTCAAAAAGATCATTTTGAGCTATAACTTTAAGATTCAGTGATGAATAAGGACAAGAACTTTTTGAGCTCGATGTTGTGGCCAAAAAATACAAGCTGAAATGATGACTGGCATTCCAGTGTTTTAAACAATGGTCAGATAGTGAGCCTAGTTATTTCTAGAGCTCTGCTATGGTTACTTAGGAACTGCAAGTACGACGACAGAACCGTACCAGAGAAAACCATTAAGTGTGAATGCACAGCACCAAACTAGCTCACAGCTTGCATAAGTGTGACTGGTTTCAGCATCTAGTTACAGCTATAACTGGCCACAATTTAAAACATACAAGGAACACATGATTTAATGCTTTTGGTCAATATGTGTTAAGCAGGTTAAAATTTCAGACACACGAAATTCCTAAATAATAGACTGCCCAGTGTTTCCACATACTTTTTTGCCTCATTTTAACCAAACAAGTAATATTAATAAGTTAATTGATAAAAAAATACATTTTCCAAAGACCCCCTCAGTACTATCTGAGATAAATTACGAAAACTAACAAGAAGGATTATGATGAAAAAAAAGGCTGGTGAAGAAATAACTCTTGTGGAAAAGCTTAGTTAGATTCTTCATGTAATATGTCTCTTTGGCTTCTGAATACATTGAAAAAAATTAGAAGAAATCTTTAGAATCAAAAAAGGAAACATAAAAAGTTGTAAAAATGAGAAGAAAAGAGAATATTGTGGAAAAAAAAACCCCAAAACTAGGATTAATATGCTTTCAAGGCACCTGATTCTGTTATGATAATTCCTATTCTCAGTGATTCAACTAATGGTGAGTATGAAAGTGTTGCTGGGTCATTGCTCGCAGTGCATACTCTGGGTTCATAGCTGCCTGCATTTCCTTCCCCTTTACGCAGAGATTTAAGAAAAAAGCCGAATGGGTAGCTACTTGGGAGACAGAAGAGAGGGAATACTGTACTCAAAGACCATGTTTGACAAGTAGCCACAAGGCAGGGCTGGGCTTCTGAGATAAGTTATTTCCTTATATCACCTTAATTCAGTGTGGCCTCTGTAGAGGAGTTTTGGATGACCAAAACTTCACACTGTAAAGTCCCCACCAATTTACACATCACTGTTAATTTGCAAGGCCATTAGCACCACTATTTTAGGCTACAGAGGTTTTTCTGCATAAACATCACTGCTACAGAAAATACGCACGCATGTCTGGGTCACAGTTCTTTAATATTCAAAGAATTTCTATTTCCTGTCTTTGAAGTATGGCATTACAATTTTGTATCCTATCCATCAAGTATCCTGTCAATTTTAATACAATGAAGCATTGAATAAATCAAGCAATTTCGTTTAACAGGAAGGCATCAAACTTTCATATGAAAAGATTACACTTACAAGGCAAGAGGCAACACACCACGTACATGCAGCTGAGCATTTGTAGTGACCCTACCTGGTATCTTAATCATCTAGTAAAAAGAAAACTAAAAGTTATAATTAGTCTAGTTGTAATGATACTAATATTTACAGCACAAAACATACAGAAAAATCTCATTAATAATAATTATACACCACTGTTATTCAAGAAAGCTTACTAAAATCTATTCCTGTTCTCTGGTCTTGTGATCACCTTTCTTGTTTCCCTCTAGCACCTGAGGTTGATGGCACCAGGCTTCCTTGGGCAAGAAAGGGCATCACATCCAATTGTCAGCATCCCAGGTTTTTCATCAGGGTTAGGTCAATGCTGGTAAGTGGGAGCCTCTTCCCTGGTATGCCCGTGGGGCTATATGCTTAAGTTTTCCTGTCATAGTGTGCTGCCTCCTCCCTGCTTCCCAGGCAAAGTCTGGGAGCCGCATGCTGCTCTCCCCCAGCCCTGTGGCCCCAGAGGGGCTGTTTGTCCGGCAGTGACTACGTAGGGGTGCCAGCCCCCTGCCCCGGGTGCTCCCAGAGTGTCCTGCCATGGCTAAAACTTGCTCCTGCCAAGGCAGGGCCAGACACGTCCTGAGGCCCTGCGCTGCCAGCTGCCCACCATGCTCTGGCCTTGTGCTGGTGATGGCAAAAACCCTACCTACTGAGCTACATGCTAATGACTATAGGAGTTCATATATGTGGCCCAGCCTTTCAAATCATATTAGTGAAAAAGTGTTAAATATCAATGAACAGTTTAAAGTGTGGAGAACACACGTTAGGTCTCCCATTTTCAGATTTTTCATGGATCATCAAGTTTGCACAAACTTGGAAAAGACTGCAAGAAGTCATTCGAACCATCTTCCCAGCCCTTGGCAAAATCAGTTTGACGTAGACTTGGTACCTGCTTTTCTTGGCAGGTGTGTATCTGTCCCTAAAAAAATCCAGTGGAGAGTGCACCACAGCCTTCACACATTGCTACCCGTATTATTGCAGGGGTTTTGTGCTCCTTTACCTAAATAGCCCTTGTAACAACATAAACTGACCTCTTCTTTTCCTGATTACAATGGAGAGCAGTTGATTTTCTCCCTTTATCACCCACCTGTAATGCTTATGTAGACAGTAATCATGCTTAGCCTTTTGCCTTTTTTTTTTTTTAATTAAAAAATCCTAATTCTTTCATCATTTCCTCATAGGTCACTTTTTCTACACTTGCAATAGTTCTTGTTCTTCTCTTCCTGATTCCCTCCTGGTTTCATGTCACCTATAAACCCTGTCGTCATCTTTATCTGAAGGATCTCAGGTACTGCTTCATTCCAGACCTCTCTTCCCTTACCGAAAACATTACCTTCATTGGGTAAGATCAAGGCACGCCTAGCTGACATGCCCTCGGGATTGCCTGGCTGCCATCTCAAGTTCCTTATAACTAAAACAGAGCTCTCAGTCTCACCTTCAAGTTGTCTCTTCCCTGTTTCTTCTCCAGATTCCCAAAAGGCTCTTCCTGTCCTCCAGTCTCAAACACCCGTAACCTGGGTGCCAGGTTTAATTTAGACTCTTTGCAGAACCATCTCTAAAACTTGGCCTTTCTCGTCCACTCACGCTGTTAAAATTCTCATTAAGGTCACAGTTATTTCACAGCTCACTTACTGTAACATCTTGGCCCCGACAAAGGCATTTTTGTCCCAGGCATATCTATTTATACACTGCTGCCAAGACTGTCTTCAAAACCCACCAGTTCGATTAGCTCATGCAGCTCTTTGCATTTTTTGACAGTTCCCCTCACAATAAACAAAAAAAATCAGTTTTGAAGACATTGACAGCTATTCTCGTTCTATGAATCATTTTTCATTTATTATCCAGGGATGAGGTTCAAGCTTTAATTAGTCCACATATTGCCCATCTGCTTATTTGTCCAAAAATGCTGCCCCTCAAGCCAGCGTGGAACTCCCCACAGACATGCATAACTTTAAGCTTTTCTCTTCCATGCCCCCTTGATGCTCACCTATTCGCTGTAGTGCCTAAAAGTCCCACCCCAAAACCAACTGATAATGATTAATCTGCTAGTGTGTGGAAGTCCATTTGACTGGCATTGTCCCACAATCTCCTTCTACGTGCTGGTTTGTCTTTATTTTTTTTTTTGCCCTTTGTTATGGACAGACAATATCCTCTGCTATCTGTAGTGAGTGCCTGATCTGTGTTTGGGTGTCCTAAGAATAATAATGATAACAAAATTAATAGTTATATTGTATCATATGGAAGCTGAACTGATCCTACCCAGCAAATAAATTCCTCAGCTAGGGTCTTGCACAAACATTGTCATTTAAAAAGTTTAGAAAAACATAAACGTCTGCCAACATTGCAACATATTTGTTCTCATTAGAGTTGCAGAGGCAGTAGTCCTGCTAAAACTAGTATAATTATATATAAATGATGTTGGCAGACTTCACAAAATATGTCAGAGGGACAGAACCAGATGTTTCCTGGACTGCATATCCTCAGTAGGCTTTACAGCATCACTTTGCAAATAAAAGTGAAGTTCTTTTTAGTGAAGTCAGTTTCTCTCTTCTTCCTGGCAAGACCACCTGTTTTCTCATATTGTACAGAGACTAGTACATAAGTTACCAATTAAGTTTTCAATCACTCAGTTGCCTTCTAGGCAATTCTGCTAGTCTGACTTGGTCCATTTTCTATGTTAAAAATGCCAGGCTTTGTTTGCCTTGAATTCTACATATTTCCTTAATCCTTTAATTTAAAGTTAATATTTTTTACTCATTTGTGGTTTCAATCCTACCTTCAAAAATGAAGAGCCTAAGCCTACTTACAAAACTTTTATTCCAGCTTTTACCTTTGAGTATGACGTATCTTGTACAAGAACTGATTAAACAAGTCTATGCTATCGAATAACAGCCTACTCACATTTTTTTATCTCAATACTCCCAGTTCTCCATGCTCTCCGCAAGCTTTCTTTTGCAGGAACTGCAGTAGCCTGGATCTAGTGGGCATCTATTGCAGGTTCAGGCTTTTGTTTAAAATGCATCCTACCCCTGTATCTTACTCCTTATCTCAGCCATGAAATTCAGGTTTTGTCTTCACAGTCTCATATAATTTCCTTTACTTATGCTTTTTTATTATTCCTCAGACTGTAATACCTCTACACACATACAGATCCCTTCACAATTGTTCATATAGCGACATAACCCTGAAACCTGCTTCTCCAAGGTTAGGATTTCCTAAAAGCAAACACATATCCTTTACTGATAAAAGTAAATGTACATTAGGTACTCTGCATCTCAAAGAGGAATACTAGTAATTAGGAAAAAAGACAGTAAAAATAAGCTGCTGAGGAGTTAGGAAGCATGGGTTTTCCAGCAAGTGTCATCACCTAAACACAGGCACATCTCTAGAAACTTTACTTGTTAGAGCAATTAAGGAAGAATCTACTCATAAGGAGGGAGGTACCAGCTGCACTTATTATACACTCTGGGACTGTTTCTTCTTCATAGCCATTTCCTGATTAAGTGGTCAGTGTCATGGCCTGATTCACACTGCATTGATGAGGCTTTCTCAAGCAATGAAGGCTCAGGGTTGTATCTATTTCATCTCGAGTTACATATTCCACTCTTTTTTATATAGGTCTGAGGTCTTTTTGATAGTGAATAAGTTCTTAATTGGACTTATTTACTGTTGAAACATCCATCCAAGGGTAGACCTTGAAAGAGAGCATTTAAGACTGGTGACAGATTGTCTCCTGAAAAAACAAAAATATTATAAATAGTTGCCAGCCATTGGTTGGGAAAAGAATGAATGGGCTTTTCCATACTTGTTCACATAATGACATAGAGATGTATTGTCTGGGAACATCCGGTCAGTGGAAACCTTTAAGAAAGAAGGAATGTCTTCCAGTTACCCCGATTTCCTTGCCTTCCACAATATGTATCATCTCCATCTGGGTTCATATATAGCAAGGATCATCCAATGGTCCCAGTGAGCAGCCCTTTATATAAACCAGCAACAGAGGTTTTGTGAAAAAGATGAGTCATTATGAACATCCTCGGTTTAAGCCAAGATGGGAGACATACATAGCTTTTTGACATTCCACAGCTTGATATACCAACCTTTGCCAGCTCTGTGATGGAGGAAGGGTGACATCTGGCTTCAGGCATTGCATAAGTGCAAGCTGACAT
This sequence comes from Ibidorhyncha struthersii, assembly GCA_013398815.1. Classification (NCBI taxonomy): domain Eukaryota; kingdom Metazoa; phylum Chordata; class Aves; order Charadriiformes; family Charadriidae; genus Ibidorhyncha; species Ibidorhyncha struthersii. The sequence continues at coordinate 18,554 of VZSZ01003696.1, forward strand.
GTGGCGTAACAGTCTGAAACAGTCTGAAATCTGTGGCTGACAGATTTATCTTGAGGTTACAGATGACCATCCAGATGGACTGGAAATTTTTCCCCTGGAAGGTATGCATTGCTATTTGCAGTCCATTTGAGCTCCAGTGAGTGACAATTTGCTTCAGTTTCTCATCCGATTCAGCTGTTTGTAAAAAAGCTGAAGCTCAAGGACTGTAGTGTTGTCCCGAAAGCTGTGGCTTTGGGTAAGTAATTGAACAGACATAACTGCATTAACTCTGTATGCACAACTAGTTGATGAACACTTTCTGTAAACATCCTTAGCACTGGGGAAAGTCTGAATATTACTTGCTGTGAATCACAGATATTCTATGGGAAAGAAAGAGCTCAAAGTATGGAAGTATGCATCTTGAAGGAAGATAAAGTGTCCTTAAGATTTAAAAAAGAGAGAGAAAGAAAGAAAACTAATGTTACCACCTTGAGTCTGAGGCAGTCCAGTTTTCTCAAGTCAAAGACAGAAAAATAATTTTATTTTTATTTTGGAGAAATTAATTGTCAGTAGTAGACTTTTTCCCGTGATTTCCAAAGGTGTTTCCTATCAATCAGATATCCCGTAAAGCAAGGTTATATTTTTTTTCACATGATATTCATGAAAGATATCCATGAAAAGGATGAGAAAAGCCACAGAAGGAATCTGTAATTGATGAGAATACCCAAAAGACATTACTTCTAGAGCAATACTAATAATTATTCTAGCCCCAACCTAACACAAAAGGTAGAGATGATATCTGAAGGAATTTGGGAAGAACTGTCACTTTTCTTCAGCGTATCAGTCTTGGGCTATCTTGCTTATATCACAAATTGGTTGCATTTGTAAATGATGGTAGCTTTTTAAAAGGAAAAGAAAATTATTTTCTTAAAGCATAACTGGTTGGTTATCACTGCAAATACATAGGTGCTCTGTAGCTGTCTGGCCCTGGTTTTTGAAGGCCTTCCACCAAAAGACCACGATATATTTGGGCAGATATTCTTCCTAGGACTTTGCATGTCATATGTTCAGTTGCTTAAGAGGTTTGTGCCTTCAAAGGAGAAAAACCTCCACTGAGTTCTTCTCTCCAGAATTTTTCATGAATGTTTCATCATTACAATCTTTGAAGCAAATTATATGGAAAAATAAGTAATTTTAAGGACCAGACTTCCAGCATTACTCATGGAAACTTAGATATCCTTCAGAAAATTTATCATTTTATTATTTAGCTTGACACTGAAATTTGTTTACAAAGGCAGATGCTTTGTTCTGTCAGTAAACAGTATTTACATAATAATGTTAGTTTGTTAAGCGCAGTTGGACTGGAATAGAGGAGTACTTACTTTACTTATTTTAATCTGGCTTTTGGAGTTCTTTATCCCTGGGAACAGCTGTCATTAGAAAAAGCTGTTTAGCTTGCTTAACATCTGGAATGATAGTAGCTGGTGTCATTTTTGAATGACTTCAAGATGTCTTCTCTAATAAACATCACTAACTTGTCTCCAGGATATAAATGGATCGATGATTGATGGCCCTTTACCTCTAATCATTGATTTTCCAGCCTTCAGGGTAGTACCAACTACCTCTTGCAAAGCTGTGAGATCAATTGGGAGCAATGTAAGAGAAGAACAGTGTGTACTGATGTCATGATGATAAAGATGAAGGTTCTTGGGAGAAACTGCAGTCATCTTTGTTTATTGGGTGTTCATCGTCTGTCTCTAAAAACTTACCTGAGAGTTCCTGAAACTGAGGCCACAGGAGTATTAGGCCATTTTAATTAGCAGTACTCTGCAGATAAAATGGAAAGTAAATTTGCTTCTGCACCTTAATAAACTCAAAGGTAAATTTACTCCGGATACTAATGAAGAGGAAATAATTTGCGCCAACAATAAATTAACTACAATCAGTTTTAGAATGATGGCTGTAGTTTAGGATGATGATGTAGAGCCTGTTTCAGTGTTTCCAGTGCTATATATGGGGACAGAGACATCATATTACATGTAGGGACTAGAGCAATCTTAAAAGCAGAGCTGGCTGGCGAACAAGCTTCACTGGTGTTCCTAGCAAAATGGTATTTTGAGGTCTGTTCTCAATCAGGAACTATAGGCAAACAGAATCTTTGTTTTTTTCTTCCCCCCCCCCCCCTTTTTTTTTACCTCTCTATACTTTCTCTACCGTAGTGCAGGGAGTTCAGCACTAAGAACCAAGCCGATCCAGTTCCTAGCTATTATCTACCTTGAGAACTACATCCTTGCTGACAGCAAGAAACATCATAGAAATCAGGGATAGAAAACCTTCAAGGTCTTACTTTTTTGCTTTCAGACAGCAATCTCATTTTGTTGTGAGTGTCTGTATTTCCTTCTCCTGGAAGAGGACGGCTAACAGGTGGAGCAGCTGAGTGTCTTTTCTTAAAACAATGCAGACTGAGGCTCTGCCCTCTGGGAAGAGGATGAGTCTCTCATGTTTTGAATCTAACTTTTGAAATCACTGTGATGCAAAATATGCTGAGAAAAATTTTGTAAAGAATTTTTAAATAAAATCAGAATGGAAATTGACAGATTTTACAAGGAATTAATGCCTATTGCTTTGAGACGGACAGGTTATAGAACAAACTACAGATTAGATGTTCAGAAGCAGTATGAGGGAGTTAGATAACTGCTGTCACTCTTTCTTTTGTGTCTTTATTGGATGAAGGGCTGAAAGAACTTACATTACTGATCATACACTTGGGCCAAACAACAGTAGTGTCTGAAGACTTCAGTGTGGTATACAGGAGCGCATGTGTAGCTAGAGTGGTTTCCGTAGAGATGAGCACTTATAGAAGAACCACAGATTCTGAGTCATAAAAACAAAGGTCGAAAAAGGTCCTTCTGCAAAGTTAATAGCATCTGTTCAGAGAGCAGGAGCTTTAAGGCTTAGATACTTTTTCTGTATCACTGAGTTCAGCACTGACAGCTCAGTCACTGAGCCAATTTTTCTTCTGTTATTGACTTGGGGAGTACAAATTGCTGGAGTTTGGTTTGGTTTGGTTTTTTGCTTTTTGTTTTGCTTTGTGTTTGTTTGTTTGTTTGTTTGTTTGTTTTTAATCGGAACAAATACTTGTTGTTCCAAATGAAAATGTTTAAGTGCCTGCACTAAATAGATCTAAGAGTTAGGCTTGCTTGTCATTTTTACAGAATTACATAGAATGATTGTAAAGACAGTCTGATTTCTGGCATGTATGTCCTACAGGACATTCAGTAGATAAGATAAACGAGAGCTGAATTATCTTTCTGATGAGTTCAGATTTCACTAGTTACCTCAAAAGGCGAGCATAATACACAAATGATCTGGTGCAGTATATCAGCACCCAGAAAGCACTTCCTAGTGATTACACATAACCCCACCTACCACACATTTGAAAATACATAGAAAGAAGTAGACGCCATCATAAGCGAGACGGTGTAAAAAGCAGGGTCTGAGAAAGGAGTAATGCATAGGAAAAGATAAGCCTGTCACACAAGGATGATCTAGTGCAAGCCCAATCTTAGCAGACAGACATCCTCTTCCTGTTAGTGGTGCTGGTAGAAGAGGTTCTTCTCTCCCAGCCTCTTCTCACCATTACTAACAAAAGTTGTGGCCATTCCTCTGCTAGTGGTGTAGGTTGCACACATCGTGTAAACCTGGCCAGGTTACATTAGACAATTTTAACTATTTACAGCAGATTTACACCAGACTAGGAAAAGGAAGGTGGTGTGATTACTACAAGACTGTGATATACCTGAAAAATATGTTTAACTTGCTCATCCCTAGTCCTCCAGCTAAAAACTGATGCTTGGCATGGCCAAAGCACAAACTACAAATTCTTTGGCTCACTCCACAGTTTCCCATTTGCCTGTCTGCTGATGAGGATTGAGTATCAGATACTCCTGTGCTACCCTATTTCATGTCCAAGCCACAAGATCAGTATCTCTAACAAAGCTACACATGAGTGAGTGGAGGGGTTTGCTCCCAGGGGAGCAACATTTCTTATTTTTATGTAAATAAGAAAATTAAGTATATTATTTAGTTATGGCCAAGCTTCTCTGAAATGTATTCAATGACCCAGAACATATCTTCAAGTGCTTGGACCACCTCCATCTCTCTTACTTGCCAAAACAAGCAATAGCAACCATCTACATAGACAATAGAGGAATTTCAAACCTCAGTTCGTACTGTATAATACCTTATATCAGAGAAGGGATTTTTCATAAGCTTGCAAAATATAGAGGGTTTATGTTTTGTTGATGTAAATATCACACAGCAGACTCACAAATGAGGACATTTAACTGTTGAGTTATGCTGCTTTGATTCAAGATCATAGGACTGTTTTATTTTGTTGTAAATTTATTGCATGTTTCATTCCTAGCCAAACAGTGGAACAGGCTGCATGCCTTTCTTTTACCCAGGGGAAAATACATTTATTCCTTCATATAAATATTCATGTCTTTTCACCTGTTCACGTACAGTGGAATCAGGTCTCATCAATTAATTTAAAATGAGTCTCCCCTCATAACTGAGTTTACACAAGCGTAACGCCTGGCTGGCAACTGACTCCAACGACACGGACTGCTACATGTGCACAAGATGGAGGTCAGCATCAGAGCCTGAAATGCCCAGACCATGGTCAGCATCTGCTTGGCACCTTTCAGTAACTGGTCTCAGGTGTCTTTTCTGATGCAACACTGATGGCAGTTTGCCTGTGTCTGCAGCTGCAGCCAGACAGCACGCAGCATGGCTTACCAGCATGCTGCTGACCCTCGATCAGGGACAGATTCTTTCTGTTGTGTAAATGAGACCTTATACAAAGAGAAGTTCCTGAGGAGCTTCAGTGCATTTCATTGGCGTCTCACTCCAGGGGAGCAAGATCCTCCGAGATAAGTCCTTCTCTTTATAAGAGTTCATACAGTCCAGACAGGTGTTAATAGCCAAATTCCAGAGGGATCATCACTTCCCCTTCCCTTCCTGTGCTGCCTCAGCAAGGCTGGAGAAGAGATTTGCCACTGTGCTGGGATAATGAGCTGCCTGTCTCAATCCTGTTGCGACTCTTCCCTGGTGCTGATCTTGCCACAGCTGCTGCATTACTTTCATACATTTTGGCAGGACAGACCGCATATTAATCTAGAGTTCAAACACAAGGACCCCTCCCCAACTGGTGTTCAAAAGAAGTGTTTAATCTCCCTTCACTACAAAGTACAATACTGTGATCCAAGTGGGAAAAGGTGGCATAAGAAAATGCTTGATGTATTGCACTTATTTCAAATGCAAATTGATTTCTTTTCTTTTTTTCTATAAAGGCCAAATCCTACTTCATGCACACGCTATTGATTAAGAACTACCTGACAGAGATCTTTAACAGAGGTATTGGTACAGAATTGTCCTTCACGGAGGGGATTTTCTACAAAGGTTCTTACTACATTCAAATCTATTCACCTTCTCCTAGCTAGAAAAGTAGACAAGAAAGTAAGCCATGTACTCATCCAGCTTTTGGCGCACTATCCAAAGGTGGCACGGACAACATCATAAAAACATCTGTAGTAGGAACTACAGAGGATCTTGCTGAAGTAAAGATCAACACATGCCCTTTTGTCATCCGAACATTTTACTGCTGGTACCCTCGACAGCTGCAGATTGTGAAACAAGCTCCAGCCAGCCTTTCTGGATGAACAAGCTACTTGTCTGCCTCAAGTAGGCTCTCTTTTGCTCTGATGAGTTACTCATCTATGGATAAAAATGGATACTTACCTGTAACGTAAGTAACATATGTCTCAGACAACACAGAGCAAAGGATGTTGTGCAGCCAATAATTGCTATGGGAATGCTCTTTGTAAGCTGCATTGATTTACATCATAACATTTCACAGCAGGATGAGACAAACATCGCCTTCTCATGCACCTGTGTAGCTTCGGCACTGATTCTCCTAAAAGCTGCCTGTTGCACATCAAGCAACCAGACATGCACACAGGATATTTCTGAAGCATTACGGTGCTTGCTACAGTAGTCAACACAGCAATTAGCTACAATTCTTGAGTAGCGCATACAAGACGACTTCAAGCTTCCTGTCAGTAAGTTACATTTCTTACCCCGCCTCCTATCTCTGTGTCATTTTTATTCATTTCCCAGCAAAAGAAAAGAAAGGATCAGAAAACCTTAATACAAAGGGCACCAAATTCACCATTCCACAATATAGAGAGCAAAAAATAAACTTCCCCTTTGCATGGTTAAAGTCAAAAAAGACAGACAGAAAGAGCTGCACTACAATGGGCTACTGAATATGACATTGATGCCAGAGCAAGTAAGGAGAGAGCCCTGTTGAGTCTTGAAGGACAGAAGTTAGGGTTTTTTTATGGAATATCGTCTTTCCCAGGTCTCATTTTGTACTTTAAGAAGATAACAGTCGGGGAAATGGAGATAACTGCCAAGGTGTTCATTAACGTAGAACTGTGTAAAGCATTTTATTTAGTGCCATGTAACATACTAATGAAGGGGCCAGTGCTACACAATATCATTTTATGCATACTTTATTGGGCAAAAAAGAGCTCACTGAGAAACATCTAACAGGAGACAGAGCTGTCTAGAAATCTCGGGGAATAGCAGGGAACTTTCTTTCCCTAAGAGAATTGCCAGGAAAGCACTGCAAAACTACTTTGCCTCACATTATTAAACTTTTTTACTAAAGACTGCTGTAATAAACTCAGATGAAACAAAAAACTGCAAAAAGACAAATAACAGTAGGTATGTTTGCGTGGTGTAGGGTAGTTAGGTGCATGCATGCTCTGCCATGATTGCCGGCAAGTGTGAGGTCCCTCTGCCCATACTTAACCTAATGAAATGTCGTATGAGCAGAGTAGCAAGCGTTGACTGGATGACAGCTGGTGGGTAGTGTTGGTGAGGAAAGCTGTTCACGTAAGCTGAGTGAACACATAATGAAGAGTGCTTCATCATACAGAGCAAACTGAATCACATGCTGACATCTGAAAGGAACATTCAAACAAGATGCATTTTCATACTAAGTCATCTGGATAATGAGTGACATCAGATCACTGTTGCGGGAGAGGGCACAAAAAGCTCAACAATAACTCCCAGCACCATACTATGCCAAAAGGGCAGATAAAGGGGAAAGCAGTGATCAGTTGTAACAAGCTGAAATTATTTCTGACTGCAACTTTAGTGAAACTAGTATTCAGATAACACAACCAGTGTCAATACTTGTGTTTTAAAAACGGCTTTGAGAATTGAAGATGATCAAGAGCCACGAAAACAGTCTGTAGGTTGAGGGAAAGAGTTCTTAGATAATTCAAACTGTCACTTCATTACAGGTGAAAAGTGAAAGGTGACTTGCTCACTGTACAACTATCTCTATTGTGGAAAAATTAATGAATGCTAATGGAGCCCTGAAACTAAAAGGAAAAAAATGTGCCCTGTTGGGCAGAATCTGACATCAGACAAATTCAAAATAGAAATTGGGCACAGCTTTTACCTAATATGTCCTCTTTGGAAAAATGTATACTAGTCAACAGTAAACTTCCTCAGAAACAGGTTATTCAGATCAATAGATGCAGAAGATGGTGAAACAGAACGAGTGGCGATATGGATCCATCTTACAGCATGGCATTATCAGGGATTGCATTGCAAAGAGTGCTCTAACACTCGATTGCAATAAATCTCATGAAACTGGTGCATGTCACAGACCCCTGATTTTCATGCAGAAGGTGAGCCTAACGAACTGGATTTATTGTGCATGGAAAAGCTTCTGTATCACACACAACACAGACTCACAGCTCTGGGCCTTCTGGATTATTAAGACAGGTGTAATAGGTTATACAGGAGGTCAGCCAGTGTGATCCTTCTGTCAATAAACTCTTTGAGTCTATGATACCATGGCCTAAACAATGGCAAATAGTGTTATTTACTACCACAATTGAGATCTATGAACCTATTTAGAGCAGGGCAATCAGAGCTCAAATATTTGAAATGCTACTCAGGTTTACCTCCTTAACAAAACCTTTTAAGTCCAAACATAATTCACCTGGGGCTACCAGTGATTTGCTGAGTCAGTCGATTTTGTCAGCGTGCAGGACTCCAGGGCCTTATCCCCCAAAATTTACTCAGTTGCTGGCTTATGCTGCTTAGGTCTGTAGTATATATATTCTTTGTTCCAGTATTTTTGGACACACTAGGTTGAGCTGTTAATTTTTCCTAAACCAGATCCTCTTCCTTGATTTGGGCAAGTAATCTTTCACTTATGTTTTCTTCTATGCAGAAATATGATTGCCCCAAAGAGAATGGGTGCAAGTATCAAAGGATGCTAATAATGTTTCCTGCTCCAGTTAAGAAATGCAAGTGTTGGTACTGGTGTTTTATTCTTCTTTTGGTGTCTTATGTAAAAGATTTTCACAGTGTATGTTCCCTACTTTGACAGAAATTATTTTACATTCCTCTTGAATACTATGATCAGTGTCACACTTACACCCAGATTCTTGCACAGAAAATGAATATAATCTCTGCCTGGTTGTAAGAACACCTCACATTAAATCCATGCAGTTAGAAATCATTTATCCATTGGCCACTGAATCTTAAATTTAGTTTTCTATGGTGTTCTGGGAAAGAAACATAATCTTGGTTTCCAAATACACGAAGCTTTGAGCCTTTGATCCACAATCACAATCATTCATGCCATACTATTTAAAGAGGCAATATAACTTAGAAGTGTAATGTAATTTAATGAATGTGCTTTCACACTGTGAAAGTCTTGCTGCTTTCTATCCTCATTGTCTGAAGGGAACCAGAGTTGGAAGAAACTGAGAAATTACGGTATTTGTCTGTCTGTCACATTAGAAAAGCACTTGAAAACTCAAAGTCAATTGAAATTACTGAGATAAAGACTCTACACGTGAACTACAGTAAGAGAACTGTCAACAGACACACTACGGGTGCTAATCATAAGAAAGAAAATGCAACAAAGGGCACATTGTAGGAGCAGAAAACGGGAGTTATGGTCAAAATGAACTTTCTGCAAACAGAAATTAAAAGCTGTACCTGAATAATTACAGATGACCCATCAGGAAGAAATTTATCAGAATTCACATGTACAGTGTCTCTACTATTCACTTCAGTGTTCATTTCTGACACATTTTTATTTCGACAATATTTTAACACATTTCAGTTATCTGCCACTAATGAGATAGCACCTGTTAGGGTTAGTTACAACAAAGTACCCGTATTCCTGTGAGACAGAATGATCTAACCTTCAGTTCAAATGCTCTAGTCTGTCTCGCCAGGTACTATTCTAAATCTTTGAGGTGTGATGGCAGTTTATATCCCAGGATATACAAACTGCCTTTTGTTTGCCAGATGTAAGTGCTGGTAAGCCTGAAGCCTTTCTAAATGTTATGGCAAGACGTTCAATATATCGCTCTTAAATGGGTGAATATAACACATAATGGGCATATTAAAAACTTATTCAAAAGATGAGAAGTGGTAGGCGTTTTCAAAAAAGAAGAACTTTCATGGGTGTCAGCCCTAACTGCTCAATGAGGAAGACTAAAATTTAGACAGAAAATTACTTTTACATTGTCTGGCACCCAAGTACCTTCCTGTCTAGTGGAACCTGCAGCTACGCTGAAAAAGGGGGGCTGGGCAGAAAAAGGTCCACATAAAGCAGTGTGCGCAGAGACAGTTAAATTAGCAAACGTGAAGCTTATGCCTTGGCATGCCCTTTTTCATAGACTATGGTATCTAATTCCTTAAAATAAGAAAGCACCTACTTTTACTGAAGATCCCTTATTTTTTCAAGAGCTAAGTGCTTTCTATAGAAAATGGCTAGCTATTTCCTATAAAGCACGGAAGGAGGAAACAGTGACTGGTGGTACCACAGCTCCTTGCAAAGCCCATCTAGGAATACTTTGATCACTAGAACTCAGTAGCCAGAGCACTTATGGGACATGTGGGTTTAGATCCCTACAGAGGATGAAGAGGGAAAGGAATCAGGGTTTCCAACACAGCAGATGTCCTCTCCAAATACCATCTTACTATTTAAAATAGATACTTCATCCATCTTCTCCTTTGCCTGCAGCATTTTATAGCGAAAACAATGTCTGCTTGCAGACGCTGTTAGGTCTTAGAAATGTAACTGTTTAGCACTGTTAACACACATAAACGTGGGCACTCAAAAATAGTTAACAGTAGCTATATAAGCACTTTTCATAATCCATGTAGTGAGATGTATGTCCAAAGGGTTTTTTATGGATCTATATTCTCTCAGTCATGAAAATTTGAAATATGTTCAATCAAAGTATGTCCTTTTTTATATTTCCAAATCTTGCAGTGCCTCCAGGTTTTTTAAGTGTGGGTTTGGTTTTGTTGGTTTTTAGGGGTGTTTGGTTTGGTTTTGTTTTTTGTTGGTTTTTTTTTTTAATAAAAGCTAGGAAATACGAAGAGTCTCTGAAAAAAACAGTTCATAATTATGTTTGCCATTTTTACCTGTTTTGGGTTTCTAATTTGCCACATCAAACTAAATCATGATGTGTTTCACTACCAGCAGCACTTAATTAGAGCAAGTTGACATTACTGAGTCCATTTTATTCTATTTATTTCACTGGTGTTCACAGATGCGAACAACCAATTGTCTGAAGAACAATTTTTCTCACAAAAGGATTAAATAGATAATTATATTACTCTGGTGATAACAGTGAAAGGTGCAATATATCCTCCTGGAGGAAAAAAAAAAAGAACCATCAACCAAAGCTTTCAAGAAAATATCCTGAGCATCAAAATCAATTTAATTAATTAATTCAGGTTTCAATTTTACTCTCACTATAGTAAATGGGAGCTTTTTTGGTACATTTAATGGAGGAGGAGTAACAGGTTAGGAAGAAAATACTTCATAGAAATCATTACTGAGGCAGATGCTCAGAAGAACACGCAGAGCTCTCCTGAAGAGTGACCACAGGTCAGAAGACCCAACCACCCCCTGCCAGCAGCAGCTCCAGCCTCCTCTTCAAATTCTCCCTCTCCATTATTCTTCCTTTGGCTGCCAAAAAGGTTGTTAAAAAGCTTCTTTAAACTTAGGCTACTAAACATAGTCAAAGAAACAGAATTGAGAGATTTGACTTTTAAAACCTGACTTGCTAGAGCAGGCTGTCAAAATTAATGACTGTGAAAGCAATGAACCAAGATTCTTGAAGGATGTTTTAGTATATTTCACTGGGATTTAAAAATCAAACCACATCTGATGAATGCATGCATGTACTGTGACTATGTGCTACTGTTTGCAAGTAATTCCTGTTTGTGGGTTGTGATGAAATCACTTATACACATATTTTTAAAAGAATGAGCAGAATTGAATTGGAAATGTTGGCCTCATTTTCAGATTCAGAGACTTGGAAAGGCTGAATTTGTCAGCCTCCTGTCAGTTTGCCTATTTATATTGTATGAAGGAAATACGAAGGACATCATTGTTATGATGGAGAAAGGAGCCCAGGGTGGTAGCAATGCACTGGTTGAGTTGTGGAGGACTGAGAAGTCTTTAAGAGAATGACCCACAATATTCTGAACAGCATTTCCATATGAATTTAATGAGGACAAAATATATCAATAAATTGCATGAGAAGGGGCTTAATTACGCGTAATTATTGTGTGAAATGACAGGATAGTTTGGGAGCACACAAAAGGTCACTGGGGACTTAAGATGACTTGCTCAAACCACTTTATTTTTTTCGAAGTGGAGGGCAAAGTCTGCAGAAGTAAAATGTTAATGTAGCAAGACACAGTAACTCCATATCTTGGAAGATACCTTGATAGCAGCATCAGTGCCATTTTCCAACACAGGCATGGAAGCTATCAGTGTAGAAAGAAAAAAGGAGCTGACCAAAGGTCAGCCACGTGAGGAGTAACAACGAGTAGTCAAATGGAAACCTGAAGAATGGAGGGCAAGCAGCATTGACCAATGGCTAGCAGAGTGATCACAACAGACAAAACCCAGGGAGATGTCATCTGCCACCTCATTCACCCTGTCCTGTGGTTTGAAGGCAGAAAAATGGCTGCTCGCCCAAACCAGCAACAAACATTCATGGTTGTAATACGCCCTGCACGTAAGAAAGGTTGCTCTGGAGCAGCCTCAGGCAGGTCACCCTCTCATGGCACTATCCTGGTGTGCATCAATATTAATTCAGCAAATGGTTAGCAAGAGCTCCATTGTCATGCCAGGGAAACCTCTTTGACAGAATCACCACTACCTACGTTATTAGCCCTTAATAGCTGTTTTCATGTCATTTCTATTTGTATTCAGATACAGCTCCTCATTTCTTGTTATTAAGCAGTTGCATTAAGGCTGTAAAACCAGGTCCTGGCACTGAAAAAGTCTTAATTTCCATAAATCTGTAGCAGAGACTATATACTGCTTTTTTTGACATCATCTTTGTCACTTCACCCTTCTCTTTCTTTCCCTGGATTGATACTGTTGTCTCCTCACTCTCCTGTGGGCTGCTAATACCTCATCCTTAGCAGTTGGCTTCTGGACCGTCCAGGTGGACCTTACTGGCTTTGGACTGTACTCTGCTCTATGTTCATCCTTTCTGCTGGCACCAGTCACTGGTGTGCTCCTCACCAATTCTGAACCAGTAATCTAGATTATAAATTGGCTCAATCTGACCAGCACAGAGGGACATATTGAGAAAAGAAAAATAAATGGCTGGCATGGTGCACCAGCTTTGCATAAAATTGCCTCTTACTCTCATCCTCCCAGCTACTTGCCTGAGCCTGGTGCATGTGAGGAGCTACTTCTCTCCTTCATTTGTCCCCTTCCTCTGCTGCCAGACTAAGGTTATGCAAGGAGGTATCCATGCGTATGTTTACTTATCGTCTAAATGGAGATGACATTAATATTATTTTGATTTTTCTTCCCACTAAGCTTTTCCTGAGGCCAGTTCTTCTGACCAATGCAGTCTCTGTACATTTGTACAATAATTATGTGCAAATGTAGACACACAGACAGTCCTGATACAAATCTTCTGACCCGACACATACAATAAGTCTGAAATAAGGTTTGTAATTGGTGAGTGAAGACCCTTTAACTATCTCAGTCTTAGAATTAGAAAGGGGACAGCTGGAGGCTTTTCACTGCAGAAGATCTTTCAGGGGAATGGCCTTCAGTTAGCCAAGAGAAAGGTCTATGCTGGATTATAACAAAAGATATTTTCTTATCAAGAATAGAGTGAAGATAGTCAATGACTATTTTTCTGAAAACTGAAATACTGGGGGATACAAAGAAAGTTCACAGAAAGGCACTACAAAACGTTAGGGAGCAAAAGCTGAAATATCCAGAATGAAAAAGATGGCAGGAAAACAGCAGTAGACTGTATTAGGGAATGTTAGTAACATAGCACCTATAGGAAATTAATTTTAATAAGCCATAACAGATGGCACTAGAGTGCAAGGGGACAGAAAAAACAATGTAAAGAGAGTAAGAGCATGAGAAGTCATTGTCATAAGCCACCTCATACGCATCGCATCTTATTATATCGGTGCTGCTACAGAAATATTAGGTCCCTTTAGTGTATCTAGAGCATTTCATTATTACAGGATTCCACTGAATCACCATGCAAAGTTAACAGAATATAGTTAACCCTATCTGCACGGAGTTAGAGAATGAACATGAAAGAGGGCATAGGAAGGAACATCACAGAAAGGGCGTAGACTGGGAATATGTGAAACGTGGAGAAAAAACATCATCAGAACAATGCAAATCTTTTAAAATAGAGTGTTTGATAACACTGCATCTGCAGTATTATTTCAAGGTGATATGCTGAATAATATATATCTAAAACGTAACGTGCACCCCAAATCTAAATTGCAATGGTTAGATAGCTGCAAACTGAAATACTTTCTTTTGTGCCTTACAGTCAGATAAAGGGATCAATCAAGAAAACTTGTTTCTTTTGCAGAGCATGAATGAGCACAGCCTGCATATGAGACTTTATCAGAGTTAACAAAAATGTAAGCATAACAATTGAGATCAACCTTTTTTCCTCCCTTAAAGAAAGATGTGGAACGGATAGTAATAGAAGAGGTCTTTCCTTTTACTCTGCATTCCCAGCAATCTATATACTGAAGGTCAAACAGAAAAGATAAACTAATAAACAAGTCTAAAGACAATAAAGGGTTTTGCAGAACAGAAATAGGTCATTTTATCAGTGACATTTGAAAAATATGTGTTTCAAAGAACCCAGTATAAAATAGTCATCTCCAGCACGTAAAGTTCAGCAGGAAAGTACTTTGACTGAATCATCTCAATCTTCCCTAGATTTTTGTTTTAATATCAGGTATTGAGCAAAGAACTAAGTCATCAAAGGTAGAAGAAAAAAGTATGTTACAGAAATATTACATCCTTTCCAAGGATGATGATCTGGACATTCAGCACTGACGGGAAGAGAAGAGTAGGATGATACACAAGGCACTGCAGATTTTAGAGAAATAAGTGTATCCAGTCTTTTAATAAACACATCTTTCTTTTTTTTTTTTTTTTCCATGTTCAAAGGTTTATACAGGGATTTCACTTCAGTTATCTCATGATGATTATTTTTTACTTTAACCTTGTAAAACAGAGACAGCCTGCCACAGCAGCTTATTTTATATGGAATTAAATGTCTAAAACACAAGTAAAAGCAAAACTAAACCAGCAGATACAATGACTGCTTAGTTTGATGTTCTCTGTTTTAGCTTGTACAGACTGCACGTAGGGTGCAACACCTTAGAGTATGTCCATGCAGTAGTAAAAGATCTGATTGCACCTAATGTAGAAACTGGAAAACCAGCTTTGCACTGTCTGCGTTGGATGTTGTTGGCACTGCAGCCATAGCACCAAGGCATGGGTGAATTTTAGGCTTAAGTATTTACCCAGATTCGGAGAGTTTGAAGCTTGCACTGCTGGCAAGTTCACCGCTCAGACATTTTTACACAAATTACTATCATACTTCTGGCCGTAGCTTTGGCATTCACACACAGCATCAGTATTTATATTCATTTTACATGTCTTTGCTTGAATGTAGGAATAAGAGATCTTGTGGCCCATCTCAAGACAAGATGACTAGAAATTTTACAACCCATAAACTTCTTTTTAAAAAGAAATATAACCTAAAGGAGTTAACCAGTATTTTTTTTTTAGAATGAAAAAACCAACACAACCAAACAAGCAACCAAACCGGAGACCGAAAAAACGAATAATTTGTCTCTTGGTGTTCCTGTTCTGTCTTCCTCTGCCTAACTTCCTAAGATACCAGGCCTCAGGCATCAGCCAAATAACTCAGGCCTCTGGAGTTGTGTGCACATGTAAACGGTAGACATGGCACAAGGCTTTCGACCGAATGTTCAAAAGATCTTATAGTAGCTACTGCTATTCCTTTGATTAAACAATATACCCATTTCCAGTCATCTGCAATTAGTAATCACAGGGAGGAAAACGGTAAAATATTTGAAGGACAACCCCTAGGCAGAAGAGAGTCCCGTTTGTATTCAGTTCATTTTTCACTTCTGGTGGAAATAAACATTTTTTGAAACATACTTCCATAGCAATTGTTTCCTAGGTATTACCACTTATTTTCACTAGATAGAAAGACAAAGTGATTATCTTTCACAAAAAACTATTGCTGGGCAGGAATCAAACTGAAATTATTTTGTTGCTTTTTGCCTCATAAGCTTCTTCATAGTTGATTGCCATGGGGGTGATTTTTGTTTTAAAGTATGTGCCCAGCTATTTTTGTTCAAATTCTAAGATTTTTCAGGTGAAACTGACCTTAGGTTAAAAAAAAATAAAGTTCCTCAATATACACAGGCAAAATTAATAACCTCTGGAAGAAATACCTGCCTAATTCTTACACAATACAAGCCTGCTTCTCAGCCAACCAGTGTCATGTTTTCAGCAGTTGTTCCTGAGACACTAACTTTACAAAACCACAACATTACTAAGCGG
This sequence comes from Ibidorhyncha struthersii, assembly GCA_013398815.1. Taxonomy (NCBI): domain Eukaryota; kingdom Metazoa; phylum Chordata; class Aves; order Charadriiformes; family Charadriidae; genus Ibidorhyncha; species Ibidorhyncha struthersii. The sequence continues at coordinate 34,557 of VZSZ01003696.1, forward strand.
ATGGCACATTTTAATGCTCATAATATCATGCACCACAAACAAATATACCATGTCAGTGTAAAACACCTCTATGCACGCTCGCTTTCCATAGCTGATTATGAAGGAAAGTGAAAGCTTAAAGATAAAAAACCTAGGTATTCTGGAGGGACCAGGAGACAAGCAGTGGATAAGTAGAGGTTAGAATATGAAAAAAGGAGCAATTTAAACTGTCTACAGTCTCAGCGATTTAAACTGTCTACAGTCACAAAGTCCCAACCTGCTTCCTCAGTAGCTGCATGAGCCCTGTTTAGCTGTTTTTAACTGACTTTCTAGAGTGAGAAACTAAACAGGGATATTCAGTAGTTCAGGTTTATTTTATATATGATAGAAAGTAAGTTGAAATTGGCTATTAGTTCAGGAACTGGCACTAACTACTGAGTTCTTGGCAGCAGCAAGGGAAAAATACAAATCATTCACAGAACATAAAAGAAAAAAGAGCAATTGTCACAAATAAAATGGTGACATGCAAAACTTCAAATGGTCAAGAAAAGAATTTAACTGTTCCTCAGTGTTCTTTCTTGCCATTTCATTTCACACTGGGAAGATTATTTGCATGCCATTTCACACAAACATTTTTTGAGAAAGTAGATGCTCTGCCCAGATATAGCTATACCTAAAAATAATTAATCCATTTACTGACAGTAGCAAGGCACTCCAGGACATATGTTATTTGAACAGAACAACAAATAAAGAAAACTTCAGATAGCTAAAAATATCAAGCTTACCCAGGCATGACTGTAAAGCTCAGTGCTGCGCAGGAGGACACGGCTTGCTGCTGCCCAACGTGGAACACAAGAACGGTGGGGGCCACAGCAGACTGACTGCACAGGGCGAGCCAGGCAGAAACAGCATTACATGTAAAAGGCAAGGGACTAAAAAGATATCAACACCTCTGGGTTTCACCTACACTGTTCAGCTGGTGAATCCACCAACCAAGAAACAACACGGCCCAGTTTTACAGACCGGAGAGGGCCAGTCAACCTTGTCAGCGGAGGCAGAATATTCGCAGGCAACCATGAGTAACACAACTACAAAGCAACTGCAGTGAAGGCCACAGTTCCTTGCTGGGTTGTACAGAGCGTGAAAATACCTAACAATTCTCTTCTAATTTGTGATGTCTCAGAATGTATTTAACAGAACTAGAGGGTCTGGGTTTAGCTGTAGTTTTTTTAAGATTTGTGGAAGACTGCTCATGCAAGAGCCAGGAAGCTGCTATCGGATAGATATGTCTCTCGTTAACATTGGACGTAGCATTCCTAATTTGTATTTCAGTAAGCCCAGAGACCTCTCTGGAAACTTCCATTTCTCCCTTCAGGTCTTGGCCAGCAATTTGATTTTTCAATGCAATGTGTTGCAGTAATCACGCTTGGCAGTCACAAACATGCATTAGCGTAGCCAGGCTAGGGAGGCAGGGTGCAGTTTCCTGCCCAGCCTCGGGCAGAAAGGGACGTTTTGCACAGCTGGCATTGCGCATGTTTGCAAAAGCAACATAAACATGCAAAAGGCCCCCCAGGCTTTACATTTTGCCACATCCCAAAGTTCAGTCTAGTTGAAGTGCTTCCTTTTGCCTAAAGAAACTGTACATAATTGGGGGCGAAAAAAAACCCACCACATATTAAGAAACTCACAATGTTCAGTCTAGCAGCAAACTAAGATTTGTGTCAAAAGCTAGATCGTCATCTGTCATTGCAACTACATTTCCTAGAAAAGAAGAGGGGAAAAAAAGTATGGTGAGGAATGCTGAACTGCTTGCAGATTTCCTTTATGACAATTATTCCCTCTACTCTCCTGTCTTTAAGTAACCTCAACCTTATCAAAACAAAAAACATCACTGGCAAAGGATCTACTATATGTAGTTTTCCATGTCTGGTAGAGTGATCCTGGATTTACTAGCAATATTATAGTGAGGAAAGGAGAAATAACTGTAGTTCTAGTAAGGCTGAAGATGACTTATCCTCTTCCTTGATAAAAAGGCTGCTGTTTGAGCCGTTCTTGCTTTCTGCTTCTGACCCATAATCAAACTCTCATTTTATTCCCAAAAAGGAGTTGCAAAAGTTTCATCTGAAATTTGACTGGTGTTAGACAACCTTTCCATTGTGAAGGAACATAGGTTTTGCCTATAGATATTCCCCTACAGAACCAAGCATGATGCATGCACCAGTAGCCAATCAATACTGGATGCTTTAAAGAAAGACAAAACTAAAGCTGAAAAATGCTTTTTCATCCCCCAAAAAATCCTAGAAGAAAAATAGGATTTTTGGTAAGAAATCTTGTAGGTTTCAACTGAAAAATACAACGATGCTTTCACTAACAACAGTAAATGCAAAGTGGTGGCTTTAGTCAGGGAAGTAAAGGTGAGGAAAAGGTAAACAAACAAAAGAGCATCTCCAAACTATGGAGATAAATTTTCAGGATGGAAAGAGGGAGGAAAAACTTTTAAAATGGTCTCAGGACAAATATGGGGGCATTTCTAGACCAGTCCTCGACAAAACCCATTATGCAATTAAGTAATACTCCTGCTATAAAGTGTTCGTCAGTAAACTGTCTAGACGCTGTATCTGTAATAAAATTTATGAAAGCATTAGGGACCTATACTTACCCTTCTTTCTCAGCCCAGTTGTTCGTATATGTTAACCTGCCATAAAGAACAAAATCTTTTACACACTGAGAACTAATGCCAGAGAGTATGTGATTTCACTAACCCACGTTTTGAAATGGAAAGCACTTAGTGAGTTACTCAGCTCTTTAGAAAAATCAGCTTCAGGTTTTACCAGCTGAGAAATTTTGCGTGTGACAGTCTCAGAGTCCTTATCCAGTCTAGATCCTTGTACATGACACAGCAAGAAACACACACATTATTGTCCATTAATCCCTTTCTAAGGTTTTTGCAGATTTTAATATCATCATCTGCTTGTTGCTCCATGGACATGCCACCAAGGCCATGCACCACCAAAGAATCCTCTTAAATCAGGGTCATCATATCTATGATAGTCTACATAATCAGATAGCAGTGATAAATTAATCTACCCAATTTTCACCCTTAACGCCTTCTCAACTGTGTTGGCGCCTGCCAGGTTCTGAACTGCAGCACAGTTGGTATCTCATGAAAGAAAACAGTCATTGGACAGATGGGACAGGTCTCCCCAGCAGTGGTATTGCCAAACAGATGTGTAATCAGAACTGCCACAAATCTGATATTAAAGTTTCCAGTGACTGGTGTCCTTTGATTTTGCTAGGCTGTTGCAACAGGCCTTTACAGAGGAGCTATCCAAAGAAGTGCTTCTCTGGAGTGCAGTGGGTTTAGGATCTGGCAGAAACAACCCTAAGCAATAAATACTCTTTAATTCTGCATTTAGTTTACACGTGAGAACCAACAATAACCAGAACTACTGGGAAAAGGAATGTACCAATTTTTTTCCCTTGATTTTTTTTGTTTGTTTTGAGTTGCATTTAAAGTTCCACATACAAGGTTCAGTCTGGATACAACCACAAGGCCCCACCTCCTATTCTCCTCCTGGCTGGTAAAGAGAACAGAGAAGATGTAACAAATAGACTCATAGAATCATTCAGGTTGGAAGGGACCTCAGGAGGTCCCAGCTTCCTCCACACAGCAAGGTTAACGTTGAATTCACATCAGGTATCTCAGGGTTTTGAAAACCTCCAGGGTCATAGACTCCACAGCCCCTCTGCGCAACCTGTTCCAGTATCTGACAATCCTCACAAAAGAAAACAAAACACAAAAACACCTTATATCCAGTCAGAGAGTCTCATTTCATTTAATAAGCACTCTCTCCAATTCTCACACCATGCACCTCAGAAGAGTTAAGACTTTTCAAAGAAATGAAAAGTCATTTTCAAAGGAATGAAAGGTCAAGGAACAAAGTCGTGTCAGCTTCTTGTGTGTTTTCATGAAGGCTTCCTTAGGATTGCACTATATTTTGCATTTATTCTCCAGTTCCACCCCCTAAAGGGGCACACGATAACTTCTTTCTCTTTGCTGTCCTGTTCTCTGCCTGCTTTTCCAGTATCTCCTTGCTCTGTTCTTTAACTTTTCTTTTAGTTCTAAGTGTACTTCAAATTAAGCATTCAAGTAGGGAATGACTGGAAGCCTTTAAACAATGAATAGTTTTAGCTCAGTGTTTCCTTGTTTCTGTTCACGTAAACCTCCTGAAAAGCATATCTTGTCCCTCCACATCAACTTTCTGTGAGAAGGCAACACGCAGAGAGCCTAGAAAACTACCATTGTATCAGCTAGGGCTGATGTTTGCCATCTCCCTGTTTCTCTGTGATAACATAACATAACCTGAGCCATGAACCATTTTTTTTGTCCTCATTCTATGAACAAGCAATCATCTGTAGGCCATGTATGTATTTCCGTGTAGAGATTTAAAATGCATTGAAGTAGTGAATCAAGGAACTGGATTGCTTTTAATGTCCTTTTGAAAAAATGGAGCAGCTCAATTACTGAGGCGCACTTCTGCTCTCACTGCTAGGTATGTAGCCTATTTAAAAATCCTAAATACTCTTCTCAAATATCAAAGAAAAATAACCCCAACCCTTTTATGATTATTCCATTTTATGTATTTTCTCTTCTCTGTTAGCTTCTTTTACTGCCCTAATTTTCTTTGGTCTTCAACCTCATTTTCATTCCCATCTCCTTTTTCAAAAAGGATAGCGTGAAACCTATCTCAGCTTTGGTCTCAACTCCTTTTATTTGCCTAAACAGAATCAAAGGGAAAAAAAAAAAAGGCTATTCCATAAGTGTTTTCTTTGCTACCTTTAGTCCACTTTTCCCTTTAAATTTCTTCTAATATTTTTACTTCATTATCTTCCCTAGTATTTGTTTTTCTTTTTCTCAAAGGTGCCTGATCTTTCTGAATGTAATGCCATTTTCCTTCAACAGTATCCTCAATTGCTTACAACGGTGTCTTTTGATGTCTCAGACCTTTTCTTTATGGTCTTACCATCCTTCTGCTTTTATTTAGAAGTATGCAACCAACAGAAGTCCAAGACCATGTTATTAGAAGTGTAAAACTTAGAAAGCATCATTTTGTGTGTTTGAATCCTACTCTCGCTTTTTCTGGAAAAGCTAAGTAAATATTTCAAGTAACTAGGCATAGACAAGACTAGATCTAATGGATCTTTATACATGCCTAACGTGTCCTTATACAAATATGTGAGTATATACGATATCGAACACAGTTGTCTTGGTTTATATCCAGGTGGCCAACAGCTGGAAAGACTGAGGCCAGGATGAAGATAAGCTGCAGGTTTCCTTAAAACATAAACAAAGGCGTGCATGTATCTACATTTCATGGGCCCCTGCCACTGTTTTATTGCCCTAGACATCACTAGAAGTACATACATTGAGACAGCAGGCTTTCTATGCGTTTCTGCCATCATTCTCTCTAACTAGCATGGTCTCTGTATCCACTGCTGAACAAGGACACACATTGCAGCAAAATGAGGACTGTAGATTTTGTATCAAAAGAAATATGACTCCATTGTTTATTATAAGTGCCATACTCTACAGCTTAATGGTAAGTTAATGATTAGTAAAACAGAAAATCAAATGCAAACATATTTCTGTGCAGTAAACTTGGATTTTGACAATGAAATTTTTTTTTTGGACATTACAAAGAATAGCCCTAATTCTTTTTACACTTATTTCCAGATTTCCCTTCCATGCTTGCATCAAATGTCTAAGAAACTTTGAGAGGCCTTTATCCTATGACTCTTTTAAAATAAAATGCATAAAAATTACAGGAAAAGAAACCAGAAAGAATCCCATGCACCATGGCTGGAGTCCGAGGAGCCACAGTGTCCAACCAACCACCTGGAACACTGGCCTATGGCACCCTGTGCCTTCTGGTATAGTTAGAGGGATTTTTTTAATTCTTCCCCCGTCCACCGGCCCAGCTTGTCAGGAGAAGAGGAAAATTTTGCCGTTGAGCGTGGGTGGCAGCCCGGCATCCAGGGCAAGCCCTGAGGTGTGGGGAGTAACCTCAAGCTGAAGAGAGGAGCAGAGCCTGTGCCCACTGTTTCCTGGTTAAGTGCTGTAACCAGTAAGCTGTCAGGTAGGTGGTAGACACTGACACACACACACACACACCACTGTACCTTCCAGATAGAGCTTGTGAGAGGCCTGATGCCATCCACGCATTTGGCAAGCTCAGAAGTCACACTAGGATAGACAGCATCTATCTACTCTTCTCATCATCTCAGTCCCACCAGGACAGGGAGGCAGGGATCTCACTGCCTGGAGAGAAGCAGCTCTGGCTGGAAGACCAACACAGATTCCCAACATTAGCAGAACTGTCACTTCTTCAGAGACAGAATTAGTCAACCAAGATATTTGTGGGATGACCTTACCACCAAGTAGAGGTTTTTAGATCACAGTGGTGGACTCCAACATCCCTGGTTCACCTAAATTCTCTTTTTAGTCTTTTGTATTAATAAAAAAATAAGTTTACAGGGCTAATACTGATTATGTCTCATAATGTATATAACATATTTCTAGATGCTTAAAATATTATACAATCTAAAAGAAATAATGCACAGTAAAGAAAACCTCCCACAAAGAAATCTTCACTTGCAAATGTGTCATGACACCATTTTTCCGAGGTATCTACAAATGAAGGTGTCTACTGAAGATTTCAAAAGCACCTAAGCATGCTTTGAAATCAAGGTGGGGTATATCTTGAACATACTAGTTTTGTATATACATAGCTTGAATATACAAATGATAACTACTATTGATAAGTCATTCAGTATTATCATTTTTTAATCCATTCCCTACTAGTGTAAGTAGGGAGAGCTAAGACAAAGCTGGTAGCATATCATGGCTTTTTCTCATGAGATTTTTACGTTTATGTATGAGAGCAATTACAGTTTAATTTGAGCTTCCCTCCCCAGAAGTCTTAAAGGATACCATTCTGAGTCCACGTGTCTCTCAGTTTAACCATATGCTTTGTTATTACAGCTTACCTTTTCTTGTTCCAAGTTTTACTCCATGAACACTAAAATTGCAGTCACCTCGTATTGACAGTCATCTGTGAATGCTGTATGTTTAGAGGAATAAAGGCATCTGGGATATACATTATACGCAGTGAATTTATTTATCCAGTTATGTGCTGCTTATATTCATGGATAGCAAGCGTGAAGTCTGTAGTGACTACATTGTTTTGTGTGCTTGGAACCGTACAAGAAGTGGCATTATAATTCCCCAGTCTAGCATAGGACAGCAACGTGCCAGGTCACCAATATGCAAATGAAACCACCAGTGTCTGAGGGTCAAATGCCATCCTCCGCATCGCTGATCTCTCTTAACACCTCATCAAAGCTTCTCTCTGAAGGCTCAGCTGAAAAGGCTGAAAAGCCAAGTGTCCAACCAGTTCTTATTGCACCTCTCAAAACCTGACAAGCAGGTCTAGCCCCACATCTTATTCTCTGCTGTGGAGTATTCATCAGGGTCCCTACCAGAGGCAGACAGAGAGAGACTTTCAGGGACCACGTTGTCAGAGGCTAGAGCAGCCAGGGACTTAGGAAGCACAAGGACAACAATACCGAGACACCCGTCTGAGCCTAGATCCTCTCCTCCAAAGTGGCCAGCTGAGGATGTTTGGAGATTGTTTTTAAAAAGAGGTCTGTGTATATCCTCCCAGGAATCAGACGTGGGCCTTCTGAGTCTGCATCCAGACCAGACGGATCTTTTAATCACCAGTTGAGCTATTCTTTATGAATTCACAGAGTTTCTTTAGAAACCCATTTATACTTCTAGCCCTCGCAAGGTTGCACAGGGAATGAATTCACAGCATAATGGTACATTGTGTGAAAAAGCACTTAATTTAGTTTTAAATCCAATAATTCCATTGGCTGACTCGAGTCCCTGTATTTTGAGAAACAGTGATTAAATTATTTCACACTCCCATTCTTTGTGCCAGTCCTGATTTTATAGCTCTCTATGACACCCTGCCCTTTTCCAGGCAGGAAGGTGTGAAGTTTTACCTTGTTCAGAGCACATTCGCTGCCACTCACCAACTTCATTGCAATTAATCTAGACCTGTTATGGAAAGAACAGTGTTAATGCGATTAAAAGCTAAACCTGAATAATCGTCACATCTCCAAATTTTGAACTCTCCTCCCCTCCAACAAGGCCTTGAAATAGCTAAATGAAGTTTACACTCAGGCCTTGCATACTCGCAAACAGCTGGCTGTCTGTGAGCCTTTTGGGCAGTCTTGCTAAGGTGGACAGAAGCAGCTCTGATTCAAAAAGTGCTGTGCTGTCAAAAGGGCTTATATTAACCTCAGCACAGCACTTTGAGAGCAGAGCTGGCTTAGGGCAAAGCAGAGCACAAACTGCCAAAAAGTCTGCGTAGGCAGGTTGCACGGCGCATAAGGTAGATGATGGCAGAAAGGCAGGAGCATCCCTGATGTGAAGAGGGAAATAGGGCACCGGGGAAAGCCCATCCCCACGGATACACAGGCAGGGTGTTCCTTTGGAGAGAGAGGGAGCAGAACTGCACAGAGCCTTCAAGGTGTGACCTCAAGGATGCAGCTCCAGGACTAGGACCCACAGCAAAAAAATCTGCCAGACATTTTAAGAACAGTAGTATTTTTTTCCTAAAGGGGAATTCTAAAAAAAAAATCTTTTGGTTTTATTTGGCATTTCATAATTTTTCTGTTGTTTATTCCAAGGAATTACAATAATTCAGTGATTCCTGTGAGGAAACAATTAACTTAATAAAAAAAAAAAAATACCAAGAGACCTGAATAAGAAGATCTGAAACCTCAGCATTACTGGAAAGGAGTTTGTAATGTACTATCAGGGTTATTCAGGTAAAAAATCCAGTATGACAGGGGTAAGACCCCCTTAACTCACTTTACTGTTTATAGGTCTATTTAAGTATTTTATCTCTGTAGCCCTGTGTAGCTAGATAGTAATGAACAAATGATTATACATAGTTTTTTTCTAAATTAAATGTAATATAATGACATGAATGCTGTAATGACATATTAGTAGATATGTTTCACTGGTAAAGAACATCAGTTCATTTCTGAGTGCTTATTTAGTTCAGGTGAGGTCACACTTTGTCTGACCCTATCATGCTTCTCCTATTATAACCACTCAGCACTTCATTGTTAGTTTACTATCCTAATGAAATGAAACTTAATGAATAAAAATAAGGAACAATAAATGTTATATCAGGATTCTGGGGATAAGTGTGTTGAGTTCAGCTTTTATGCTTTACAAAACTATATGAATTCCTTTAAGGGGTTTCTTATTTGATTAATACCTTGTCATCAGTGATTTTTATAAATTTTAAAAGAATCTGTTTTTGTAATATTTACATAGGTTTAGTTGTAGAATATTTAACCTGTTAATCGCTGTTGAATTAGTCTTTACAGTATTAAAAAGACATACAACTTTTTCTAGGATATCCCAGTTTGCTGGGATGCAGCCAAGTTGTGTGTTTGGGGTTTTTTTAAAGACATGATTACATGCATGCTACTGATATAAATGAGGTTATTCCTAAACTAAGACAAATACAGCTGAAAACAGAATTTGGCTTAGTATTTATGCATACTTAAATTGCTTAATTATGATATTACCAAAATTAAAAATGTGTGCCTTGCAGAATAGTTAATTTCACCAAGAAAAATCTTTTGCCATCATTTTCTGATTTGGCATTACTGCAGCTATTTGTATTTAATGTATTACCATTTTACAAGCTGTATAATTAGACTTGTTTCATTTGTCAGCAAGTTCTAAATTCTTTAATAGAAAATAATAAGGTTATATTATTATATATTGTGACTAGATATATCTATATTTTAATGAAAATTTATTTCAAAATATATCTTCCATAAAAAGTAGAGAAAAAAATAATTTAGTTTTGTAAGCCCAAACCCATGGTCCTTATTTAACAGCACTATTGTTATGATAATTGACTTCAACTGCTTCTTTTACAAAGAAAACCTAACAAATGAACAAAACCCTCAACAGGGGCCTCAGCAAATATCTAGTTTTAACTAAGTAAATAAGTGCATTGATGCTAAGGGAACCACCTGCATGCAAGATTTAGGCAGTTACGGAAGTGGTGTCAAAGCTCTTTTTTCAACACTTGGAAGAATGAGAGAACACAAGCAACATGACAACAAATCAGATGTTCACCAGGGCAACACACAAGTGAAAATTTGCTTTAAGGAAAAAAGCCCCCATTTTTGGGGGGTAGGTGGGTGTCCACCAGAAAAAAAAGGCTGTGGTAGTGGTAACAACAGAGCATCAGCAATTCCTGAGTACGAGAAAGTGGGAGTATTCAACTGATGTCCAGGAAATGTCCTGGGATTTCACAGTATGGTGTCACTAACCAACCCCAAAGCAACAGGACACAAAACATCTGATGATCTTCCAAATATTAATAAGGCAACAAGGGATATAATCACTGAAATATTTAAGTTGGCCCAGCAGAACACTTGTTTGCAGTTTAAAATGGAAGCTTTCAAGAAGTTGTAGTTGATTAAAACTACTAATTAATATTGTTTAATATTAACTCTCAAGTCTGGAAAATACTGGCTTCTCTTCAATTCCATTGAAAACACCAACATATGACAGTGCTGTCTTTTTATGGAAACAACCACAAGACCAGAGTAAACATGGGGTATTGATATAGGATCCTACACACTTGCAATTGAAAGTTTTTTGTGGTTGTTTTGGGTTTTATTAAAGATGAGACTAAGCCATTCTGCAACTGGAGGCCAAATCCTCACCCTTGACTGAACAGCTTACTTGAACACCCAGCCTACAGCTGAGAGGAAATTCCCCAAATTATCAATAAAAGGAGTCAATAGAACTCCTGACAGGATCTTCTTTCTGAAGAAATTTTAATGGATATTTTATTTTAAGTATCTCTTCAAACACTAGTCTCTTTTCCAAGGAGTAACTATAATAAAGATAGGCAAGCTACTTTATTTCTTGCTGCGTTCTGCAAAGGTGGACCTCGATGTTTATCAGCCCAGCAGTGAGTAGGACTTTACACAATGTAAAATTTTGCACTTATGTCTGAAGCTTAGTGGTGAACATTCACAGAATATATAGTTGGATAGTATTTTACCCGAGCGACACGCAAAATGTTTGTTTTACAATTGTGATCTAGATTTGAGTTTAGCATTCCATGTCATGTTTGAAATTGTCAAGGGGAGCTGTCTAAACTCTGATAGCCTGAAAATAAACATCATATTCACTAACTTTTAAAAAATAAAGGCATCACAGTACCAAAAAAAACCCAACCAAAAAAACCCAATAAAAATGCAAAAGCCACCACATCTGGCGGAACAGTTGGGCCCGGAGAGTGGTGATGAGCGGCACAAAGTCCAGTGCAGTAGCTAGTGGTGTACCCCAAGTATCAATACTGGGCCTGATCCTGGTCAACATCATCATTAATGATCTGGATGATGGGCCATGGGTACTCTCAGCATGTTTGCAGAGGACACCAAACTGAGAGGAGTGGCTGATGCTCCAAAGGATCATGCTGCCATCCAGAGGGACCTTGACAGGCTGGAGAAATGAGCTGACAGGATCCTCATCAAGGGGAAGTGCAAAGTCCTGAACCTGGGGAGGAACAACCCCAGGCACCAGTACGGGCTGGGGGCCAACCAGCTGGAAAACAGCTTTGCAGAAAAGGACCTGGGGGTCCTGGTGGACACCAAGTTGAACACGAACCACCAATGTACCCATGCTGCAAAAAAGGTTAATGGTATCCTGGGATGCGTTAGGCAAAGTATTTCCAGCAGATGGAGGGAGGTTCGACCCAAACCACAACACCTCTATTCAATATTGGTGAGGCCACACATGGAGAACTGTGTCCAGTTCTGGGATCCTCAGTATAAGAGATGTGAACATACTGGCAAGATGAAGGAAGATGAATATACAAAGGTGATGAAGGGACTAGAGGATCACTCCTATGAGGAGAGGTTGAGAGAGCAGGGACTGTTTAGCCTGGAGAAGAGAAGGCTCAGGGGGATCTTACAAATATATATATAAATACCTGAAAGGAGAGTGCAAAGAAGATGGAGCCAGACTTTTTTTCAGTGGTGCCCAGTGACAGGACCAGAGGCAATGGGCACAAACTGAAACACAGGATGTTCCCTCTGAACATGAAGAAACACTTATTCACTGTGAGGGCGACCAAGCACTGACACAGGTTGCCCAGAGAGGGCAACCAGTTGTAGGTAGTGCTGCTTGAGTAGGGAATTGGACTAGATGTCCTCCAGAGGTCCCCTCCAGCCTCATCCCTTCTATGATTCTGTGAAAAATGCTTGGGAAAGTGGTGACTACATTTGAAAAACACAAACCTTTTCCATATTATCTCCCAACAAACATTTTGAACATTAATGGTTTCTGCCATTAGCAAAACTCATAAAAGAAAAAGATAAAAATCAACTTCTTGTAATTCGCATTTCATCCTACAGACCTGAAATTTTCTAGTGAGAAAACTGTTTTGGGGAAACGTTAACTGTTCTCAACAGAACACCAGAAAACTACAACTCTGCTTTTTGTCTTAAAAATAGAGAGATCCGGTGAATACCAGGGATCTAAACTCACATAGGAGCTACTCAACATCAAGTGAACATTAGAGTCTGATCAAGTGAAAGAAGGTAATTTTCTCCATCAAAGAGCAGTTAACTAAATGCAAAACCAGTACTGTTCAGTTTGCTGTTAAAGTTGTCACAAACCAATTATTTGAATGTATATTTAAAAATTTAACTTTGAAAATACTCAGCATGTTACTAATAGATATGTAACTTAAGTATGCTCAGGAAAGGTAGAATTTTGCTAACAATCATCTTTGATCAGATCTTAAATGCTTGTTTATGGCAGTGACTGCCTGTTGTCCAGTGACCTGACCCTAGTAGAATAAAAGGAAGCACTTCACCTACTGGGCTTTGAAACTCTGCACCTATTCTATTTCATAAGTTAAACGGATAGTGGATAGACAACGTTATAAAGAAAATACGCTGGTTCTTAATTTATTGAGCCTTCCAGAAATTGATGTAAAAGTATATTAATATAAGCAAATGGGTGTTGTATCATAAAAATCATTGTCCCAGTAGCTCCTGTGAATTGCAGTGTCCAACGTAATAACTGTTTTGCAATCAACTAGAGTCTACTCAGACTGAGAGAAACCATGTCCATCTAGACATCTAGGGTTGCACAAGACACCTATATTTAGGCACATGATACGATCCCCAAATAGCAGCCACTAGCACTACTGGTAAGTAGTACATGCACAGTCTTCATGAACCATGATAAAATACACAATGAACTTGAAAGCATATCTTACGCTTTTTTCCTAAAATGTGATGTTAGTATAGAGAGCCAATATCAAGCTCTCTTAGTAAAGTAAAGCAAAGCTGTCTTTGTAAAGAGAGCTTGTGAGACATGACACTTGTTTGGCATTACCAAATCATCATTTTCCCCAAAGCAACGATCACACTTCAACTTAGTGAAATTTACTTCACACGTCATTGCTTTCTTTTTTCCTTGTTATCATGATGCATTTCACCTTCAATTCTGGTGCCTGACACATTATTGCTCGCCTTGTTATTAAGGCGGATGGGAGTCAGTGAGGTCCACAGCCTTGATTACAGAAATTTGCACATTGATTTAATACTTCCCATAGCTCCTCAGAGGCTACGAAATATCCTGCCTGGTGGCCAATATATAAACTATGCTTGTCAAAGTTCCTCCCATCAGAGTCTCAAACCTCTCTGTGGTGACCAGTACAGAGGTCCAGAAAGAGCTGTACTTACAGTAGAACTAAATAAAAATTAATACCTTGTGCAGCAGCAGTGGGAGCTAAATAACTCTGTCCACATGCAGAAAGTTCTATAGGAAAACTGACATGAAAGGAGACACATTACTGTATGTATAATCTTCATATTTAAGAGAGCAAACAGTTCAGTTGCATCTAACAATTCCTTTGTGCTCTAAACATTCATGAGTTTGCAAGCAGTTGCAGAAGGATCTCATGATGATGAGCAACCAGGCAATAGAATAGCAGGTGAAATTCAGTGACAATAAATACATGTAATGAGCAATGCTGACTGCACACAGTAACAAATGAGCTTACGACCCTCAAGAAAGAGGTCCTATAGTTGCTGTATATAGTTCTGTGGAAATAAATGACAAAATGCTCACTGATGACTAGAAAGACAATAGAACATTAGGAAATAAGTAGCGAACAAAACAGAGATTGTTATGCCATGGTATGTATCAGTAATGTGCTCAAATCCAGAATTATCTGCTCCTCTCTGTTTCACAAATAGAATATTACTAGAAAAAAGAAAAAAGAATGATAACAACACCTCTGTGTCAAAAATAAGGGAACACAATTAGATACTACAGAGAGGAAAAGGAAAGATAAAAGGGGTACAACAGAAATCCGTAAAACAAAAGCAGCATGCAGTGGGTGAACAAGGAGTGACTATTCACTGCTGATAATTGCAGTGCTAAGGGTCATCAGATGAAAAATATCAGGCACTGGGCTTAAAGCAAACAGAACTAAGTATTCTTTTAACAGATTATAATCAAACACCCTGGTTACATTAAGATTTTCTAGAATATTACAAATGAGTTTAGAAAAAAAGCTTAGGAAAACTGATGGAAGAAAATTCCATCTTGAACAGTGAAACACAAAGAGATATGAACACCGGCTCGGTAAACCCTTACAGCAGTTTGCTGTAAACTCTACAGTGGATTTATTCTGAAGGAGCAATCAAATTTACTGCAAAAACCTTGTCTTTGTAAATTTGCAGCAATACACCAGGATAATATCTGGAAGCAGGTGAGATTCTGAATTTAGTATCTAAAATGCACAACTGGTCTTGTAATTAAAATCACATTAGTTTTGCTCCACAACTGAAATAAGAAACAGGGGATTTGAAAACCTCATCAGAACTGTGATTCCCACAAAATGAAGGTGAGACAATTTGAAGGGGAGTCAGGAGGAAATTGGGGAGTATTATAAAACCCTTTCTCTTTACGGTTCATAGAAATTTTGCACAGGACGCAGTTTCTATAAAAATTAATGCATAGCCCCATAGCCAGGGCATTATTTTGAGAATCAAGAGAACTTTGTCCTCCCCTTCTTAAATCTGCTGCTGATTTACTGCATAACTCCCTCACATCCTTTGCGCTTAAATTATCTCACCTATAAAACAGAGATAAAATATTTTACAAAAACAGCCATGTTATTGAGATCTATGAATTAAATGCCCATTTACTGATCACCAGCCTGTAGAATAAATCTGACAGAGCATCCCTATTCAGAGGCAACGGCAGACTAATTTGAGCAATCTGGCAGAGGTTAACAAAGAATTATTATACATTAGAACAGCTCTAAAAGGTGTCTTTGGTTAGCAAATCTCTGGGCATTGCCGATGTCTTTATTCATTTTCCTGATGACCCACTTTACAAGATTTCTAGGAGATTATTCTCTGAGCTTTTAATGAGGTTTAGCTCAATACATACATGCTCTTTCTCTGGAAAATGGAAAGATGATAGGAGGAGACTGTTAGGATGTTTTCTGTTGAGAGAATGGTCCTACTTACATCCCATTTCCATCAGATGTCTGGTTGCCCATGCTTTCTTAGGATGATGGCAACTTGTTTGAAGTAGTTTTCCAGTGTTAGGTACTTGAATACTACATAAGCAATACCTTGCTTGTTCAAGTAAGGCCTTGAGAATACATAAATATCAAGGTCTAAGTTTCTATTAACAATGGGGGTTTGTCCTTTATCAAGCTACTAGCCAATCCAAGGATAATTTTGTTAGCCACTAAATGTAAATTTAAAGTCCATTTGTATGCAACAATACATTTTTGATCATTCGGGGTTTCCTTGTTTAAAAAAAAAGTAGTCTGCATTTCTGTTAACCTAGATCGTATTAATACTCCATAGCTCTACCTTTAGTTGACTACTGTGAGACTACTGGTGGAGAACAAGGTGGCTTTCCTGATACTGGCTTGACATCTGTGCTGGTTTTAGCTGGAAAGAGTTAAATTTCTCCATAGTAGCTAGTATGGGGCTACAAACTGGGATATGTGCTGAAAACAGTGTTGGTAATACAGGGATGTTATCCTTCGTGCTGAGCAGTGCTTACACAGAGTCAAGGCCTTTTCTGCTCCTCACAGCACCCCACCAGCGAGTAGGTTGGGGGTGCACAAGAAGTCGGGAGGAGACACAGCTGGGACAGCTGACCCCAACTGACCAAAGGGATATTCCATACTGTATGGCATCATGCTCAGCAATAAAAGCTGAGGGAAGAAGAAGGAAGAGGGGGATGTTTGGGTGATAACATTTGTCTTCCTAAGTAACTGTTACGTGTGATGGAGCCCTGCTTTCCTGGAGATGGCCCTAAACCCCTGCCTGCTGATGGGAAGTAGTGAATGAATTCCTTAGCTTGCTTTGCTTGCATGCACAACTTTTGCTTTACCTATTAAACTGTCTTTATCTCAACCCATGAGTTTTCTCTTTTACCCTTCAGATTCTCTCCCTCATTCCACCAGAAGGGACTGAGAGAACAGCTGCGTGGGGCTTAGTTGCCAGCCAGGGTTAAAACCACAACAACATTACACCCTAAATTCCCTAACGTCCCTCTAAATTTTGCTAGTTGTCTATTCCTCGTACACATAAATCAGAGAGTTAATATTGCCTTTACATATTCCTGTATCGTATGACTTAGCTTTTGAAGAGATAACTCATTCTTTCCCCTGTACTGTGACAAACATGATCAGTTAGGTCATGCAACCTTACTGTGCTGGAACCTGTTGCAGGGTGTTTACAGTTGAGAATGTTTGATTCTGGAATATGTATTTACCCACAGATCCCAAGCGATGTGTGTACTTTTAGCCTGCAGGACACTGGGAGAATCATGTTACAATGAAACAAACATTACAAAACTCAGTCAGATTATGGTCACATATCACCTCGAGGCACATTGCTTACACCTTCATAAAAATACAAAACCTTTAAGAGATCTGTAGTTTGAAAAATGCAGTACACCCAACATTGTTTTATGTATCCTTCAATATAAGGGTAGAAAAAAAGTCATTCAAAGTCCTGATATACAGATCTATTGAGATGACCACTTTTTAGATACAGGAATATAATACCAGTATGAAACAGTCAACCTGCCACAAATCAAATTTGATTAAAAAAAAGTGTGTTTATATTTCATAAGATGTCTCACATTTTGTTTGTCGCACAAGTAGAAAATACAAACTGTTAATATGCTATGTCAGGACAATACCTGTGTGCAGTCAACAATGCTAGTAAATTTATATGCCTGAATGTGGCATGCTTTCATTGATAAATGAAAATACACAGAGTCAATTTGAACAGTAAATTCAAATTGATGACACATCTCTGCAGCTGTATATGTAGAATAAACATTCCAGATTGCCCTTAAAATGAAACAAATTTACCTTACCTTCAACCATAGGTTGAATGCCAAAGACTAAATTCAAGTTTCACGGTGGTTGTTACCGTATGAGATATTCTGGTAAGAGTTCAGCCCTACACAAGAACGGCTCATTTGAAACTGGGAGTGGTATTTCAAATGGCAATATGGAGGAGTAAAACTGTGAAAGGAAGATAGCTAACTCTAAAGCAAAAAACCACCCACCAGCCCCCAATATCCACATCCTTTGACCATAGGCTCAGTTGTCTGAATCTAAGCTAGATCTTCAAATCAAACTTATTAACCTTAAGATTTCATTGATATTGAAAATGCAGCAGTAGTTTTAAGAAAAATATTGCTTGCTATGTCCACTTCAGTTTTCAACATAGAGCTTTCTTAAATAATGCTAAAGACACACAGTGCTGTGACTCAGCTCGGTATGACTTTATTAAGCTGACCCGAATATAAAGACAATGAAAAGCAAACACTGTCTCATCTGTTTTTCCATTTCTTGTTAGGTTATATACATATGTCTCACTACACAGTATCCTCTCCCAGGTCATTTGAAAAGAAGCACATTTTAAGAAAGAGATTATGAAGACCTACAGCAGACTTGAGGGTCTGCTTTCAGACACTAAATTTTTTTTTTTTTTTAAATTAATTAAACGTTAATTTAAACTTTTTGTTTGTTTTGTTTTTTTTGTTTTGTGTTGTTGTTTTGTTGGGTTTTTTTCACACCAGCTGGCCACAATTATCTCCTATTTTTACTGAGAGATATTAGGCAATTTACATATAATGTTTGATTATCGCCACCAAATGTTTTTGAGGATGATCTTCAAGATCTCACCTTGAGATGTAGCACTGAACTTTATATTATTCTAAAAGCATAACTTAATTGTTAAGTAGTATGATTAATTGTTTTATCATAGATTTTAACAACATCTGCTTAGAAGAAACTTCATTTAGAATTCTTACTATCATGTTCTTTGTCTCTCCTAATAGTCTTCCAGATTTTTGTTACAAATGTGCTATTCAGAAAAAAAGTACATAAAAACCTAAAGTGGAAGTAGCTGTACCTGGAATTACACAGTCTACAAAAGCGTTTGTGTAAGATGTGTGCAAGTAACACTTCATGTTAAATAAGAATATCATCCCAGATAAAAGTCAATTAATTGAAACACTGAAAATTTTAAAACAGTAACAAAAGCAGTAAAGGTGATACCAAAATAATCTAGAAGCAAATATCCAAAAGGAGAAGATCATGGTGGAAAGGCTTCTCAATTTTCATGACGGGCATTGGTTTCAGTGAAAAAATGACCCTTTCCATGACAAAGGTAGCAAAAAACCACTAGACGTGCACAGGCTAAGAAGTCCTATCCAAAACCCTATCCAAATATTGATTTCAGTGCAATAAGAAATCACATACACCTAGAAAATATAACAGAATTAATTTCTGTTGGAGCAAATCCCATCTTGAAGTTTGGGGATAATATGTTTGGATAGTCAACATAGGTAAATTTATTTCCTTTGCAATCAGTATGAGAAGGAACGTGAGTTAACTTGTCTGTCTCGCTACCGGGGTCTGTCAGTGCAACTCTGAACAGAAACAGAAGCTCTTAAAAAAAAAAAAAAAAAAAAATTTAAAAAATCTCAGCTCACCAAAATTGACCAAAAAACTTAGATTTGAAAGTCTAGTGCAGAGTACTTATCAGAGACGACAAATATTACAGTCATTTATTTGTGTGTCGGTTGAAAATGAAACAACTTAAATCCTACTGATACTATGTTTTAATATGTTAGATCTATAACATTAATAGAATAAAACCAAGGGATTTATAACAGCATACTGTATTAAAGAATCTCAAATTCTAATAATTTTTCTATGATGGACACTACTTATTTAATTTTTTGCTCTCAGACTGTGTACATATTAATTTAAAAAGAAGTTACTTGTCTTGGGGGAACCAGCAGAAAAAGGGGGAAAGTAGCTCATTTTTTTAGGATACAATGGACTCTATTCAGGGACAGCGGTCTCCATGCTCCAAGGAACAGCTTGCAGAAAAAACAGAAAGCGGGTACAGTATTACAGTAAGCAACTGGGATTTGTAAAAGAAGAGCTGTGAAGCATCAGAGGTCTTTGAATGTAGAAAAAAACCCAAACCAAAAGAAAATCTTTTTAAACACGACAAAGACTCCATAAAATATGTTGTAATCCACACCATCACCAAGCTCACAAAAGCAAAGCCTGAAATCAAGGATTCCCCTGCACAGCAGGCAATGGGAGAGTTATTTATTAATTCTCCTTATTTCTAATCTGTTTCTATTCTACTCACCTTCCCCCCCCCCATTTAAAAATTATGTTCTTCCTAAGCAATATTCTAATAAAAGTAATCTCTTTTGGGTTTAAAAGCAATTTTGGTCATTGTCTTTGGGGAGTCAGTTAATAAGTGAACATCTAGGCAGATGCACTTCAAAGCCCTGGCCAGCGCAGTTACATTGCACTTACAATAATGTTTTCTGAAGTATGAGTCTAATTATACTGGACTTAGATTCTCCCTAAAAATAGAACTCCAGCAAGCTACAAAGGGCATGGATATTCTTTGATTCTGAAGGTCTATACCATATAATTTCTAGTATCTTATCAAGTATTGCTTGCTTGAAACTGGCTGTTAAAATGTTTTTGAATCACATCTGTTCTGTGACATTTACCAGTTTGTTTCATACAAGCAGCACTGTTCTCTGTGAAGCCATGCCCAGGAAAATAGTCCATCTACAAATCAGGTAAAGTAAGTTATAGTGCAAATAAAACACCACCAAGTAGAACTGAATGTACAAGGGGTTTTTTGAGGGGTGGAAAGGTGCTAGCTCTGTTTTAGTGTAAATTACGCAAAGAAAAAGCCCTTAAAGTATTTTTTTCCGGTTAATGTATTTGGTACATTAGTGATGATGAGAACACCACTGGCTGCAATAAAAATAAATTTCAGAACTGAGACCATAAGTTTTAAAATAGACATACTGCAGATACTCTGCTTGCTGTGATCATTAGGAATCCCGAGACATAACTCACCTGAGCAGAGAGTATTAGATTTTAAGTTAAGACTAGATTCATATGTGAGAAATTACATTTTTACTTTCTGAACCCTTTAAAAAAAAAAAAATTAAGCAAGGTATCAATATCGCAAATCAGTTTGCCAAGAAGACTTGTGCTTAGACACACTGAATGATGAATAGCTGTACCTTGCTAACTGACACCACATCTGTCCTCATGGGACAAGATGCAGCCAACTATTCAACTCCCTCTTGACTCGGGCATTATTGTATTTACTAGGTGGGGGTGCAATAGGTATATTTCATGTGTACAGTTTCAGTCCTGACCAAACCCTTACAAAGACAACAGTGTGATACCATATAAGCATCATTAGTTCCACAGCAAGCCAAGCCAACACAAACAGAAACACAAATGAGCAAGCAGAGCTAAGACAGTGTGATACACTGCTGGCTATGCAGTTGTAAGGTTTACCACATCCCTCATCAGCTCATGTGCTTTAGAATAGTTCAGTCCTTTCTCAGATGTGCCACACACTGGTTTGGGAAAAACTCTCACAATGAAGCTCCCCGGCATCCCGATTAATTTAAATCAGATTTGCTGGTGCAGGATTACTTTAGTACAAATGCTTCAGTAATAGCTTCCTTCTTATGGATGGCGATTACTGCATCACCTCCTGTGCACCACCTAAACAATATTCTATGAAATACAACTCTCCAACTGCCCTATTGGGGGCAGTTAAAGTATGGTTCAAAAGAGACAGTGAGAAGGCTGGTTGAAAACTCACCTCTTCCTATTAAGTTGTGAGAAAACAAACATTTGCAAATCAGGTTGCTTTGGGCTTAATTCAGAAGGTGCATGCATAGTGGCACAGACACTTCACCCATTCTCTTGAATGCACTGTTTGAAATAAAGAGAAGATCCTTTCCACACAGCTTTATTTTGGAATGGCTGCATATTTGACCAATTCCCAGTAGGACAGACCTACTGCAGATTAAGAGTGCCTTTTCAGAAGTAGCTTACCTTTCTTTGAAAACGTATTAAACTAATTTGAAGTCACTCTTACTGTGGAAGAGGTGTATGCAACACCAGGAACAAGTCAGAAGTGCCTAATCTAATGGAAAGTCACACACATCCAATCTGCACTAACCCTATGCAAACAAGGTCAAAGTCTTGTGCTGTTTTGGTTGCTGTGCTAGCCTCAAGAATAACCATGCGTGTGTGTGTATGTGTGTGCTGCATTTTGGTTTGGGTTTTAGTTCATCACCCACAGTAAAAGAATGAACTATTTCTAATACACAGGACCTAGGCTAAGGCTAAGCTAGGAGAAGTAACTGAACATCCAGGTAAGCACAAGGGATCAACCATATTTGCCAAGGGATTTATTCATCGAATCATACTAAGCTCAGGGGAGTGATCAGTAGCCTTATGGGCAGGGATGCTGTTCGGGCAGGCCTCAAGGCTGAAGAAAAGTCCTGACAGGAGCCTCAAGAAGCTCAGAAGCAATAAACCAGTGGGAAAGCAAAAATCCTGCAGCCAAGAGAGAATAACCCCAGGCTGCGCAGCCACTGGCCAGGGAGGTGCTCTGCAGAAAATCAAAGTTCACAAGTTGAACAGGAGTTAGCAGTTTAACCTTGTGGTGAAGAGGTCCAAACATGGACCAGGCTGTGTTAGCACCAGTGCAGCCAGCAGGTTAAGAGAAGGGATTACTCCCTTCTATTCAACACCTGTGAGACCGCACCTGGTTTACCATGTCTAGTTCTGGCATTCCCAGGGCAAGAAAGACATTGAAATACTGAAGCAAGTCCAATACATGGTCATCAAGATGAGCTGGGAGCTGGAGGACGTGGCATCCAAGACTGAGAGAACACTGGCACAGTTGCCCAGAGAGGCTGTGGAATCTCCATCCCTGGAGATAGTCAAAACTCAACTAGAAAAGGTTGTTACAAGCAACCTCACCTTGGTTTTCCCTTCTTTGAGTGAGGGTTGAACCAGGTGATCTTCACAGGTCCCGTCTAATCAACATCAGTATGAGATTCTACATAGTGATATCAATTTACTACTATCTTCCTTTCCATTTCTCCAAAATACACCCTTCCTTTCAAAGAAAAGCTTTATTCTTCTTCCATTTACTTTCTTTGCTTAAAAAAACCCAACCCAACAAATAAACATAATAAAACCCTCCCATATTCCCATTTTTCTTTTGCTTCTTACAAGAAACCTCAAAACACTTTCCTATATCAGAAAAGTTCTTTTCAGTCTGCTTGGCTAAAAATGTTCTGTTCCCTGCCATGCCAGCCAACAGCATCTCTCTGACATCTAAGGAACCTGTTAGTATCTGGAAACTAGCTCCCGAGGAACTACATCATTACTTAAGAGAGAAGTAAAGGTGACTTAGCTTGTTAGAAGATATTCTTCTATAGCTTAGAAGCTATTCTAAGAAGAACAGGCAACTGTTTCTTATTTAAGTAACTTTATTGATGACTGTAAGATTTATGGCCGATGAGAGTGAGAACCCTTGCTAGCTGAGAAAGTAATTCTTCAACAAAGCTGAAAGTGGGGTTTCTGTTTCAAAATTCATCTTCCTTTCATCATTATTTACTGTGCATTTTGTAACATGGAATAAGATGTTTAGTTAGCCTTGGACACAATCAATACTTCCACATACAACAATGTCTGGTATGTCATCCTAGAAGTATTTGAAAAATATTCTGTATTATAAATTACTCTCAGTTATATCGTTGCTTTCATCTGCCCAGTACAAATGCCTCTTTTTCTATTCATAATATTATGTTTTTAGAGTTTCTTCTGATTTGATTTGGGTTTCTCTGTTTTTCATGCACTTGAAGTTATTCCGTGCTACCACTTAAATAATTACATTGACATCAGGATTTATTTTCTGCAAAATTATGAAGAGAAGTAGGTCTGAGAAAAAAATATAGGACAGGCAGTTCCAATTACTATCACAACTGTATTTTCTGTAATGTATTTTAGGTGGGTTTTTTTTTCTTTTTTTTCCATTCTTTCCGTACTTTAAGAACTGAGATACAAAGCTCATGAAAGTAAGGAATATGTTAGGTGGTCAGAGAAGAAAAAATACATGCAGTGTAACCAGGGGAAAGGAGGGCAATTAAGACAACATCAAAAGCAGTGTTCCTGGGCCTAGACCTGCACCTAGAAATATGCATTGCATAATGTTTGCAGATTTTTTTTTTAATTTATTATGCACTGTCTATATAGCACAGTTCACACAACTCATTACAGTACACATAAGGTTCATAAGTACATAAGGTACATAGAATAAAGTGTTTTGGGGTTATTCATCTAGTGTTAGCTAAAGAAAATGAAGTCTATTCCAGCCCAGCAAAACAGCTCAACTGACAATTGTAAATTAAATTTATTTATATCAAGTTTTTTGGGTCACAAGAGAAATTGACACTAATCACCAACTTGCTGCTCCAGCTATTTCACTAACAACAGTAATAAGCTAGCATTACTTTTAACAGAATAAAAGCCTGATATAAACAAACTGTCCATCAATATTTAATTAAAATATAATGAGGAACAGAAAATGCAGTTCTGGGTTCTGTTTAAGGTTGTGTGGCACCACTTAAACGTTGCATCATGTGCCACATCTGCTTATTGACAAGGAAGTGTACATGACACCTGAGCACAGAGTTACTGAGCTAACACCATACATTTTAATATTCAGTCCTCAATTTATGCATATTGAGGAAAGAGTCGTTTAACTCTTTGCATTCCTGCACGGATTAGCCATCAACACAAGGGTCTCACCAAAAGCCTGCAGAATTCTGTCTTTCCTTTAACCTCCATGGGCTTTTAATCGTATCATATACTATTGCTCCAAAACAGAGACATTTGGGGTTTGGTTTTTTTAATCCTTCTCAAAACACATATGCTTATTGTCTAGTTCCTAAGCAAATTACTAGTTTTTTGGTTTCACTTAAAAAACACACAAAAATTTGGCAAGAAAGTGGAGAAGACTGGAGTGCGAGCACTTTGTTTTTAATTCACACAGCTGCTTAATGTCAAAAAGCCACTAAAATCAATGCCATCATATGGAAATATACTCACTTGAATTTATTATTTATAAATTGGGTTAGTTATTTATGGGGCTTTAATGGAAAAATTCACATATTTGGGCCAAAATTCATCACAGAGCAAAAATCTATCTATTTTCCTATCTTGCAGGCTTTATACCTCTAAATTAAGATATTTATGTCATTACCATTTTCCCAGGATTCCTCTCACTCACACCCAAACAGAAGAGTTACAAGTGTAAGGTAGGGGTTTGTTTACATTCTTTCTGTAATACAGTCAGATGACCTAAACCTGGCTACAAAAACTTGAAGTAATGATAATAGTATTATTCGAAATACTCACCTAGCATAAGGATACTGATAAAGGATATCGTAAAGCATCAATTACCCAAAAAGTGACCAGGAATAAAAAGTTCTTTGTTTATAAATTGTTTCAAATAGTACCTAGCTTAGGACATAGACCAACAAAAGAACGCAAAACCTTTTTTACAGAAAAGCAAAACCTTAAAGACACTTCTGCATTACAAGTGTTCACCTCAAAAGGGAGTATAGTCCCATTCAAGTCAACCCTGCATGAGCCAGCTCAACTCCAGAAGGTATGGGAAAATGGACTATAAAGTCAAGCACAGATAGATGGATGTTAAACCTGGCAGTACGAGGCTGCAACCGGTGACTCACCAGCAAGCATCAAGTACCAGCTTGGAGACTGTGGCACAGTACTCACCTGTGAGATTAGGCGAGAGGCTAAAGTTGATCTGATTAAACTGATGCAACCTATACATCAGCAAGCACTGGCCTGCAAAGATCTCAGTTCAGTTAGATTCAGACTGAAAATCTGGATGATTTCCTTGGCAAATCCTGTACAACAATAACAAAGAACTGTTTCATTTCACCCACGCTCGGCCTCAGATAGCTCACCAAAACTGTCTGACTTTGACAATCTGTGAACGAAATCCTATTTAGATCTAAGGTCACTGGAGCCACTGTTTTGGTGCCACTGCCTCTGACCAGAAGACTTCAGCTGAGGGATGGGACCACTGGTTTCTAGTCTCCCCTAAGCATCATTTTCAGAGTGCCTTGATGTACCCTATAACCTGTTACTTGGGTTCCGTTCTTCTGCTGAGCTACAAAACATACTCCTACTTCCTCGACAGAGCCACTTAAAGCACCAATTTTAGCTTATTTAACCAAGGTAAACTGCTGAAACCACTAACTGGTGCACTCTAACATAACTGCTGATCACCTCAGATGGTCCTTCCATACTCCAGGTTAATGAGCTAACCACTGAATAAAAGGAGGATAGAGGAATACATTCTTCCCTTTCAGGTTTCATTACCTAGAAGGCTCCCACAAAAGTTTCCATGTGAATAATTTTTTATTTCAGATAGAATTTGAAGTAGTTTTGGTTAAATGAACCTGTATTTCTAGGAAATAATTATTAATATAATAAATAGAAATACTGTTCCAGAGCTACATAAAAAAATGCTGCCTCTGGCCTAGAGAATTCAGAAAAGAAGAATTTAAGAACAGTAATATAATCAATCATAGCACGTTTTCTTCTTGTTGGAGGTCAGCTAAGCCAAGGCATCCTAACAAAAACGTTTCTTCTTAAAGTATATACTATCTGCAGCACAAAGAAGTGCTGAAAATGCCATCAGTAAAGCAACTTTAGGAAATATAAATTATAAACTATATAACTCATGGAAACTCTTAAGAAATTGTATCCAACCACACAAGCTCAGTTCCTCTGAGAGTTACTTGGGTAGACTTCTAACTGAATCCATTTGCACAAACTCTCTTAAGCTTCTCAACTACTGTTTCAAAAGCAGCAAGGATTAGTGCAAAACATCTCACTCCTTTACAGAGGGTATTTTCTCCTATTTTTATGGCCACTTACAGAAAGCCAATACAACATGTCACAGCACTACAACGACAAGAGATCCATAATACTCCCTCCAGCTTTATGTGCTTCATTAATCAACCCCTAAAACGAGACCCATTGATTGCATCTCATAGTTCGATAACTGTACTACTTACTTTATAGGTAGCTCTAGAAATATGCTACCATCATCTTTCCTGGATTTTATCTCAGCTTTCATTTTGATCACATCTACTGGCAACTATGAGCAACAGTACTCTTCCCTTCCTGAAGCTCCATTTTGCAACACACTAAGTGACCTGCTTGGTGCTGGGCACTCAATTCACAATGATTTGAAAATTCTCCTTTTGGCTGAGCAAAGACTGAAGAAAAAGGAGATGAAGTAGCATTTAGAGCTGTTCCTGATGTGGCCTGTTCCTATCACTTTCCACGATGGCTACAGTGATGACAGCAGAACTTATGCAGTGTTTCTTTTCACTACCGCTTTCCAGTGAGGTGAACCAAGAAGGTACGTGCAATGCACGGGGTCAGGGTTATTGCTTGTCTATCCTGTGCATTCTCTGTTTGGTTTTTCTCCTTAGTGATTTCTTCCACAGAAAAATGCATACAACTCATAGCCTTCTTTCTGTACTCTGTGTCACTTGCTCTCTGCAAATTTTAGGACTAAAATATATGCTGATTACACTTTGAAACTTAAAGTTCAAGCCCCGGAAGAATGACAAAAGTAAAGAGCATTTCAGCAGTCAGTATTAACTCTGACACATACATCATGTTTTACTTTTGTAGCTTTTCTGCCTTTTTCTGTTTCTCCTCCAATCCTGAGCTGCTTATGTGTGCAGAGAACAATTTAGATACAATTTAAGTTATCTTAAACCTCTAATGAACTAGATGTTTTTCAAACTTTTAGAGTATGAATAACAGCTATGATTTCATCATTTTTAATGTTTTGTGTTTGGAATTCATTCAAAAGTGGAAGCAGAAATTATGATTGCTTCAGAGGCATCTTTGATAAATACTGCAGATGCATTCATGCTACATGGACACAATGATAGATGTTGTCCGTATCAGAGCCACAAATGTTTAAAGACTCACAAGGGAATATGTTCCGGCAACAGCTCTGGTTCGCTTGCCTGCCTAAAACCCATCATTGATTTTTGGAGTAAAAAAAAATCATCTGCATGCATTTTCATGTACATAAAACCTTCATCTCATGGCTAACTGCATAAGTGAATAGATACATACACATAAGACACACCAAACTTCTGCAAAATGCAGAATCTTATTACAGAAAAACATCAGTACTCAGGTTGGCTTCACAGCCTCAAAAATTGATGCCAAAATAATGGATAATTTGGACAAATTTGCATTGTAGCCGTAAAACCAATCCAAACAACGATAAAATTTTTCATGTCTGCCCCAGAGCATGCGCAAAGCCAATGCAATGTCTGAACAATGCAACACTATAACTAATATTCAGCAGAAAATTGATCGTGATGAGGATTGGTTTTGAAACTTTACCTTTCGATTTTACACTTTAATGTAAAGCCAACTGAATTCAATGGAATTCAGGAACCTGTAGATTAGATGGGGTTTGGATTAGGCCTTTAATTCTTCTGACTGCCCAAATGCATTAATTCACAGAGAAATTGTTTCTACATTCAAAATGGGGGGAGAGAAGTAAATTTACCTTTTAATTTGATCTATAGAGTAAATAAATTAAAAAAATCAACTGGTTTACATTACTTGTAAAACTATCCCATGTCATAATTTCTGTTATTTATTTGATAAAAATCTTACTGAGAGACACTATGCCCCTGTGGTGGGAAACTATGAAGTCATACTTAGCACGTCTGAAATTCCCATTTTGACAAGTATGTGGGAGCATATAGAGACAGAAGACTATTTTCTAACAGAAACACATATGGCAGCTTACAGACTTTCATAGGATTAAGGTACATCTGAATAGAAGTCCTATTGTTTTAAGACTAAGACTGAAGAGATAAAATAAGGAGCAATCAAAGGAGAGACACAAAAACGAAATGGAGTTTTAACTTCCAGGCAGATAGTCCCTTGCTTTTTCTGCCACTTTCCATACATTAATGGAGCAGTAAACGCAAACCAAAAACTTATTAAAAATACCAGGGATGGGAAAGGGGCATATTAAAGCTATCAGAAGTCTGAATTAGAAAACTTATTGACTGAACGAGGCTTCATCAATTATTACACTGCTAATTCTAATCCAGCTCATCTATTCAGTCTGCTTTGTACAGTCAAGCTACTCTGTTATCCTTGTCTTTCTATGCTCATTGTTAATGTCTCATCCTCTTCCGATTCTTTTTCCTTACTCAGTTTGGAAGCATGCTCTGCTGTTCTTAATCCAGCCCTATTAACCCTACCTCTATCCAACTGTCTGTCTGTCTGTCTGCTTCCTTTCACCGTTAGGCAGAGCTTTTAAAATTTCAGAATTTCTTCTGCTTATTATCAGTTACCAGCTGAGCACTCTAAAATGGTGTATAGTCAAGCTATTCAACCAAAGTTGCTCTTAGTGTTTCCAAGCCTCCTTATCTCTGTTCAGTCCTCATCCATTTCACATCTTTTTGTAGCTACTGACTGTATGTATTTTCTGACTATTCTCCATAAACTGCCAGAGAAATGTCCCAATACAGCTTTTCATTTATTTTGCCGCCTGCCGTTTCTGTGGTTGCTTTTTCCCCCTGCTGGCTGCCTACCACCGGCAGTTTCAGTGAGACCATTAACTCTGTCTAGAGTCTGCTATGGGCAGAGAACATGGTTTTCTTTCCCTACTGCTGTCTCTCCTTATCCAGTCCTATCCTGTCCTCCGCATAGCACAGCACATGGCAAAAGCAGAGCATATGTGGGAATAACCCACCCAGGGCAGGAAGCCCTTGGGACTTGGTGGTCCACACAACACCCTGTCCTGAGCCATCACAGGCAAAACAACACCACCACATATGCCTGTCAGAAACCAGCCTGGAGCATCCATCACACTTCCCTTTCAAATCGGCACCATCAACAACCTCATACCTGGCTACAGCTTCCCCCACCCCATAAAGGCAAGGACAGACTTCTCAAAACCTTATGTCACATTTAGGATAGACCATTGAGGCCCTCTGCTGTACATGCCCACCCACACTGCTATACCATCAACAAAAGAGAGACAGCCCTTGTACTAGTCACACAACACTCTCAATCGAGAAGATTTATTGTCACTGCCAACGTGAACATCGAGAGCAAAAAAGGTTTGGCCTTGACAGTAAACATGTTTGTCTTGGCAGAAATAATGCAGTATTCAACTAATCCTTTTGTTCTGACTTGTCACCCTGGGGAGACGCCTCAACTTCCGCCTCTCATCACCACCACCAGGGACAGACTGGCCAGCCTCTGCCACCTCTGACCATGCTGATCACCTCTGCTCACTTTGGACCAGATCTATTGGTTATAGCTGATGAAAAGCATCTGGTTCTAAGGGAAATCGAGGAAGTAACAGGCATGACCCGATCTGGCATGGCCCTGGCATCTCAAGGCAAGTAAGGAGCTATCTGCTTTTTGCAGACTTTTGGGCTGGGCTAGCAGTAGGAACTATTGCTTAGCACTGTCTCTGTAGCTGAAGTCCTCTCAGTCAGAGTCCAGTCCTTAATCATCTTGGCTCTCTGCCCATTAGTCATCTCTATGTTCTATGTTGTTTTATGTCATCTCACAAGCAAGATTAACCACTTTACTCTTCATGATGCCACTAGATTTACAAGTTCTTTCACTAGAAATATTAAAAGATCTCTTCTCATCACTCAGTTATTTCTCTCCTCACCTCCCTCTCAATTATTTTCCTAAGTATCCTTTATATTGGGTTCTCTTATTTCCATGTCTCAATCTCTCTCCTCTGTTCATATTCCCTACATTACTTTTTCCAGGAGACACACATCAAGGAAAAAAAAAAAAAAAGAAAATAGAGCAACAACCATATGCTTCCTTTCTGATCTGTATCCTTATTTACATCAGTAACAATTCCATTATAATGACTGATTCATGGCACTAAGAAACACTGAGTTTAAAGCCAGCTTACTTGAGCCTGAAAATGGACTGATAGTGAAGAAGAGTTGGAGGACTAACATTTGCAGAAAGAACAGCTGTTTTTGAAAGAACACGTTTCTCCAAGACTTAATTTACTCCATGAAAAGTTTCACTGATTAGGACAAAAAAGGCTCCACACGTGTAATGTACCTCGTTCTGTAAAAAGACAAAGGATCTTCTTGTGCCCAAAGAACTTTGAAAGTACTAAACAATAAATACTTACAGACTTGTACCCAATGGACTTTCCAAAGTATTTTAGGCTTTAATCATTTTAAATCCAGCTTACCGTGGCCATTGAAGTTGATGAAAAACTTGTTTTGATTAGAAAAAGAAAAGATTTAGCATGATGTAAGACAGTCGGAGCAATACCTCATAATGTATAGCATACACAAAAAAGGTTTTTTCTCTTGTTATTCTTGCTGCCTATGAGAAAATAACACCACCTTGACAGCCATCATATCAAAAAAAAAAAAAAGCAAATCTCTGTTCTATTTTAGCACCTCACTTAGAAAGGAACTCTTAATTTGTTGCTACTTCCTGCAATACCATTTAGAAAATGCTTCAAGAATTGCTTCAGAAATAGCTTACCACCCCCAGACTATCAGACATTTTCACTTCAAGGTTGGAGTGTTATGGTCACACACACAAAATGCATTGTGCTAATTTGGGTTACCAGCGTATGAATACAATTCTCTTTTCTCTCTCAAACCAGTCACTTTATTCTACATACCTCACCATTTAACTAAATAATCTTACAGCACACTGCTGAAACAGGAGGCATTTTGTTGTCAAAGAAGAAAGTCTGGTTAACAGTGTGTGTGCTTAAGCAAATTCACAGGTTTCACTGTAAAAGAAAATTGTCACCAACATTTGTCTTCTCCACTTAGTTCCATCATTAGCCATGGTTAAACATGCAGCTCAGAATAACATGTGAGGGTAAGCTGAGAAAAATCTATATTCTTCAAACAATACTCCTAATGTGCCTCTTGGCTTTATAATCATGCAAGACCAACATTTGGGAGCAACTGATTATTGTCTGATTCTTGACACAGACCAGACAAAACTAGGGAATCTAGCTGTTGTTTTATACACCATCACTTCCAATCCACACTAGTTTTTGCCTTACAGGTGGGCTCAGGACACTACAAGGGCTTAAGTAATGTCCCAGCAGTTCAGGCCAATGGTTCATCGAGCCCAAGGTTGTCTCTGCAACAGAGCAGTAAGGGGTGCTTCTCAGGAATACCACAGGCCCACTTTCTACAGCCTATTCCCTTCTCCAGCATCCAGACTTCATGAATTAGGAATGGTGGACAGCACTAACTTCCCCTGTGCTTTTACTATCTATCTATGGAGCTGTTGTTCATAAATTCATACAGCTCTCTTGAACCAGCTAATACTATCCATCTCCACAGCTTCCTGTAGTAGTAAATGCCAGAAATTCACCATCTGGAGTATAAAATTCTTTCTTTTGAGTGCTTGAAATTATCTACTACCGTTTTCATCTAGTGCCCCTCAATTCTTGCATTTTGGAATTGATGAACAAGAGTTCCAACAACCTTTATCTGTTCCCTTTGTGATTTTGCAATCTTCAGTCACTTCACCCCTCAACCTTTTCTCCAAACTGAAGAAACCCTGGATCTTTTAAGTCCTTCCTCAAAGTCTGCTTCATCTGCTTTATCATTTTAGTTGCCCTCCCTCTATTCCTTCTGCAATGGTACTACAACCTCCTTCAGGTCAGGAGGCCAAAGCTGCACACAGTACTCAAGATGCGAGTCCATGAAGATTTTACATAACAGCAAAATAATGCACTCCATTTTGTCTTTAAAACTCTTCCTGATGACGGCCAATATTTTTTTACTTTTTTTTTAAAAACTTTTTTTGGCTTCTGCTGCTAACTGAGCTAATGGATTCCAG
Organism: Ibidorhyncha struthersii; assembly: GCA_013398815.1. Taxonomy (NCBI): domain Eukaryota; kingdom Metazoa; phylum Chordata; class Aves; order Charadriiformes; family Charadriidae; genus Ibidorhyncha; species Ibidorhyncha struthersii. The sequence goes on from VZSZ01003696.1 coordinate 67,046, forward strand.
AGGACTGTCAAGACAGTCATGACAAGTCCAAGAGCTCTTTCCTGAGTTGCAGCTGACAGTTATGAGTACATTAAATATTACATTCAGAGTGTCCCAATTGAGTGAATAAAGATTTGGGAATAAGCCCCTGCCTTTCCAAATCTGCTCTGCAAACAAAATCTTGGGCTGTGCAGAGTTAAAGCATAATTGTTTATTTGAGCTTATAGGTAATCTTTCCGTAGGAAACCTCTCCCACCTCTTTTTAACCTGGCTTCTTGAAGAAGCAAGTCTCATGTAATTACATTGTCTGCATGTGATAATTTGCCATACCATTCCCCAGTTATCTTTGAACATACTAGCCAATTTCAAACACATTAAACAAAAGGATAAAAATCTCCAAGGTCATTATACCCTTATGTTTCATGGAAATAGGAAACTGGAAAGAAAAGAGATCCCAGTCAGTACCTCCACTAAAGGAAAAGCTATAACATGCAGTCATCCTTAACAGAAAACCTGCACAGAAAGAGTTTTTCAGTGCTTCAATTGCACAAGAAGTTTCATTTGGAGTTTGTCCTTCAGTAGACATCAGATAATGTAATCATAAGATACAAACCCATTGGAGACCAATCTTCATTAATTTTAACACTCTTAGAAGTACATATTGATTCACCTCGGGTAATGACTCATAGGAAACCATTTAAATTGTTTCATGGCAGGAGAGGAGCCTGGGCCAGATGCAGCCTCAGCTGGAGTTGCCAACAGCCCCTCTGTTCTGGCTTGAAGATACTCTTGGATAAAATTTTCTAATTAGTAGTGTGACTAGTGCCCCACAGACCAGTAAAGCAAAAGAAAACAAAGAAAAGCGTAAGACACCAACTTCTTTTCACTGCACCAAAATCCATACTTGATAAACACAATTACATCTAACTGTAGAACAGGGGCTGGCAGTCACTTTTGGTGGACAGGATGAAGCATAGGGAGAAAAAAGGGGGTTGTCCCATGCTTTCCACCGAGCAAGCTTCCACTGGTCACTTTGGCAGCAAGGAGGTCAGAGCTCATCTCCAGTCGATGGTGGAGGCACCAGCACCTGGTTAGTGGTGAATGATTTGGCTGTGCTGGAGGACCTCCAGGAGAGGCATCATCATCCCTTTCCCGCTTTGTCCCAGTCTCAGCAGGGACTGAATGGTGCTGCTACTCAAGGAAGCAAAAAGCCCCAATGCGCCTAGTTCACACGGTTCCCACTAAGTGCCATCCTCCCACAGAGATACTGTGTGTCAGGACACCAACAGGCCCAACACGGGCCATGTCTGCGTCTCCCAAGAGAGCCCACTAACAGCACCGGGCTCTGCCCGTGGTGGTTGGGCACCATGGGTTTGTGCACCATCAGCAAGGTCCTGCCAGTGCAGGGGCAGGCTCAGCTCCAGCTAGCTGGCCTTGACTACACCGCCGGCTTGCTCAGCTGTCAGGCAGGAGCTCTGCCACGCTGCCTGTGCGGGCACCGGTAACCAAGCCTTCTTTCCTGCCAGCTGTCCTCAGGGCTGCCTTCCCCAGAGCAGCATCCTACTCTGAGCACTGCCTGCCAACATATCACCTGGTGTGCTGACACCTGCGTTTGCAGGCTTAAACAGAAACCCAGGATGTTGCTCTGCTGGCAAGTTACTTAGCTCACCAAGAGTACTTGTTGATGTTGGCCTAGGAACTCCAAAATTCATGGTTCTCAAGAGGGAAGAGGCAATCTCTTGCCTTTTCCCTTCTTTGAATTTCCACTGAAAGCTACCATCAGCTTCTCAATAGGTTTCCTTCCTTCAGTGGCCATTACAACTTCCACAAGCATTCATCAATAGTCCTAATTTGCTCTGCTGAATATAGCTAATAATCCATTCCCCCTTCCCTTCCAGCATCTATGAAGAGATCATAAGTTGAAACAAACCCTTGGAAAGCCACAGTCTGTCAGTCAAGTCTGTAAGAAACACCAGTGCAAACTCAGGCAACAGAGATGTTGCCTCAAAAGTCATTTGAGACCAGACCGTAACTGGTGATGTGATGAGTAACAGCGAAAAACCAGCGTGATAGAATTTATTTTTGAGCAAAGATTCCTCTTCCTTTCATTCTGGAATTCACATCCCATTCAAAATATTTTTTCCTAGTGTAGCCAGAACCCAAAATCTCAATTTTCAAAAACTGAAAAAGTAAACAAAGGGTAAAACACCCCACTGTATTTTTTTTTTCTCATGCTTGCACAGCTACTGCTAGATATTATTTATTCACTTAATTTTCTGATAAATTTAAGTTCATTGTTTGTTAAATTTGTTGGGGGGGGTGTGTCCAAGTTTCCAACTTATCATAAGAATCTGGCTTTTGCACAGAAAAAAACCCAGACAAAACAAGTTATCCTTAGTGCTAAAGTCAAATACCGTTCTAAAAACCAAGCCTGCTCATACTCACTGCTTTGATAAGCTGACACAATATGAACAACATATGCCACAATTTTTCCTTGGGAAGAACCATTCTTTGTTATTGGTTACAAGCATAAAGCTGTTTCGTGGGTTTTTTTTTTTCTTTCTCTCTGATCAAAACAAATTCTGGTTCTAGCAACCTGACATGCCATGAAGTTTAGTAAACCTTACATTTTCAACCAAAATCTGATATTCCTCTCATGAGGTGAAGGAACTCATTTTCCTATACTCTTACCTTCAAAGCATTTAGTTCACTTAGGCTTATATTTTCAAATTCAAAGTATTCCCTTCATAAGTTCAATAAGGCTATTAAATTAGAGCTTTATGTATGTAGGCAGCAGCCTCATGTGAGAAGTGACCTGCACCAGATGATGCAATGCAAGTGGGAAAACAGGGAAGTTATGAAGCTAGAAGAGCTTTCCTCTTCTTTTCGGCAAACTGATAACTGAGAGGATCTGTGTTAGTGACACTGTACAAACACTACACCAACATGATCTGATATTTCAAGCTAAATTATACACAGGCATTTAACTTCAGCTTTTAGGAGCTAGAATACTGTAGCATCCATAATTATCATTTCCAGTAGTGCATAAATCCCAGATGGAGAACAGCATGAACTTTTAGTGCACGTGTGTCCTGTGACAAGAGAGTTGTTGCACATAACAGAGCAAGTAGCATGCTATTACCCAGATCTGCACCACTCCTTAGAAGGAATCTCTTCCATTCAAAAACACAGAAAAGGAAGGAACAGTTATTATGGCTTCAGTAATAAGCAGCACAGAATACAGAGTCTGTCCCCCAAAAATGGAGAATAAAGGTTGGCTTCTTGTTTGGTCATTTTTAAAGAAATCTAATTCCATAGAACAGTTCAGAGACCAGTCACCAAAAAAGTTAAAAAAAATAAATAAATGCAAAACTAACAGGGCAACAGCATCCCATGGTGGTAGCAATGGTCTGTGTGCTGGGGGCAGCAGGGGTGGGAAGAGAAAGGGACCTGGAAAGTGAAAGGCTAAAGATTAAATTAGCTTTGTACAACAACAGCCTAAATCATCCCAGGGTGTCATTAACTTGAATTTTGCAGACAGCCTGAAACAGCAGAGCCAAGAGAAATAAATATGGCTCCTGTCAACTTTAATGGCCTGTTAACAATACAGTTTTTGTGAATTTGGCCTCTTTATTGCTGATGATTTTAGCAGTAGCGTTCTACCAGTGAGCTTGCAGCATGGTCCAAAGTTAACTCCCTCTCACACCTCTCTGGGTGGAAAGATCCAACAGAAATGTAAGCAGCTGCCAATGTCTTCAGCTCCCCTTCCCCGAGCATTTTTTACGGTGCAGTCAAAAATTTCAAGTCATGATGGAAGCACACCAAAAATTAAAACTGAATTTGCTAGCAGATATGTTGATTATGTTTCTGCTTAAGATTCTAACATGAACACACAACGCTGCTGTAGAAATCTCTCAGTGTTGAAGAGCCCCAGTGTTTTGCTACACAGCACACCCAGGGCACTCAGCAGAGGGGAATTAACCAAAGCTGAGAACAATGCTGTGACCTGCACGGTTCGTAAACTCCTAATCATAAAGGATGCACAGCAAGACATTGTGAATCAATGAGCCAACAAGGGAAAACATTTGCAGTTGAATTTTATAGATGCACTTTGTCTCTTTTTCCCTAAAACAACAAGACAATTCTACTGTACTCAGAATTTCAAATTAGGCTTTACCATCAACAATATATTACTAGTAATTAGTGCTAGTGGAAATGTTGGTTTGTTCTGGGTTTTTTTTTTGTTTTGTTTTGTTTTTTTAACTTCTGCTAAGGACATCTTTCCTGCTAATAATCTCCAGAGTTTTTAATTTGCTTTTTCAAATGACTAATACTGTGTCGGGAGGAAGCAGGCTAAAGTGTATCTTTACTGATTGAAACAGCACAAATTTAAAGTCCTAAAAGTGCAGTCCTTACTCATGCTGCTGGTTGTTCGTTAAAAGCAACAACCTCATTAAAATTTATCAGGTTCCTTGGGTGAATTCACCAAATACAGAAGAGCAGCTCAGGGACACAGAGGGTATCTTTCACCATGAACCGATTACAAAAAACTATCAGCATACTTAGGAATAACCTAATAATACTCTAAAAACTTTCCCCGCAGTCCTGTCAAGTTAAGCGTCCCTCGGAAACACCTGAGGGTAAGACACACAGAACCAATATCATAGGCAGGGCACTGCAGTCTCCCAACTCCATACTGCGCTTGCTGCTACCTTACACAGGATACAAGAATGGAGAGTAAATTATTTTGAAGTACAAACTGGAAGAAATGGAGGAGGGCCAAAAAAATAATCTGCTATTGTTGTCCTGATACCTGCAAGATACTACAACTGGACCCTGGATCGAGAGCTTGCTGTCCTGTGAGCCTATTCCAGAATTTTAAGTTAACATGAATCCAAACCACAGAGCTAAACATCTTTGCTCTTAAATGTCAAAGAGAGAACAGAATAGTTCTTTTCAGCTTTGACAAAAAAAGAGCAACATAAATGTTACATTTTTCTGATTCTGTTATGGGGAAGATATCTACTGAGGAGAAAACCAGAATTGTTACAATTTGGCCAGGCGGGGGATGGGAGCACAGAGGGAAACAGCATTTCTGAGGTTTGTGATTTTTGTATTTTTTTAATAATATCATTTCTCTATGCTTTCTGCATTTCAGCCCAATTTAAATTGATCTTGCTATTTCCTAGCAGATCAGCAGAAATGGGATTTATTCTGTTACAGAATATCTCTTTGAAAAGAGATAATCTGGAAGTGACAAATCAAGGGGGGGGGGGAAGCAGAAAGCTTTTGCAGAAAGAAAAAAAATACCTAAGACAAAAGGGACAACCTGATAAGGGCACGTCTTTGAGATCATAAAGTGATACTTTCTTATCTGGTTACATAAAATAGCATTGTTACTGTGCTTGGAGCACAGTAAGTTACAACAGTTGTGAGAACAACTGTGTCAAAGCTAAAAATAAGAGTATGATTGGCTGTGATTCACCAGCCACAGCAGACAGAACTGCATTTAAACTTTTAAATTTCACTATGTGTTGTTACCGCTTTTGTGAAATTCTAGGAAATTCTTAAAGAAAAATTTGTAGGCTTTCAGCAAGTATGCCTCAAGCAGTGTCTTCCTTCTGATGACCTATGTGGTAGTACGTTTCTAGTTCATAGTCCTGAGGCTTGGTTTTAAGTTTTAATAACACTAATTGAGCAGATCTTTTTCAATTTCTAGTTTAAATGAAGGTGGCTAATTTTAAAAAAACCCTTATATAATAAGAAAAGCTGATCAATGCTGACTCATTCTCACGCACTGTGATACTAGTTGAATTTACTTTCTGCCTTAGTCAGTGAAATAGAAGCACTATTTTCTTTGCCTTCCATAGTTACATGCATTGTTATGAGTATACACAGTCCATAACTGTTGTTTAAAATGCTCGCTACGTACCTGTGTACCTATGGCTGTGCATTGGTTACAGCCACAGTGACACAACTTGGAAAATCTTCACATTAGGAGCACGTTCAATATCTTTCATTTGTATAAGCACTTTTCTGCAGTGCCTTGAAAAGCAAATAATCTTCTGCGAAACACCTTTCTCTTACACAGGAGTATTTTGCTTCAGCTTTTGAAGTCTTTTTGTTTGCCACCCTTACTTAAGGGTACATTAGCTTTTTTAGCAACTAAGCTGCCTAATGAATTCCAATAGCAAACAGAAACACGGCAAGCTCTCCTTAATCTGCAAGGCTGCTACAAAGAAAACGTATATAAATCTTTCTTTAATGGATCTTAATTTGTACTTTTCGATTTCATTAGACCTTACGTGCCATGATGTGAAAACTGCATGTCCCAAAAATAAAATCACTCACTTTCTAATTCTGCAGATGAATGAACTAACCACAATGCAAAACTGATGGAGGCAAATGGAAAAAAAAAAACCAAAACCACCAAAAAACAAGAACCCCCAAACCAAAACAAACAAAACCCACCACATATAGAAGTTGTGTGCATATGTACCTACTACCCACACATTTTCAGACTTAAACTTACCTTTCATATGTCTCAACTAGTGATTCAACCATTTGCACAAAGATTGACAAAAGCACAGCAGCTTTGCTCTCTCAGAACAGAGCACCTGAGAAGGACAGAGTAGATTTTGATACACAACTCAAAGAGCTTCAATAGGACTGTACAGGAACTCTACCATATAAGAATCCTGTTTTAAACCAGTCTACGCTTTTCAATGGAGGGCAGGTTATGAAGCATTTGGTGGGGCTAAATATCTTCACATGTATCCTCGTTTACCAAGAAGTAAAAGGAAAACAAACCAAAAAAGGAGGCAAGAGGTATCTCCATCCAACCACAGGACAGACATATTTTCTTCTAGAAAGGAGACTGAGGGAATGAAGGGGATTGGGTTTTGGTTTTATGAAGAAAAGCTAATGCAGTATGATATCAAACAAATCTTCCTTGGTATTTCTGGATAAGCTGTACAGTATTACTGATATGTTTCTAATAATGTACTTCCAGTTTTACTAGCTGGTCAAATTACATTGAAGTACAACACAGATGGGCAGTATTATTTTAACTCTATCTAAACACAGCTGTAAAGATTTTTTGCAGCCAAGGCATTTTAATATCTACAGTGAATTTAATCCACGCAGACTCTTTTAGACTATTATGCAATAAAGAATGGTTTCCAGCCTTTTTAACCCATGACACCTGGGCTTCAAACAATCCACTACCTCTTATGAATTAATCACTATTTATTCAAAGAGCCAGTTATGGTATCTATCTTTAAGAAATGAGAAAGTCAGTGTAGGCATTGGGGTTTAGCTTTTGTTGGCAGAAGTTTTTGAAGAAAAATAGAACTACTTAGCAAGAATATAAGGATTTAGGGTCATTTTTATGAATTTCTTTGAGGCTATTTATCTCACTGACGAGAATTAAACTGCTTTAAATATTAGACTCAGACACAAGTAAGAAAGAAAATAATAGTATTTGATTTAGGAAACAGGAGGAGCAGACGTCTTTATCATGACAAGGAAGCATTGTTGAAAATGCATAAGTCAACGTAAAATGTTACTAAAGAGAGAATACAAAAATGATCTCTGGAAAATCTTGGTTAGATGTGGTTAAAGTGAGTCACAGCAAATAAGCTGGCCATTTAATTCAGTTTGTATCTTGAAATAAACTAGAAAACACTTTGTTGCTAGAAATGTTTTCAGAGCAGAGAAACCACCAAGATCACCACCTTCTCAGAAGAACTATTTGACACATTACTTAAATTTTGTTTCTCCTGCGACCCTCTTGTCTTTGCTTTGCACCGTCTCTCCCTGCCTGTTGCACAGATTCCCACTCAGCTGATCTTCCTGTTTGCCATGGAAGAGCTCCCTGGTAGCATTCTGCAGCTCCGGCTTGCATGTTTCAGCACAACATGATGGCAAACGGCTGCTCAGGCTCTGCCGGGACAGAGGGGAAGGAGATGGGAGGTCTACTCTGCCACCACAGACTCTCCTAGATGCTTTTTCAGTTCAGCTGAACATTTGGCTTACATTTGTCATAAAAGGTCCAAACTGCTGCTTAGCACTGAAAGAGTGGGGGGAGGGCTACTGCCTATAGAATTGTAAAACAAGTAGCTGATCCAGCTGCATCCAGGCTGAGGATGATAGGAAGTCCTGGCCACCGATGTTGCACTCTTCAAATTTATCTCGGTCTCTCTGAAGCAGCACTGCAAATATGAATTTCTTGATGCACTCTCTCTAGAGCTCCAGCAGATATGGGGTTTATGTTTCTGTTGGGGGGGGGGGGAAGCATCTGGGAACCATCTGGTGTTTCTGACTACATTTTCCTTAGAAAATGAAAAGGAGCTGCTGAAGAAAGGTTTGAGATGTGAAAGGAAAGCTGGGCTACACCTGGGCAAATGGTAAGGTTTGGGACAGCATACTGAAAGAGGGGGGCTCAGGAATACATACAAGCATCCGGTATACATTTCTTACAAAACAGAAGTGAAAACTGTGTATGGTGTTAATTCTTGAGAAGCTGACACTTGAAGGAGAAGAAAAATGTTTGTATGACTCAAAGACATACATGCATGCAAGTAACTGAACTATATAAATGAAATGGGAAAACATTATACAGGCAACACTGACTCTTCAAACCATCCTCAGAAGCATTTCAGGTCAGCAAGTCTAGTCCTCTGCTTTTTTTTCCTCATGCTTAAAAATACAGCCAGTTTCCTACTGTCACAGAGTTATAGACCCTCAATTTTATGTAATTTCTGAGTGCGTGTTACATCTCAGGAAAGACTATTCCAGTCAAATCCATTCCCACTGTTACTAATTTCCCCCCAACTTTCTAGAAGTATCACCCAAAAAACTGTAAAGAAAGCCAGTGGCTAACAAAGATGACCTCTCCACCTCAAATTCCATTGCCAAATATGAAATTCTGTTTTTTGAAAAAGTGTGAAAGGAAATTTAGAAAATAAATTTGTTGTTTGAGTTGCATTTTTCATGTCTACATTCATGCATGGGATTATGTTTAAAAACAGAGTTAATGAAATGTGTTAACTTCAGCAGGAATCAAAACATAATTTCATTTTAAGGGGAAATAATTCAAAACACCCAATTTTCCTCTGTCTTCCTGTCCCTAGCATCACAAGAAAAGAATTACTTCCCTGAAGTGTATATAAAAGTCTCAAAAAGCGCAGCAGTGGTCTTCAAGGGTACATCTGGGAAGACGTCAAATAACCACCACTAAGAAGAGTAAAACATGTTGTTCAGCACACTGAACAAAAGCACAGTTCGTACTTAAGACAGAACAATAAACTCCTCTTCAGCACTTGTGTAGGAAGGAAAGTGCTTTAGTACCCAGTATATCTACGTAGCCTACTCGCTCGGATCGAATGGCTCAGAGCTTTCCCCAGCCCTCCTTGGACGGCTGCTAGCATACACGGACCAGCTGATCCCCTCATATTTAGCTAGCCTGGCTCAGGACAAGAGTCCGCGACACCCTTATGTCCCCCATTTTCTTCCTTCTCAGTCTTCTTCAGTTAAGGTTAAGAATTGTAGAGAAGCGCATGGGTGCAGATGACGGGCTGTTTCCTGCAGCTCTGATTCCTATCCATCCTGTCATTTTGCAGCTGTAAATCTGATCAGAAACACGCTGCTCCTGCAAGAGCAGCCAGAGGAAAGGGAAGGCACGCAGGCTGCACAGAGGAGCCAGTACTCCCGACCTAACATCTCTCAGGTGAGGTGTGTTTTGCTTTCGCATCCCAAACTTCCAGACATCTGTCCCCTTCTGCAGCTGTCCTCTACTTATCAAGCGGACACTGGAAAACCTTTAGGTTAAAGGTCTAGCACCTCGTTTTCACTGATCCCCTCATTGTGCATTGCTCATTGAAGTTTTAATCTGTGGGTATTGTTCAAACTGGATTTATTTTTCTCTTCTAGTACTTCTCTGTTTGTGTATGTGTCATCTAATGTAAGGGTTGCAGTGGTAATTGCTACCCTTCTGTGGAAATGCTCAGTAATCACCGCAGAAAACCCTGCATAACATCCAGAGAGCAGCTTCGGGTTGGCTCCAGACAGCCTTCATTTACATATCCAGATGTATTTATGTAAAGCTAAATTAAATGTGTATTTGTCAGATAAGTCATACACTCAAAACTACCATGTCCTCCGCCTCTTTTCCACAAAAAGGCTTACTCTTATAAGGGAACTGGAATTTACTACTAGGCTGTCAGTTACTGTCAAGCAGCAGCCCTTCTGCTCAGGGAACACATGATAATCCCATTCCCAAACCTAAAAATCAGCCTAGGGCAAGACACTGTTCACATTGCATAACCAGTTATACCCCTTAGGAAGAAAACAAAACAAAACAACAAACAAACAACAAACACAACACAGACAGAAAACCAGAAGAAAAAATAAAACAACTATTCCCCTTAGGGTAAAGTTTTTCTAGAGTCTTGCGCCCTTCTATCATCTCACTAACTGTTTTGATGATTACAGCTACAGGATGCAGCAAAAATGAGGCCAGTCAGCAAGGTGGAAAAAATTGCTGATTGCTTACAATTGTAAATTATTTAATTTAATTAATCAGTTAAAAATAACATGATCGAAGTCTTCCGAACAGAACAAGCAGTATTAAGGATCAAACTCTGCGTCACAGTTAGACAGTACTTCATCACACCAAATATACGCAAAGGAACTACTTTCAAAAAGGATTTAATCAATAGCTGACAATAACAATGCCCACCAGATTGGATAATGTGAATAGCAATATATGCAAACACATCTTTAATTTTTTTTCCCCACCATTTCAGAAGGTTATTTTTCTAAAAAAAAATCTGTAAGAAACTGACAATAATTGGGCTATAGTTCCTTCCAGGCAAAAAAAAAGTTGTAAAAGAGGTATAAAAGCAGAACGTTAATTAAAAGCTTCAAAAGCAAATAATAACCACACAATAAAAAAATACAAAGGTAAATAAAAAGATTATTAGAGAATGTGGAGTGTGACAGCATCACAAGGAAGGCAAAAAACATAAGAAAATAACAGTGAGAACAGGAAAATTGAAAGAAAAAGTGCACTAGGCTCTATGAAATTGAGATCAAAGGTGACAATTCAGAGATCACTTGTAGTTTACTATTGTCCTAAATTATCACAGGCAGAAGGAATACTTACTTAAATAACTGTATAACATATCCTTTGCAAAAAAAAAAAACCACCAAGAAAAACAAATAGAGAAAATTATAAAGCTATTCACAGACGAAAAAAATGAAGAACGTGTTTCAGAAAGGTGTGGGAACTGTGAAATGCTGAAAATAAAATCTTCTTACTGCAGAACTGTATTTCTGAAGGTCAAATAAAAAAAGTAGGTTCATAAAATGGGACTAAGGCGAAACTGAAAGCGACTAGACCCCAGGCCGCAAGCCAGTTCTGCCTTCTCTCCTTTCGACTCAGTTGCCACCTCATCTTGAAGGCACCTAAACACTACATGCACTTCAGCGTCTGATCTGAAGCCCTGGAACAGTAACTGTATGCCCACAAGTGTTTCAGGTCTGTACACCAGCCTTGCTAGTACCAGCTCCCTTGCTGGTACATCATCCGTACCATAGCTTGAATGAGATTCAGAAACTGGGATTTCCCCTACTTCTGTTTGCTGAGGCACTGGTATGGTTGCCATCTCAGAGTATGCTAACAAGATCACAACTCTACAAACACAACTGTAGCTCTCTGCCTGACTTGAGGATTTTTATATTGAATTTTGTGTCAAGTAACCCTTGGGTAAAATACAGAAGCTGACCTAGAAGTCAGGGCAGGATGATCATACATTCCCAGCTGAACACCAAGCATGGAATTCATCTCCTAATAGAAGTGGTTAGGTTCCCTCTGTAGTCAAGAGGGGGCTAACCAACACAGCCAGAGGGGACTAGACAGCAACAAATTCACCCTACAGCAGACATGTTGGTCAAACGAATCATTGCTGACTCTGTCATCGACTATGATGCAGTTTTGACACTAGCCTAAAATTAACACCTGCTTGCTGGTACCTAAAGTTAGACATGATAAATCCTATTATAGTTTAGTTGCTCCTTCTTTCACTCACTCAGGTCCAGAGAAGTCCGCCTTGCTTGCTGTATGCTGGCAGAGATACAATTGGAGGGAAGAAGTTCCTTATCCAAGCCTAGCATGGCAACAAACGCACCTCACCATAAGATAAGAAATAAAGGTATGATCCCTTTCAGCTGAAAAATGCAGCAAGCACCAAAGCTTTCCCCATCCTGAAAAAGTATTCACACTACTTTGTTAAGAAAAAAATGCATCAGCCACTTTCAAACTTTCTCCTATAGGAAGTCCGGTTTTCCCCAGCTGCTTATTAGATAGGGGACAAACACCTCCCAGGGCACCAGGGCTGCAAATCCCAGGCACATCCCCAAAGGAGAGGCCAAGTCCCAGAAATGACAAGGCCTCTACATACACACCACTTCCCACTATTTTCCGTGGGCTGGCTCTGGGTGGGATATAAAAATGTTTAGTACTGCATTCCAATTTAGGTACCTACACGCTTAGTGGACCTGGGCCACATAACTGCTTTGCAGAACCAAGCTATGAGACATTTTCACATTTCTCTTCCCTGTATTGCAATTGCACTCATATAACAACATTAACTCTTCATATTTTCAGCTCCTTCTCACAATATTTACAGACAGATTTAAGTAAAAGAAGTCATGCATTTTGTTCCCAAAAGCAGGAAGGTCAGCTCATGATGGGAAGGTAACTCAGTCATTCATCACATCAACATTTCCTTCCACCTAACATTAATACGCTTGGGTACGCTTCCCCTTTGCTAAGGTATTGCTGTTTCAAAACTTACTGAAATGTGTTTTAATAAATGGTGAAGAAAATTATATGCCAGGTTGCAATATGTAACATATTAATAAAAGTGAAAGTCATTTCAGGAATGAAGGCAAAACCAAAGCCCTCAGCATCCTGTTCTTGAATTCACTGATAGATTGGTTGAGAGGTGCACCATATTTGTCCCACATGAACAGATCTCAAGTTTATGTGGTTCAGAAAAAAGCATCTGTACCTGAATCAGCTCTCACTTTGATCTGCAAAATGAAATCCCAAGAGGCACACCCGAATTTTGTTCTGAAGGCAGACTAGCAAGGAGTATGGACAGTAGCCTTCAGCGAAACCCATTCTGCGAACAGTCGTTTCACAGATTTCTAAGATGACGACACACACATTTAGTTGGTACTATGTCTGCACAGTGCTACCATCGTTAAACAGAGAGAAGCCTTGCCTTCTTGGAGGAACTATACAGAATATTTTGAATTAAGGTGATACAGCTGAGAGATAGATAATGCTTTTACCTATTTACTTTTATACGTATAAATAGTTATTATGAAAATATATATAACATATAAATATTTACTTTTTTTGTTTGTTTTAAATAAGATAAAAGCAGCACTTCTGTATTTGTTAGGGACTCTCTAATAACAACTGTTGCCGGAAGCTCCAGAATGAGCCAGCCATGTAGCTATGACTGGAGCATAGCAACAATATGTGCTGGATGTATTACAGGAGAAACATATTGTCCAGGAGAATTAGTACTGGGAAAAGTCATCCAGACTGGTAGACATGAGTGATCTGTCACCAACCAGCTGTAGAAAGAGGTTGCAGAAAATAAAAGGAGGGACAAAAAAAAAAACCAAAACCCAAATTGCGTAAAGGATGAGAAGCCAGAGAGCACTGCAACCACAAACTGGTATTTAAAAATTGCTGACTGAAAAGACAACGCCTCAGAAAGAATTGCCAGACCATTAGGAAAAGTTCCTATCCTTTTATAGGACAGTTTGACAAGATGTTGGGAGGAAAGGGAACAGAGACAGGAATGGACAAGGAATTTACAGTGTAAAGCTACGAGAGTTGAGAAATGCCAAGGAATGGTCTATCTGAGATGAGCTGGGATGAGGGCATGGAACTCACCTAGTGAAATTCACCATGCTCTGATACTAGTATGAAATAGTTTAGTCCACAAATAATTACCACTTCTGGAGATTCCCAGACAAGGGGGCTCTATGAGGGAAAGTACTAACCTTTACCCATACCTGTTAATATGAAGAAAGGTAAAAGCATACTCTACAAGGCAATCAGTGTTCTACGGAAAGTCACGGTCCCTTGCAAAAAGCTCATGGCACAGAATGGCAACATATTTCATGACTCAGACATGCAGTTACTGTTCTATCCTTTCCTATTAATGGACAAATTCAGCAGCCTCCTTACAGAGAACATTGCTACCCTTGCGACAGTATGCATTGCCCTTAATAAATCCTAGAAAAAGAGGAAAATAGTACAGACATCAAAGGAAGAGACGTAAAGGTTTTTTGACCTTTCTCAATCCAACTTTGCTACAGAAACACAATGATTTGCATCTCCAAACCAGAATATTTTAAATTCTTTTTTTAAAAAAAACAGTTCTGTAGTCTGATATTGCAGACACAAAATACCATACGGGTGCAATATCTGCCTTGCAGTGAGAAGGATGAATTGGGGCGGGGGCTACTGACACTTAAAGGGATGGCATTATGGGCCATTTTCAAACCACAAGAATACAGTATATTGCTTGGCTCGCCAAATCAGATTCCAGTCCTGTCTCCTATAAACAAAGTTTTTTTCATAACTTTTCATAAATTAATCAGTTTTTCAGTCATTGCTGAAATGTGGCTACTTACGTAGAACTTTAATGTACATACGGTAAGTTCCTTCCTCATCATTGCAGGTGATCACTCTGCGTCCTGCACCAGAAGTAGCAAATGACTTCAGCACTAGGAGAGAAAAACACAGGGAAAGAAGAGTCTTACAGAAAAAATAGGGAATTATTTGTTAGAAAACAAACAAACAAACAACAACAACAAAACCAAACAAACAACCCTACCAACAATCAGCATTAATCCAAGAATGCATTATTTAATATTTTTAAAAAATGGACTGCAATACTGAGAGGCAGCCTGTTAGACACAATAATATTAATAAAATACATCACAAGTTTTTATGTAATGTTATTCCTCTGTACTATGCATTTATTATCCAGGACCATGACCCACTACACAGTTTTGTACCAGCATATGATGAAGAATCCTCCAAAACACACCTTTACTGGGGCAGGATGAACGTGTGGAGGAATATTAACTTTGGTTTTCATATGAATAAAACAGCACTTTCAAACTATCTTTTCTGAGCATTAATAAACTTTATAACTACACAGAACAGCAGTATAAAAGATGATGACCCAGTATCTTTTTAGATTTGAAACACTTCATTGTGAACCGTAATTACTGATCAGCTTTATGAGCAATGTAATGTCACGTTCAGTGGCCCTTGCAGACTCAGTTAGATGTAATAGATGTAAGTAATAGATGTTCATATTTTCATGCTGGGCTACAATAAATGCAAAATATCACATGACGAGAAAATAGAAGCTGGTCATAGCTTACGGCCTCAAGCTATTAATTTCTTGGAAATCCCAAGGAAGACTGACTAGGTCATCAAAATAGCTTGTAAAACAGTACTGTGTGTGCCCCAAGTGAATAAATTCAAGTTTGGCCACTCCTTTCCAAATTCTGTATGGTACTAAAAGGAGCTTACTTTTCCTCATCTAGGCAAATCTGGTTTTAGAAAGCTCAAAGTAACACAGAAAGCAATTGGTGGAATGAATCCATAGATCAATAAAGACAAACTGTGAAGATTTTTTACTTTTCACAACAGAAAGGCGTTTAACAAACGCCCTTGCAAATTAATGTATAATTCTAAAAATAAAGATATCCCTATCTGATAACACAATTACAGCTCATGTACCTCTGTTTGCTGTGTTTAAAGCTAGCTATATCTGAGCAAACTTGATGGCTGTACAGCTTTGTCCATACAATGCAATTTCAAAAACAATCAAAGAGCTTTGTTTTATGCCGGGAATGAGCTCATTAAGTTAAGAACAGAAGTCACAAAGGTTTATTAATAAAATCAACCACGAGTGAAGAAATGTAAAGACAATTATCCTTCTGCTTTGCAGCTGAACCCTTAAATCAAACACAGTGCCACTGAGAAAGGAACAGACCACTTTTGGGAAACAAGAAATTACTTTCATATAGACAATGATATTATCAACCTGAGCAAAGGTGTTTGCGCTGAAGTGAAAAAATGGGTGTACGCGGTGGAAATCAGCAATTCCCAACAACTGCAGAGATTCAGGTTCCACAGCCAGCTTCACAAATTGACTTGTGTGGTCAGCAGCCAACTGACTCCCCTGCTAGAGCTCCAGGAAGGCAGCCTCCGACAGAATGGCATGAATACAGTCCCCAAAAAGCTGCTCCAAAGGGTTAAGACACCAGACTTCTGGAGCATGGGGACACTGAGCAGCTGCATACAGATGATGGCCCAGTCTAGGGCCAGCATTAAGAGCTGGGAAGTTATTTTTCTTGAGCAGCCAATATCTGTAAGGCTGGGCATTGGGAAAGCAGCAAAAGTTAGCTGCAGGCATCTGATAAATCCCTATACTTTCACTAAATCTCACTTGAAGGAGAAGGGGTCAGTCTGGGTGCCGGCGATGTTAAAGAAGGCTGAAAGGCTGCAAGCTACCTCTGCACTCTTGCCATGGCTCTCTGCAGGATCCGGAGGTCACACAAGAATGGTGGGATGGCTGTGCAGCTGATCCATGAGGCAGGACCAGGCAGGGGCCAAGAGCAACCACAGCACAGCCCCACAGCAAGCAGGCAGAGCTAGGCTGGTGAGAGAACCAAGCTTCAGCCACAGACCAGCAGTCACCAGACAAGGACAAGGCAGCAAATGAGGTCTGAGGTCAAGCTGGGAAATCCAAACAACAATTTTGGAATAGCAGAAAACAGTACTAGAAACAGACATACCTACAACACAACTCAGACACAGACCAACAGCCCCCAGCTGAGCTGAAAATGGGGCTCCCAGGCCTATGGGCACAGGATGTAGGTAAAGACTCAGGTGAGGCTGGTTAGGGCCATTAAAGCCTATTAAGTGTCCTCACACATAGCACATGTGTACAGGGAAGTAGACAAATGCAACCTGAAAGCTCTCTGTGTTCCACACAACGTTAATGCTTCTGAACTATGGTTCAGACCTATTTTGCTTGGCTGCACCTGGTACTTGGAGACCCTTTTCCCTCAGCTTCTAAAGACTCTTCTGATTTATAGATTCTGCTGTTTAGATTCTTGCACAGCTTCTGTTTCACCATTCCATATGGCACAGATGTACAATCTGGACTGAGTTCATGGAGAACATGGAAAATACAACAAATCTGAGCTGGTTCTCAAAATGAGCAGAGTATGAGACCTGGGTTTCTTCAGAGACATGTTTAGACTGCAAACTATACAGTGCTATGATACTATGTTAAATGATATGCATATTTTTGCTATGGAAAATGTATAGTGTAACTACAGAACAAAGAGATACGAAGTAGCATTATGATGATAGCTGGTGATCAAAAATAAATTAAAGTTGTCATGCAAAACAGCCACTCTCTACATTGAAAAGTTTTCAAAATGATTGGCCTGCCTTCCCACCATTAAGCCACTGATTAAATAACTGTTAAAAAAACTCAAAAGTGCTAGATTTTATGTCCATGCCAGAATTTACAGATGAATTGCATACAATCAATACTTTTACTCAGTGTTCCCTGTGGCCTTCTTCCCCCTGCCCCAAAAAGTTATAAAGATATGAATGTCTGTTCGAAGGCAAGATGAGCCTCTGCGGTTTCTAAGGGCTGAAGCAGTAAACGATCACATCGTACTTAAGAGTACAGAATGATGAGCAATTATTATGGTAGATACATCCAAAATAAGTGACATTTGGGTTGCAAGAACATATTTAAAACTGATAAATATTTCCTCATATGCTTTTTCTGCCCCATCCAAACCTTATTTAAATGTTTTATACTATGTACCCACCCAAACTCTACTTAAATATTTAAAATATCTATTAAGATAATATCTAAATGTTATGAAGGCTAAAGCTGTCATCCACCCAAAATTTCCCTTCTTTTAAAATACATTTAATATAAAAAAATAAATTATGTGATACTTGGTAAGACTGACAGCTAAATATAAGAGTAATTCCATTGATTTCTAGACCATTAAAGTCTGTGAAAAAGTATTCTAAGAGAGGAGCAGAGGTCATAAAAACTAACATAAAAATAGTTGTATTGTCATGGCAATTCTGTGTTTTACACAAGTGACAGGGCTCCCATATGCCAGTTCTTTCCTCAGTTTTAATGTTCCTTACTGAGTTCTGCTGTTTGGAACAGACAAAAGCATAACAGATTTTTAATCGATAACTGGGGATGTGTTGGGCTAGTTGCTAACTCAACAATGTCAGTCACTAAAAGCACAGAAGATATTTCAGAGTGATTCCCAAATCTTTTAGGTTTGATCAAACTTGATTAATCGGGTAACCTGAACCTTAAGAAAGTTGACACAGGCATGTTGAGCCAAGGGTCTATGTTGAACCTGAAATTAAGATACCGAGCTCCGGGGGAAGCTCCTTGGCAAAGACCTAGTGGGGCAGAATATTATAATAATGTTCAAGAGAACAATATGCTGTGCCTCCTGTGCTGGCCAGGTCAGAGGAGCAAAGCCACAGCCCTGACTGCTCTTTCCCCTTTGTTGTGACG
The DNA here is from genome assembly GCA_013398815.1 of Ibidorhyncha struthersii. Taxonomy (NCBI): domain Eukaryota; kingdom Metazoa; phylum Chordata; class Aves; order Charadriiformes; family Charadriidae; genus Ibidorhyncha; species Ibidorhyncha struthersii. The sequence continues at coordinate 85,711 of VZSZ01003696.1, forward strand.
AAAGCCTCTACAAATGCGAAGACTGTAATTGAGCCTAAGCTCTGAAAAGACAGTGAAATGAAGTGAAAGCTCCCTACATTCTCCTTTCCCTGTACACATTGACAAGGAAGAACTCTGTTTCAGCCTCACATAAAATTATAAAAATATCATTTAAAAAAAAAAGAAGCTGTTCTTCTATACAACAATGTCAGCACAAACATGGCAGAAGCTGGTCTGCAGCTCCACACGTGGTCAAGCTGTTGAATGCAGGTATTACCACAAGCAAACACTTCATGCAGCAATAACTGCAGAAGAAAAATTTTGCCAAGATTTGCAGAGAACATGTAAATTTTCATTCAAATGTCCAGAACATATCATTTTATAATCAGCCTATAGCACAAGGAAGGCTGAAAGAGGACTAATGTGACCTTTCCATTGTCTCCTGCTCAGGACACCCGAAAAGGTCTCATGTAAGAGGCTTGTGACAACAAAAGCAAATCTGTCAAGTTCACAGGTACGAACATTTCACAAGTCTTCTGCACCTTTCTTCAGCCAGTCTGCTTCCCCTCCCTTGTCCTTTCTCAGATCTCTTCGTAACTCGTCTCTAGCATCAGACTAGATGATCTGGGGTACATGGGTCACCCCAGCAGAAGTCTTTATTCAGTAACCTGACACTGCCTACAGCAGCCAGGCAGAAGAGCGTCACATGAGATGGAGACAAACACATCTGGCTGATTATTGCACAGTGTTGCCCGCAGAGTACAAAACAGCAAGTACAACTTACAACTCACAATTTCTATTCACAATATCTACAGCCTGATTTTGCAGCAGAAAAATTAGATTAGTTTTTCTACAACAACAGAAAATTAGAGCCAAAAAGAACTTCAGTAAATCACTTAGTTCATTACTCTGCCATAAAAAAAACAGAGAAGAATTTGACCAGCCTGTTTTTAAAGATACACGGTGACAGATAACTCCACAGCCTCTCTAGCCAATCTCTTCCAGGGCTTCAGTATCTTAATTATTAAGAAAAAATCAGTAACATCTAATTTGCATTTTCTTTACTGAAATTTAGGCCTGTTGCTACCCTCCCTGACACAGTAAACAGTTAATTCCCTTTTTCTTTGCAGTACCTTTCATGTACTTGAAGGCTATAACATCTTCTACAGTTTTCTTTTTGCTAAACATCCCTGTTTATTCAGTCTCATGGTAGACCATTTTCCAGACTTTCGATTCTCATTTCTTCCTTGGGCTTTTTCCCAGTGGAGGTTTCCCAGACATGAGTGTGTTACCCCATTAGAACCCCAATCAGCTTTATGTAGACTGAAAGAGATTACTTCATGTGTCTTGGAGCTGTGCTCCTATTCACATACCCCAATATGGCATTTACCTTTGTTGCAAAGGACAGCACATCATCTGCTCAGGTTGCAGTATCCTAAGACCTCCAGAACATGTCTGCCAAACTGCTATACCATCATTTCCCCTTTCTGTATTCATACAGTTCATTATTTTTGCCTGAAAGAAGAAATTGGCATTGTTACTTTTCATCCCTATTTCTCTAGTGAGTTTAGGAAAAGCGTGAAGAGGAACAAGGGAGAATACATTTTCAGGTACACCAAGGATGTATTCAACGTGCATTCAAGTCTGGGCTGTTAAGCTCTGAAAGTTTGTGAGTGATCATTAGAGAAGGAAACCAATAGCAGACTTCTGGTGAGCGAAATACTAGATTTGGTGGAAATGGGAAGTTTTTTAATTGGTTGGAAAAGCAATAGAGCAAAATGCTAAATGCCCAAGAAGCTGTGGGTTTGTTAAATATGGAAATGGGAAGAAAACATCTGGAAAGCACTTACTGATTTGCTTCTAGTCATGAGGGAAAAACTGACTGGGAAAGAAATCTGGGTGAGGGCAAGCATGAAACAATGAAATTCACAGTCTTTAGGAGGGGAAAAAAGGAATAAGGGCAAAACAAAACAGCCAACATAAAGAAGGCAGACTTCTGTGACTTACTGACATCAAACGTGAAAGGGAAGCACAGGAAAAGTAAAAAACAAGTCAGATCACTATGAATAAGTATGAAAGAACAGCACAAACATATAAGGGAAAAAAAGACTAAAGCACAAAATATTACACAACTAATAGACAGTACCAAGGCTAATGCAAAAACCTTTATTATTAGTAATGGAAAAGAGTTGTAACATGGGCCCTTTACTCAAGACAGAAAACTACCGACATATGGCACTGGAAAGGAGAAAAGTTTAGTAAAGTGTAAAGAAATAAAGACATCAGTTATGGTAATCGTCCAATTTTAGTTGAGATTATATTAATAGCATAGGAGTTCAGCATAAAGGAGAGAAGAAATAGTTCAATGTCCTGGTCTGAGGTTCAGCTAAACCAAATATTCTCAGACTGCCGAGTTTGGATGAATTTCATGTAAAAATACTTTAAGACCAGGATAAAGTAGTCTCACAAAAGTTAAATTACTATCTGTAGGACCTCAGGGGAAAACAAAATAGCAAATGACTAGAAAAAAAAAACAACTCATAGGCCATATCTTTAAAAAGGGTGGAAGTAAAAATCTAGGGAACTTTCAATTAAGATCAATTCCTAGAGACATACTAGAATAAAAAATATTGTAAGTGCAAAGATAGTACAAAAAATAAATTATAGCTAAGACAGGTTCCTTATGAATAAGTCACATCAAACCAAAGTAATGTGCATCTTCGGCAGAATCCTATGTCCTGTGCATAATGGAAAGGCAGTAGAATTTATAAATTATAAATATTTTGGCATGATCTCACGTAGCATTTTTGCAAGGAAGCTAGGAAACCAAGGTCAAAAGCTACAAAAGGTGCAAAACTAATAGTCAGATTACTGCTGTGTATTAACAGGTCTCACAATGGTGTACGCAGTACTGTTGGAGATTTTCATTAATCATCTGAATAATGCAACAGAACATCTATCATTACTAAATTAAAAGATGTCAGCAAGCTGGGTTGTAGAAAAGAATGAACTCAGAAGGATCTTAAGATATCACTAAGTAGTAGTGATTGATATCCAATCATGCAGTGCAATTCCTGGGATGGTAATCCTTAGGATAAGCATCCCTACTATGCTAATCTTAGAAACATTTAGAGTATTACAACAATGTAAGTGGAACCTGAAATATTAAAAGTCATGTTAGTTTCTGTTTTATTCAAACAACTGTGGAAAGAGAAAACTGCTATAATACAAAAATACAAAAGATTTATGTTGGGTTTCAGCCTGTTTCCAGAGTTAGTGTAAGAAAGCACTCACACTCCGTTGTAATATACTGGTCTAATCAGCAAAAATGAGGGTAAAACAGAAATACAAGGTCACAGTAAGCATTTAGAAATGCGTCTAAGTCAGACTTGAGGATACAAATGGTTGTCATTCACCTTTAGAAGTCTACTGAGCAGACAACTGCATCTGAGCTAGCTGCCTGGAGCACCTGTATAGCCAATAAGCAGAAGCAGGCACATCAAAGTACAGTTTATCTCATCCTAGGATACGCACCTGACCATGAGTCACACCAGACTGCTGCATTCTTCTCTCCACGACCATAAGGGAGACAACTGCATAACTATCTCACCCAGGCATAGAGAAGTGTAGTCTTGTCTGCAGTATTAAGGCAGATACTCTGAAGTATACCTGTTGTTAGAGGAGCATCAGAGTCGTGCCACAGTTCTGTTTTTTTCTAACTAGATCGCCAGATAACAAATAAAGACCTTAGGCTGCCCACTTCAGTCTAGCTTTCTGTTGCCACTTAGGATGAAGCTGATACAAGAAGGTTATGCAGAGTCATAAAGAGGCCTTAATAACGCTGAGCTCACATTTTTCCAAAGTAGGCAGCTGACATCCTTCCTTCTAAGCTTTCTGTCGTTCCTCTAATTACAAAGACACTGACTTCTATGCTGCTTTTGGATAGAATTCCCCATTTGTTCCCTTCCCACCACAGCTCGCTATTTCTATCAGATGGTTCAGAAGAGGGAACATTCCTGTGACTCTTTGTAACATGGTTAGAACTGCTCGAACCCTGGCCCAGCAACAGCAGCAGGCATTTTGCCTTTGATTTCAGTAGCACTAAAATTTCCCTTACGGAGGTTTTGGATACAGATGAGCATAGGGTGTGATGTTCAGCGTTGTATGGAGAACTCAAAAAAGGGACTTTTCTTGCATTGTTCCTCTGTAGCACGCATTTTCAGTAGAGACATACTGCTGGATGATTACTGTCCCAGACTTGTAAGATTTTCTGTTTTATCATTAAAATGGGTAATAAAATCATTCAACAGCACCAAATAAAACAGTTGCCACCTGTTCTTCAGAAAGGTATCTTCTTGTGTTATGCCCATTTGCTGTTGACAATGCTCGATAACGACTTTCAAATGCAGCTTTCAAATACTGCCTAACACTATATACCCAGAGGTAAGCTGAGCTAGTTCTTCCAAATGGGAGGTTTGGGGAATATCAGTGGCTGCTATTTACCGGCGCAACAGTATACTGTCACAAAAATATTCTGGACTGGTAGGTGAGACAAGACAGCACTCTAGATTTCAGCGGTAATTGTGTATATATCCCTCATACTTCATACAACAGCTACTTCCAATTCCGATTGACTTCCAGACCTTGGAAATCCACAACAGTTATTTTAGAGAGAAAATTAAAGATAATACATCATCTTTTTTCTTTCACATGCTGAAGAACTAATGTCAACTGTGGCTGTGTAACACAAAACATTACCCTTTGATATGAAGCATCATGGACACCTGAGGGAAATATCGTTCTACGAATGAATCTTCACATCCTCTTGCCTGACTTTAAGGGAAACTGAGCAATTTTGTAGGGGGTCATTAACTTCATCTTGCAGAACATGCATACAACAGCATACTATGTTACATGAGGGCAGGTAGGCAGAAGCTGTATTAAGTTTCAGCTGAGGAAATAAAGAATCCCTTACTGCTCTTGTGATGGGGGATATTTCACTGAATACTGTTCACAACTGCTACAGAGTAATTAAGTTTTTACGATAAACTGTTAAAAAATTTCTCTTGCCCAAAATTCAGTATAGGATGTGGCAAAGATACAAATACATATTCTCATCAGGTCACGCTGAAACAAGCTGAGAATATAGCAGAGTAGCCCTTCAGACAGCCAGGAGTGGGTTTCTAAGAATGAGAAGCTGTGTCTGTGCAGTACTGTGGCCGTAGCTGCAGCTCTGACAACTGTGTGTTTCTTCTCTGGCAGTTTTGGCCTTCCTGGGAGGCTTCACTTTTAGACCACTTTTTTTGATTTAATTTTTCCCCTTATTTTTCTAATAAATTCTCTTATTTATGAACATTTCAGCCTTAGAATATATATTTTTTCCTATTATAACTCACAGTGGCCTGTTCTTCTTAGAGGCATGAATTTCTGAAAATCATATAAAAACCAAGGTCAATACTTCTCTGCACTCAGGTACAGAAAAATCTAGTTATCTCACTAGATACTGCTAATGTGCTCTCTATGTTAGCATAATACATGAAGAAAGCAATGATTTGGAGTGGCTGAGGAGAAAATGGTCCAAAAGGAAGAAGAAATTGTTCCTTCCCCTCTTTTTCAATGATAAATACTGCAAGACACACTTCCAGCAAATGATCCCTGGAAAGCATACGTACTGGATTGCTAATGGGCTAAAGTTTTATCTTTCATGGCCTTAGCACAGTGGCAGAAATAGAATTCTGCTGTGGGTTAAATAGTTGGTCTTTAGTGTCATGCTGATAATATTGTACAAAAAAACTCCTCAAGCACAACATATATAGCTGCATGAAGAACTGGTTTCTTTTTAAATTTCTCACCAATTATTCTGTTGCTTTCTTACCCATACGGTTAATTATCACATGCAGTTTCCAAATGCAAGACTAGAGGAACATGAAGTAGTCCTGAAATTGCACCACATACAAAAGTCAGTCTTCCCAAAGAATGATGTAGAAAGATAACAAGCTTCCCAGGAGATGGAGGACACATAACAGTTGTCCAGACATAAATCAGGCAGAGAAGAGAGGAAAAATTTGCCTATATATCCAAGCAAAACACTATTTATCACCATCTGTGTTCTCTTTCAAAGGGTGAAATGGAAGATGAAAAGTACATTTTTGTACCTAATGGTCAACATCTAGGACAATATGTTACTCCATACTTGCCCAATTTTTAGCTCTCTCACTAAGCATCCCATATTCATTCTAAGACAAAATAGCATCCTGGACTAACCAGACCTTTTGCTACCTACTATGGAAGTTATTATTTTCCTAAACATGCTCTGCTTTAGGTCTGTTTAGGTGGAAAAAAAAAGTAGAAAAAAATAAATATATCTAAAATATTGGAATGATTATACCGTACCAGTACAACCTAGTCAACACACATACTTCTAATTATTTGTCATTAATTTGGATCCACCTTTGTACATATCCATGCCTAAGTAATTTTTCCTTTTTCAGTACATCTCATAGAGCTACAAGTAAAGTTATCCATCTGCTCTAATGTCTGCAAGATTAAACCATTAGTAATTTAGAAGTATGATAAAAGAACTTTAGTCACCTCTGAAGTTGAGGCCCCTTACAGCAATTCCTCCCAATTTACACATTCAGTAAATTTTTTCATCATGAAATGAAGTTTTCAGAATACTAGAAGAGCAAAAATCAAAGGTATATCCACGGAGATTCTAATTCCCTCTCCAATTTGCCTTTGTAATACAAAGCTCCACAGCAAACTAACTTCATGATGTGAAGGGAGAGAAGCATTTTTCCATTACTTTAGAGATCCAGATGGACCTTTAAAAGCTATATTACTTAATGGAATTCCTAAACTAGCAAACTCTTTTTACTTTTCTCACTACTTAGTTAGAGAATATAATATGAAGTAAACCTATTAATTAAGTGTTTTAGTAAAAGTGCCTTGGAGCAGTTCTTTAAGAAGGAAAAACAATGAGTTCAGCAATAAGTAGGTACTAAAACTGAAGTACGATCACAGCTTCAAACCACCTGGCAGATGTCTAATCTCAAATTTGTTTTAATCTGAAATGCTTAGAAACTTTTGAGAAAGTATTTCAGCCTTTTTCTCAAAAAAAAGTGAGAGTATCTCATTAGTCTATCCAAACATTTTCAGCAAGGCATTATGTCCTGGTTTCAGCTGGAACAGAGTTAATTTTCTTTCTAGTATTGCTGTGTTTCAGATTTGGTATGAAAGGAATGTCAACAATACATGTAGTTTTAGTTGTTGCTAAGCTATGTTTATGCTTTTCAAGGACTCTTTTCAGCTTCCCATAGAAGCTGAGGAGGAGTATAGTCTGAACAATGGAATGGCCAGTGGAATATTCCATACCATACAGATCATGCTCGGTATATAAATGGGGGTTGGCTTGGAGGGAAAAATGCACAATCACTGCTCGGGTCAGTGCCAATTCACCAAGCCATGAGAGTGACTTGTATCGTTGTTGTTGTTATTATTATTATTANTTCCTTTTATCACTCTTCTCCCTTCCCTTCTTGCGATGGAAGGGGGGGTGAGTGAGTGGCTGCGTGCTCCTAGCTGCCAGCTGGGGTTAAACAACAACATAGTAGAACTACAAGCACCTGTAACACAAGGTACTAGAATAATAAACTTCATCTAGATATAATGCAGGTATACAGCTCTGGATGTTGCCACAGCTCTGGATAGTTGAACCTAAACCTGATGATGTCTCAGAGGCAGGTTCAATAACCTGGCTCAGGAATTGGGCTGTAATTAGACAGTGGTTGGGCATTAGTCCAAAGCTGCAAGAGGGAGCTTTTGACTCAGTAGTCAAAATAAGGCACAATCCGTATTCCTAATTCATTGGTCATC
>VZSZ01003696.1:93578-196603 GCA_013398815.1 Ibidorhyncha struthersii
TGGAGAGAGGGGGGGGGGGGGGAGGGGGAGAAAACAAAGAAACCAACAATGCTCTTCTATTCTTCAGGAAAGAAAAACGTGTAAGAAATGAAGGAAACAAAAGATCATTAGGAAAACAGTGATGAAATAAAGTTTCAAGGTGTTACTATTTAAATCAGTCAGTTAAACTCTTTCATACAAAGGCATAGGAGACAGTGACTGCAGTTCTTCTGACCCGGTAGAAAAGCAAACCTCTTCCAATACCAGCTGAATACACTCTGTGAAGCACTCTATTTTGGGAGCATTTCTCTGAATACATTTTTCACAGGAAAAGGAAAGCAGACATTTCCAGGACAATACCATATAGGCACTAGAAGCACTACTGACATTTGCTTTCCTTCCTTTAAGCTTTTACTGCCTTAGGTTTCTACCTTGATATCTCCTATTAGTGACGCTTTCATGCACTGCTGGTGAAATAATATGAATCTAAGCACAAAGAAAACTTAAAGCCCATTTCAGATGTACAGGAATAAATCTGCTGATTTAAGAAAGATAAATTCCACCTATTGTTTCATTACAACGGGTTTCTGCAACAAAGAAAATGAAAGGAGTAAAAAAAGACTGATTTTAAAATGCAGCGCACACTGACGTATGTCTAAGTGTGTCTTTTCCACTGTTCAAACTTTGGGTGCCTGAAGAAACTTATGGCAAAGATTCCGTGTTATCTTTCAAGCTTATCATTCCCGGCAGTAATTTTTCCTGCTCTCATCAGAACTTACTGTTAAATTAGTCACCTAAGGAATGCAATTAACCTGACTTGTGAAGCGACACCAATTGCAAGGCAGGGGCTGCCTGTCCCACACACCGTTGAAGGACCAGGCAGAATGCTTGTGCTGTAAAGCGTCAATATCCACTCTCCCCTCTGAAAGTGGGATGGTGAAAACCACAGGCATGCTCTGGGAGGTGAAATGAGTCATATATTGCCTGCCGCTTTCTGCTTTTGTTACAATGAGATAAAGGTCAGTAATATTATGAAGGTTTAATTTACACCACAAACTGACCCATTTGGTTTTGCTTTTCTTGGTTATAAATTCATCCTTCTTATTAAAGCAGAAATGCTTATTTCTGTCCTGATGTGGAAACAAACAGGAAACTGACTCCCTGAAAAGTCTGGAAGAATGAAAAGTCTCACAGGTCATTTTTAATTAAATGTCATCTTACCTCAAATAAAGTTGGCCCTGGATCTTGGAAAGACATCAGGAAAAAACCCAGCATAAAATATCGTCAAAATACAGTTGATCATCAAAATATATTTAGCTATTAATTAAGTGAAACTCCAGTATTTTTAAAGCTTTTTCATGCATATGTGTCCATATTTATTGTTAATGATAAGTCAGTGCACCCCATCTCCACAGAAGTGACCACTGAAATAACATCTAATGTAGATGTGTCCAGCTAAGAGTTCAAATGAGAAAATGCTTATTCATGTCTACTTCAGAAAACTGAATGCAGGACCTTATTTCTAGTCCATGATCAGTGATATCCTCCTCGATGGGCAAGGAGTCCCAGATCACAGATATGTCTGTTTAAGTGGCTATTTACTTCTACAAGATGAGGTTGAGGGGTCATCTATAATGATCTAGACATCCTCAGAAAATAAATCTTTGAATAAGTGTTGTTCATCCAACAAAAGAACATAAACTAGAAATTCCTGTGCATGCTTAGAGAATAGTGAAGTCCAAAGTTCAAGGAACCTCACCAGGATATTGAGGACAGGACCAGGACAGTGCGTCCACTAGCAGTACTGCAACCAAAGCTATGCGGAGTATGCCAAACTCCTGTTTTCTATAGAGGACATCACATTCAAACAAGACCAAAAATGAGAAAAGGGAAAGGCAGAATCATTCCTCTTGATGGTGAAACTTCAGGATGGTCTAGAGCTGGGAGAAAACCAAAAACTCTTTACAGTGAATCACATCACACTATTCCCAGGGAATGATACAAATATTGCCATGGAGAATTTACATCAAATTGACTGGAAGCAGTGCGTGGAATAGAAGGGGCTACTCAGATGCCAGAGAAAGCCCAGACCAACAGTGGTGTTTTCCCACCACCATGGGAAAACCCACCATGGTCTGAGATCCCATGCTGTGGAGCAGAAGGACAGTGCCACCGCAGTAAGGACCAGTGGAAGACAGACCAGGAGTGGGCCCACCCGGTGCTGGTGGAACAGCCTGATCAAGCTTGCTCTTGGAAGTAGCAGAAATGCAGAGAGGAATGGGATTCCCCCAGGTACGGTAATCTTTGCCTCAGCCTGGCAGTCTGGAGCCACAGGAAGTGGGACAGAACAAGTCAGACTCCCAATCTTAAAATCTTCTGTAGATCCCAGAGAGGCTGAGAGGTCCCAGAGGCACCCCATAGATTTAGTGACACAAAACTGCTTACTAAGTATGCTTTGATCACCTCGGTCCTAGAACTGGGATCCTAGAAATGAAATGCAAATGCAGCAAGTGAGATGGTACCCTTTATTGGCTACCTGAATTTACACCCCCGTTCTTACTGCTTACATGCCTTCCAGGCTGACATGTTCTGCAAACAGGCCAAACATTTTTGACATTGATAGAGCATTGTATCAGTCACACATCATAAGAAAAGCTCACATGCCTGCAATTTACCCTTTGTCTCCAGGCCTTATTCAGCTTTTCATAGGAATCACACATGCTATGTTAATAAACTTGGAAAATTCCATACTTTATGATTTTTCTAAATTAATTCCCTGCTGCCCACTTCCCTGATTGCTTTGATCAGTTTGGGAAGGTCATACAATCACAGCCACTAAATGAAGAACACTGTCGAAGCAGGACATTCTAGTGGACAAAAAGCCCTTCAAGTCTCCATTCTTGCTAGCTAGCCTGCAAGCACCTTGAAGACCTTGAAGATCATCAAGTCCAACCATCAACCTAACACTGCCAAAACCACCACTAAACCATGTCCCTAAGCACTACCCATCTTTTAAATACCTCCGGGGTTCGCAACTCCAACACTTCCCTGGGAAGCCTGTTCAAATGCTTAACAACCATTTCTGTGAAGAACTTTTTCCTAATATCCAATCTAAACCTCCCCTGGAGTAACTGGAAGCCATTTCCTCTTGTCCTATCGCTTGTTACTAGCGAGAAGAGACTGACCCCCACCTCTCTACAACGTACTTTCAGGTAGTTGTAAAGAGCGATAAGGTCTCCCCTCAGCCTCCTTTCCTCCAGACTAAACAACCCCAGTTCCCTCAGCTGCTCCTCATAAGACTTGTTCTCCAGACCCCTCACCATCTTCATTGCCTTTCTCTGGACACACTCCAGCACCTCAATGTCTTTCTTGTAGATGACATTGCTCAGGCTGTGTCCCATCAAGCCTTGAAAACCTCATGGTGGAGATTCTACAGTCTTCCAGGCAACCCGTTCCTCTGTGTTACCACCTTCACGCTAAAAAATTATACCCTTTTCTAATCTGAGTTTCCGGTGTTCCAACTTTTGTCCTTTGCATATCATCCTACCACTGTGCACCAACAAGAGGAATCTGACTCCATCTTCTCTGCATCTTCCAACCAGGCAGTTGTAGACAGCAGTAAGATCTCTCCTGCACCTTCCCTTTTTCAGGCTGAACAAACCCAGTCCTCTCCTCGTGTGTCATGTACTTCACTTCCCTGGCCATCTTAATGACCCTTCAATGGACTCATTCCCATATGTCAGTGCCTTATATTGGGAAAACCAAAACTGGACACTGTACTCCAGATGCAGCCTCACAAGTGCCCCATAGGGGAAAGATCACTTCTCTGGAGCTGCTGGCTTGTACAACCCAGAAAGCTGGTGGCCTTTGATGCCCTAATTGGTTAGCCTTTTTGTTTTAGTTAATTCTATTTCAAATCTATAGTTAACTGAAAATTAAAATAAGCCAGTCAAAACTGAAATATCACTATGCACAGGAGTTGTCAATGGTTTAAATACAACCAGCAGGAACTGGATCAATTTTTGCATATACTTACACCTGGGTCTTTGTTTATAACCAAGAGTTGCACTAATTTAACTAGCACGGCTTTCCTTCTCTGTGGACAGAAATCAGCTTAAGAGCATTTCAGCAACTGAAGACATTTTCATACCACTGTCAGTAGAGTGACTCCTTACTTGCATTAGGGCAAATGAGAGTTAAGTTCTAAGACCTGTCAAGTAGAAATTAAAATTACAGTAATAAATGCAGTACATACTGGTAGTCATCCCCCACCACCCCAGATCCATACAGTAAGCCCTGCTGTAAAAGTGCTAAGACTTTTCAAACTAGTGATACTTTTCAAACTGGTAGGGCATTGCCATACAACAACTTAAATAAGCATTTACTATTTCACAGGAAAAGTACATTTTGCATCATATTCATTTACTTCTTTGACTTAGATAAAATAAAGTAGATATGAAGATCTCTCAAAGAGCAGGACAATTTTTTTCTAAAATGACTTTGATAAAAACAAAGGTATTAAAGTTTTACACAGAACATTCTAAAATGCTAAAGTATTAATTCAGGGTAATAACTCCTATAAGCATTGCTGAATTATACATTTTAAATTACAATATTCAAAAATGGGATTGGGTATATTATAAAACTGAAAATAAATTTCACAAAACCTATTCTAAGTATTTTCTATGCAATGATTTGTGTGAATTATTTAACATTTTCATTAACATTGTCTGGACATGTACAGTTTTATCTGACTCATGTCTTCAGATTCTTGTAATGTTAAAGGACCTAGTTCTGCAAGTTTTCCCGCATAGGCATGCCACTAAATGCACACATACACATTTCTAGAACTCAGGAGATGAGGTACTGAAACTACGAACTAATGCTGAATGTCAACACCATTTGAATCACACTATATGTACATTGCTCCCTTCCAAGCATTATACGTATGTTTTTCTGTATTACATTAAAAAAAAAAAACAAACTAATAAACTTTTGCCTGGTTTTCACAGTCTTTCAGAAGCATATAAAATTTAGGCTTGCAAAGGGAAGCAGAATTCCATCAAAGAAAGGTTTTCTTTAAAAACTCAAGTATTTCTTGTGCCCAGTTAAGCAATGGAAAAGAGCTGCATTCCTTGGCATAGCACCTGTTTTGAAAGAGATATGGCAGACAAAATAATTAAATCAAAATTATGCAAACACCAATTAAAATTTGACTTGAGGTTCAAGTAGAGATTTAAACTAGAACTTATGTTATCAGAACTATCCAGACCATCTCTAATACACGAGAGAGTGAGACACAGACAGATGATAACAGTTACTGAAAATTAAAGCTGCTTAATTGTTTACATCACACAGAAGGCAGTTGAGCAACATACTGCTAGGGATATTTTATTTCTCTGTAGCTTGAAAAGTTTCACCAAATTCAGTGGGTAAAATTTCCACAGGAATTTTCAACCTAGAGATGTGGAGGGGAACTAGCTAGGTGCCTCAATGCTCTCCTGGATACTGAAAATATCTTAGATAGATCTTTTTGTCACTGGTGAGATTTACAGACATCTAAACCTCTACATGTATATGCCTCTATCAGTTAAAATTCAGGTCAGTTAGCAATCAGTAATGAATGTTGCTGATTATGCTTGCAGATGGCTTCAGTTCACGACTCTTTAAAACCAATATACTGGTTGGACAAAAAAACAGAACTCAGGTTTTCCTGTCCAACGTGTATCTAACCATAAGCCCAGTGCATCCATTTATTTTTTTCCAACACTAAACTAACCAGTTGCTGCCATGTCTCCTTGTCAGCAGGTCCCAAATAAATGCACTGAATTGGGCCTAATTAACACATATGAATAAAACCCAAATTCAGGATGTCATTGCATTAACTTAAAATGTGCATAACAATTTCTTTCATAGAGCTATCAAAAATTTCCAACTGCCAAAGATCAGTTACAGTGAGAGAGAGAGAGAAGTGTACACCTTTGCTACAAGTCGGCAGACATAAAAAAGACAAAGTATTTTGTATGGATTTCCCGAAGGATGTATCAAGAACTATCTTCAGCATGTTGAAGATTTTAAGTAAGATTTAATTTAGGGCATTAATAGGTATCTTGACAATTTCATGTCTGAAAATGTTGTTCCTATTATGGGGAAAATATATATACATCCGTTTTGTTGAGGCCATTAGCCTGGAAGTTCATGTGGTGAGAGGTATTTCTTGCTTAGAATATAAATTCACTTGCACAGTATATATTTCGCAAAAAGAGAAAGTACAGAGTTTTCAATGAGAGATAAAAAGAACTACAGATTTTTTTTAAGTTTTGCCTTTACTTTGGTGCTCATATGTTACAGGTGCCTGTAATTATGTGGAGACAGATACAATATTAACACTTAGATACTTAACTTCATAATACAGCTATCTAGACAGGATGTGAGATGTCTAAATGAGGAATCTTGTACTCACACTAGGTCATTACACAAAATCTCACCTGAAATCATCTTACCCACAAAGCTGTAGTTATAAAAACTGAGAATATGACTACTTTCCAAATGAAACTCATGATGTCAGTCTCAACAATTTTATATTCTTGAATTATTGCTTATTACATGATTTCATATCTTGTGGTAGTCCAGTAAAAGTCACAATCTCAAACCACACATGCCAGATTTTACAAGGATATGGGATACAGATATACATCTGTAGAAAAGCATGTGAAACCACAATATAAAATTACATGTTTTTCCATAGAAAATACCTGTGATCTACTAATTTTACAAAGAAAGCAAAAGAAGTGAAGTACAAAGGACATAACAACAAAACCTTCAGAGAGGTTACAATGCATTCACTCAATGAATTAGTAGAGGCTTATACCATGAAAAACAATTGAAGAAGCTCACACTCTCAAATGAGCTGCACTAACATTCTTGATTAGCGTAACATGAATAAAGAAAATTTAAAAAATGGTACTGAAGCTATTTTTTAAATTACTTCATCTATAATATTAATGTGTATCATCTCTTCCAAGGTTGATGGTTACAGTGAAAGCATTCCTTTAATATTTATATAAACATAAGTTTTTAAAAGTACACCTAAATAAGAGAAATTATGTCACTATCCTCACATAGTAGTCCCACACACTGACTGAAGTTAAAATACATTTTTTTAACTTAAAATCCTGTCATTCATGTTTTGCACTCAAAAGGCACAACAATATTTATTCTAAGCTAAAACTCACCAAAAGTGAAATCATGGCGAGATCTAACTCTATAAGAATTGTTCAACTAGCAGAACAGAAGAGCAGCAGGAGTAGTGATATTACCTGAAGTACAATAGGAAACAGGGCTAAGAGGGAAACCGTAAATGTAAGTGTATGTTTCAGCTGTTATTCACTCACATATAATTCCAGCAAAACGTTGTTTTCTGTGAAAGGCATTCTAGTATAAGTACAAAACTAACTTTCTTGCTAATAATGTGAAGCACAGGCAGATTCACAAATCTGTTGCTGTTCACAAGCTATGCAAATTTGCCTTTTGTAACACCACAGAAAGCCAGAAAATGATGGAGAAAGAAAGAAAAATAACTGATGCCAACCATTCGGCATATAACAGCACAAATGAAAAAAAAAAAATTGTCTTATTGCAGGATGGCAGCATTGCGATTGGCATTATTTTGTTGGCTGCTTAGCATTTGGGTCAGCAGACTGAAACTGCAGTGAGAAGACAAGACTAAGCAGTCTACAATATTATCATAGTGTTTATATTTCTGGTGCATTTCTTCATCAGAGAGAAGATGCAGCTTCAAGGTTAGACTTTTCTATAAATAGTTTAGTATCAATAAATTTATATACTAGATTCAAATCCCCAAAATCTTGTAGCTGCTTCCAGGGTACTGAGAAAGCCAAACCTTCTGAAATTTTGCAGATTATTCCTTGAAATATAAGGATAGGATTCAAGCCAGCATGTTTGGAGGGGCTTTTTTTCCTAATGGTTAACATAAACACAAAGAGACGAGAGATTAAATCAGTGGCAGACACAACCAAGCTCTGAGTAGAGAATTTATAAGGAGCTATAATCCAGGTTAGTACAAGAAAAGAAAGACCACTTGCCACAGTATCAGCTGCAAAGAGTCAGATGTCACGTCAGCCCAAGTTCTTTGCCATAGGCAAAGCTCCGAGACACATTCTGAGAACGGGTTATGTCAGAAATAAAAAGAAACAAAACAACAAAAGAAAATAGTTGAGCTGAAGATAGCTCCATCATCTTAAATAGACACGAAAGCCCCACCTCAGAGGTGATGGACGAGGAAATTGATTT
The DNA here is from genome assembly GCA_013398815.1 of Ibidorhyncha struthersii. Lineage (NCBI taxonomy): Eukaryota > Metazoa > Chordata > Aves > Charadriiformes > Charadriidae > Ibidorhyncha > Ibidorhyncha struthersii. Next base: position 101,871 of record VZSZ01003696.1, read on the forward strand.
GAGGCTTAGATGGTTGATGCTAACCATTTCCAAGACATAGAATCATATAATTGTCTAGGTTAGAAGGGACCTTGGAGATCATCAAGTCCAACCATCAACCTAACACTGCCAAAACCACCACTAAACCATGTCCCTAAGCACTACCCATCTTTTAAATACCTCCGGGGTTCGCAACTCCAACACTTCCCTGGGAAGCCTGTTCAAATGCTTAACAACCATTTCTGTGAAGAACTTTTTCCTAATATCCAATCTAAACCTCCCCTGGAGTAACTGGAAGCCATTTCCTCTTGTCCTATCGCTTGTTACTAGCAAGAAGAGACTGACCCCCACCTCACTACAACGTACTTTCAGGTAGTTGTAGAGAGCAATAAGGTCTCCCCTCAGCCTCCTTTTCTCCAGGCTAAACAACCCCAGTTCCCTCAGCTGCTCCTCATAAGACTTGTTCTCCAGACCCCTCACCATCTTCGTTGACCCTCTCTGGACACACTCCAGCACTTCTGTGTCTTTCTTGTAGCAAAAAGCAACCCTCTTCCTACCAAGGACAAGCAAGAAGAAAGAGAAGCTGGTTTCTTTCTGGTAAGACAGAACATACAGCAAAACTACATTCTGAACTCCAAGAACAGGAATGGTCATTAGCAAAACTTCCAGTGTGTATAAAGGAGGCCAGCATTGTTCTCTATATTTTGGGCTCATCATGAACTCCATCCCAACATCAGAGATAAGACCATAGAAAGGACATATCAAAAAGACAGTATCTTTGGCACAGTCACACTCCACTGAGAGACACAATTCGTTGTGTCATGGTCCCAGACTGGTGCTGTTTTCACACAGAAGGTTCTTGTGGAAGCTTCTGTCACTTGTGTTTTGCAGAATTTTCTGAAGTCAGTCTTGGCTAGAAAATATGTCTGTCTGAAACACATGGTGAAGTCACACTTCTTAAAAGGCTTCAGGTCAGCTGAACAGATGGGCATAAATACAAGAAGTGTCTGCTTCAAGCTTTTTTTTTAATAGATTTTCATCCAGACATGCTATAAGCAAAAGCTAGTGGTGTCTATAACAACATCAAATAGAGGGTAGTAGACAAAGCTAAGCAACCCCTTAAGGACTGAGTGTATAAAATTAACTCCCTCACAAAGAAAGACCACTGTTGCAACTTCAGTTGGAGTTTCATGTAAATAACACTTCCTACAGATCCTCTCATGTTACAGTCTCAACAAGCTCTAGGCTAACTGTATTTACCCCTATCAGTGCTGTCTTAAGGGGGCTCTTGACAGAAACCAGTCTATGGTATATTCAAAATCAGACAAGCCTATACCTGCCAGCATTTTCTGAAGCAGGAAACTGTCATACTAAAGACACTGTTTTTATTCAAATCTTCATTTTCTCCCACTGTTTCCTGGTTGCTGGGGATCTGTTACAGCTCCTGGGGAAACTGACTGGGTTGTGGGGTCCTGTTTGAAAGATTCCCAAAGATATACTTTTCCCTACACACTCACAGTTCAAAACATACACAGAAAGTTTCATCCATCTCTGGCTCAAGTGGACTCAAAGGTCACCATAAAGATTTAATTCAAAATGAAACCTTGTTCCAGCTTTAATTTTGTAGTCTGGTCAGTAACAGGATGACTCAGGTAAAGCTGCAATACAATATAACAGTTTTAACTCTGCCACAAATTACAGCCACTAGACATTTTTCTAAATGTCTATATGTAATTAGAAAAATTGTAAGACATTTTGATAGTGCATGATGCTGATTAGGAATAAAAAGCATGTCATAGGTCCCTGGAAACCAGAGACCTTTGCAAATTATAGCAAAAATAAGACATATTCATTTAACTTTTATAGTACAATTTTATGATGTACAAATTATATTATTAACTAACCTTGAAACAACTTTGAAATATTCAGCCTTTCTTTCAAACTTTTTTTAAACTTTCTGGTTGCTACTAATGGAACTTTGATTTTCTAAACCACACTGTCTCATCAGACCTGTCTCCCTTCTGAGGCAATTTTAAAAATGCAGAGAGCAGCCCAGACACCCATCCAGGGAGAGAGTACTAGTAGAAAAACTGCCGGTCAGGAATGGAGATTGAAAGGAGGACAAGTACTTCTGTCACTCTTTTAAAAATGCAAAAGAACTCTGTGACTCAAGAAACTGCAACCATTGTCCCATTAGAAAATGTCAGAGGCATATACCTGCCTTCTCCCTGCTCCTGCAGTTGTGACTGAATGTATTCAAGCAAAGTACAAAAATGCAAAACGTCTCTCCTGAGCAGCATCCAGAAGCTGTAGCCCTAGGATTTTTTCCACCTCTGTCAAGGCATACACACGTTATGTTGTTCAAATTCCTTGACACTGTCCATATCTGGCAAGTTATTTATGAGTAATTAGAGTTCTTCAAAACATTTGCGCATATGCTTTCCATTTCTGTACAAACTGTGGTAACTAGGATGTAACTTACATCTTTCTTCCAGTGACTGCGCACATCCATTTCCACAGAAGGGTTGCCTCAGAAGAACTCCAGGCTCAGTTACCAGGGTCTTGGTGTCCTTCCTTTAGGCAGTAACTGAAGGATCATCCTACCAAGGCACGTCCCCTGTGAATAACTCTGCAGTAATGCAAAACTTAAAAGACTGGATTTCAGCTCCAGAGCTGTACTAAGCAAATGCTGGGATGGAAAACATTTTTCAGTGGCGTCCCAGGCATAGCTTGAGCTCTAATGGAGTGTACTGCCAAGGCAGAAAATGCTTTGACTATGTGAAAATGGATTTTCCTTTGTACCTGTAGCTATTAATTCAAATAGACCTTTCAATAACTGAAGGAATGAGCGCTGTAAACATGAGAAGAAAGAGTTCTCTTAAAACCAAAGGTAGGAGGTGTGGCTTCAGTCTTACAGGAGTTGAAATTAACCAAGAAAAGTGTCTTGAGGTGACACCTGGAAACTACCTTGGCAAGAAATTTGCAGGGGAATGCATTAACTCTGAAATAAGCTTTTTAGGGGTGGTAGAGGATACGGGTTACTTCCTCTCCCTTTGCAAACTAAAATAACAGCTACCGGAAGTTACCCTTTCAGATGTACAACGCAGCAGTGAACAAACCACCAAGATTCAAAAATTTGGCCTGTGAGAGTCCGCAGTTTCCCCTGAGGTCCTTCCAGAATGGAAACATATTAACCAAAGTTTGCAGGAGCTCAGGAGTGCTTGGTGAGAGAACGCAGAGGTTACGCATGCCCTGGAGGGTGATGGTCTAAAAGGAAAGCCAGAGAAACTCTGGCCAAGCAGAAAGGTGACTCCTTCCATGACAGCAAGTATTTTCCTCTAGAGGATACTCACGTTTGAACTGAGAAAAGAAATTAAGAGGAATAAAAGACTTCATATTTCACCACTAAGCTCCACTTGTCTAGGAACAGCAGAGGTGTACTAGTGATGAGAGAGAGTCAATATTCATGCCATGAGGTAAAGGTGCTTCCAGAAGGACGCCTCACCTTACCGAACTGAGTGAATGGATGCAGGTTGGGGTGGGGTGGGGGAACAGGCTCTAAAGTTACTTCTGGACAGGCAAAGGAGGAGGAAAGACACAGGCTTTGTGTCAGTAATGCATCTGAGCTGGACTTTTGACACCATCTGATTTAAGGATCTGAAAACCTAACCATTTTCCCTGGTATTTATCACAGGGGGTCCCTGTCCCTGGTCACTCATTTCAAAACCCCATTTCACCAAAGGATGTTCTCCTGCACCTGAAGAAAATCCTGTACCATTTTGTTAGCATAGAACATAACAGCATTGTCACCATTAAACATGACAACCTCAGAAGCAGATCCAAAATTCAGGCTCTGAAATCGCATGTTCATGTGGGATTTTCACGCTCCTCAGGACCAGTGTCATCCTTCTGGCTGCTTGAAATAGTTCACACAAACAGGAGGTCGGGGTGAGAGAGGGCTGTCACACCCAAGCAGGACTGTAGGAGATGTTGAAAAGGGCACCTGATTACAGATGCTGGCTTGAACTATCCAAAAATCCAAAAAGTGCATTATTGTGAGAACTGTTGTGCTTGATAAAGATGATGACTGCCTGAAGAATGGAAGGACCTTACCCAAATTCAGCCTAGAATCAGAAGGCGTAGTACTCCTGAGATATCTTAAAATTGCAAAGTGGGGATAGAGCGATGACTAAATCATAAACCAGCTTGTAATGCTAGTTTAAGGAAACTAGTGTAAGGCAGAAAGGCCTTCATATGCTAAACGCTGTGTCTAAATTTTGGAGACCCAACTTTGAAGTGTTTGGTGTCCAAAAACTGAGTGCATTCTATAGACAATAAAGAACCAGTTCTTTGAACAAAAATCTAGGTGCAGTAACAACAGCTAATCTCAGATGAAATGAAGTGCAGCTATGACAGACAATACGTTGAAAAAACTCAGAGTTAAATAGATCCTGAACACTGAACGGAATGGTCCTGATTCACTGGGGTTCGTAACTTCTTCATGTGTCACTCCTACCTGCAGATAGAGGAATGCATGTTGAGTTCAGCAGGTCTAAGATCAGTCCCTTCCTGAATGGCTATCAGAAAAAAAGCCAGCAACATTCTTAAATTTACAAATACAACAGTTTTATCTCCTTTAGCCAAGGATGAATTACCATCTTTCTTTTCTCTTTCAAGAGAATGGAGAGAAACATGTCCTATGTGAGCTGCTCTGTCACCAAACAAAGAGGAAAGTAACACGTAAACCAAGAGGTGGTGACAGTAGGAGTAAAGGAAGAGATGGGTTACAGCTCTCTGGTAGGCTCTCAGTGATGTTGGCAAGGTAACAAGGGCTCGGGTGAGGATACACTGCCAGAAGAGACCCTGAGTGAGTGAATCTCTTACATCTGCTTTCCTCAATGTGGAAGCTGAGATGAGGCTGGCACTGGAAACTAGCGTGTTTTAGAGTGGTTTTGAGGATTCCCGAGAAAGTAAGCGCGTATACACTGACTACAAGGGAAAAAGCAAGCGTTTTTATTAACTACAGGCGTGCATTACACTAAGGGTATTTAGCAAAGCAATTAACATATCAACCCGAGGACCATGAGGAAGATGAACCATCTGTACATTCTTATGCTGTCCTGTGCCATGAGCTCAGCCCAGCAGTCGGTAGGTGCCAGCGTCCCCACAGAGGCAACGGTGACCTCGCTGTACACCGGCCCACTGCTCTTCAGGAAATTGTGGTATTTATACATTTGCAGAGGAACGGGTTTCGACACACATCACTAGCGAGTGCCGAAACACGCCTCGGTTGCCAGTTCTCAATGTAGGGAGCCTATGGTGCCCGCGCCCGCTGGCCAGGTGTGCTACACGCACCACAGCCATCCCATTTATTGGTTCATAGGCTTTGTGCACGCGGCATATTACCATAATCCAGCAGTCATGTATCGACCTTGCTCAGGCCAATAAGAGAATGTTACAAGGTAAGCAAGTTATGAACTGAGCCTTGTATTCCTCCATCATTGCACGTCCTCCCCTAGTATTGCCCAACTTCTTCAGTTCTGTGGTCAGCATTTCAAACAATAGACAATAAACCATCTGTCTTCCTGTGCTGACTGCATTTTTCTCAGCTATCTACTTCTCGCTCAGTGTCCATCCATGGAACAAAATCCCATCTTTTAACTCCTCCGTGCACATAGGGGTTTTGCAACCGGATGAAACTATAAAAGCAAGCACGTACTGGAGACAAAGGCACACTGCAACATCAGAAAGACTTTTTCAAATAACAAAGGACACCATAAATCCTCACCTTAAACACAGTGATTCTTAAGAGTAAATCTTCAACCTAGGAGTGCATATCCCTCATGCAATTTAAAAAATATAGGTAGGATGTATCATGTTTACCAGAGGGTACTCAGTGTTGAGCTTAACTATGAAAGCTGATTTGAGCTAGGACCAAACTGATATGACACATTCCCCAGAACATAAGAGCAGATGCCACCATGGGTCTTTTTTTCACAGTAAGCAGATGGTCCTGGTAGTTGCCAGGGCAAACTAAAGGATCACAAAAGTTTACATTCTTACCCACAGTCTCCAGACACCTGCAGTCCATAAATTTAGTCTCCTTGTTTTTTTCTCTCAGAAGTGGCTGTGATCATGAGGAAAGGTAACAGCAGCTGAATATTAAGAAATATGACCATCCTTCTGTTCCCTTATCAGTCTTTGTGGTCATGGAAAGCAGTACATGGAAACATGGTCAACTTCAGAATGGCTTTACTTACAGGCAAGGAGGTTCACAGTGATTCTTGTCCAATGTCCTATTAGTCTATTAGAAATTTTAATCTCACTCTTCAAAAGATAGAGTCCCCTAGCACATGGCTCAGAAAACTGAATATGACCATTGCACGTGGCATGCTCATGAAAGGTTATCTCCATCATCTCCACTGAGATAGAAATATGGAGCTTGAACATAAATCATAGTTCAGAGTCAAAACTGGGGCCACTCTATCACTCAGAGGCAGAACAGTGGCTTCTACTATTGAGGTTGTCTATGCAGCATGCTGTACGATTGGAGAGAGGGGCTTCCTACGCTCTCCACACTACCTTTCCTGCATTCTCCACACTGTAAAGGATTGACAGCAAATAATGTATAGAGGATCACCTAATGCAGTGCAAGAACCTAGAAGGCCAGTTTTATTCTTTCTGGCTTAATTTAACATAGCTCAGAATACTTTGCAATAATACTCTTCATCTGTATCTGATCTTTTATTAGGAGATGACAAAGATAGCCCATTACAATCCCCAGCATACTTCCTGTATTATATGAAGGATTAGACCACTTTAAAAATGTTTACTTAGCTAATATATTAAAATCTGTCCATACCAGTTGGAACTCAAAGATTAGCTTCCTACCACAGGAGGAAAAATATTTGCATGAGGTTTACACTTCTTTTTGGTTGTCATGGGCATTCTGTGGGAATTATGAAGTAATTCTCCTGTCACATGAAGGTAGTAAAAAAATGAAAAGCTGGGAAATGACCTGCAGATTTAGCTGCCATTTAGCTGCAGTGATGGTGGTCTGCAGTGTTGAGAGGTTACAGGTTTTAAAAAATATTTTCTCTCAAAGCAGTATTATTGCTAAAAACAAAGTTCACCTGAGTGCATGTGGAAGGAAGAAAATGTTACTTTAGGTTTTAGGGATGGCAGAGCTATAAAATAAGTTATATCTGCATGAGCTACAGGATGAAAATAAGTCACTAACAATCCCCAACACAATGATAACCAACCACCAAAATGTCAAACAAAAGGCTGGAAACCTTTATTGAATCAGATGCTTGTCAGTCTTCTGACAAATGTGTCAGCTCTGGGTATTTTAGTCAGCAATTTCAGTAACAACCAAATGGCCTTTTGTACACTGAACATGAAGACAGCCTTCAATTGGCACAGAAAATAATAAATCTCAGGCTTTTGAACCTTTAATTCTCACTTTTTTTTTTTTTTGACGTGTTGGAAGAGATAAATGGGAGCTTTACTGATCTCCTTGCTCACATTGATCCAGAATGTAATTTTATTCAGAAATTTTATAAATTGCATGCCTCATTTAAAAATGTGGAATTAAACATTGCCTTCCAATGTAGGTCATCAGCACAATTCTCAGAACAACTTCAAGACCACAGGCTGTATGTGCAGCATAACAATGCTCATAAATAACTGCCCAACTGGCAAAGGAGTGCACACTGTATTGAAAGCCAGTTTGAGGGGTGGATTGGAAGTGTTCAGACCCTGAATGCTCTGAAGCTGGGTGCTTCATAAATGTATTGCTTTTGGCAAGGCATGCATGTCAGCTGTATCTCTGTGGGTAAAACCCTGCCAATCACAAATCACACTCTGCTTTAAAAAAAAAAACACAACCAAAAGTCACTTTTTCTCTCCAAAGAGCCACAAGGGATGGAGGCAGATGAGGGACAAATTCAAACCAAACAAATAGTCTGTTTATCAGCAGTGGCTCTTGCCAGTTTGGTGAAATTATTCCAAGTTTACTCCAGATTCACGCCGTAGCTCTGATGACAATCTGGGTGTAAGGAACTCAGTTGAGGAAAAGATGCCAAAAGAAAATCTTACTTTCCAAAGTAAATTTTTGTGCCTCTGATAACCCTGATACCAGACATTTTCTGTGACCAGAGAACAAAAGAGGTGGAGAAAAATGGACCATTGCAGACATCTATGCCAATTATGATTAGCCAGGAGAAGCACCCTCATATTGACAGGTCACCTGGCTGCTATTTTCATTACTCAGTACCTAACCTACAACTTTATACTATCAATGTTTTAGAGGGAGGGCAAATGAATCTCCAGTGCTCCTGGGAGCACTAGAATGAGGTTGGCAGTTCTAAGCAAGAATCATTTAAAAACAAAAGTTTCCAAAAAAAGTAAAAAAAGAGTGATGACAGGCATGGGGTAAGAAGGAAGTTTTGTCTCTGTGCCTGTTTAACAGTTGGCTGTCAACAGTCATGTGGCAAACCCAGACATCTCAGGGCCCAGGCAATATCTGGGCTCACAAAGGTGACATATTGCTCAGGTTTGTTTCCAGATGGCCCAGAAAGAATCAACTTGCGAGTCCAAAAGAGACTTGGTTCAGAAACTACTGCTGTCAATCAGTGCCCTTGTGATGAATTGTCTTAGGAGTTTGATTGAGACAGCTATTTCTTACATGGCCCTAGAAGAACTCGGTATTATATTATCTCGGTATTATACTATTCCCTCTGAATCTCTCAGAAATGCTGAATATACACAGAAAACAACTGAGCACATCTTAAAAAAGAGAAATTTTGGGTCATGAAAATTTTTCTAGACATTTTGATCCTTTTTAAAAGTATATATCTGTAAAAAAATAAGAATCAGTAGTTACTGCGAAAGCTGCCTACTGACGAATTTGAGTCCTGTAACTCAATTTGTTCGTGTAACACAGCACACTACAGTAGTAGCATTAAATCAGCAACCTAACTGCACATATTTTTCTTTTTTTACATAATTTGGTGTCTCAAATTGCTTTTTTTCTTGTTTTAGAAAATAAGTTTTGCAGCTTATGCACTGTAAACTGATAGCTGTTATAAACTGCCAGTAGGGCAGAAACATATTGATTTGCTCTCAGGATGCTGAAGCTGAGACAAGAGTGCATACATGACTGCTGGAAGTCTTGATATCAAAATGCCTTCCCTCCAGAATGTCCAATTATTAAGAATAAATAGCATATAATTAGAATTCAATGCCACTGTGAAAGACTTAGAAATAAATTCTGCTTTTCTCTTAAGACAGATGAAAAATAAAAATAAGTAAATAGCAAAACCTGAGTATTAGGAAATAAACTGTCTTTAAAAAGAAAAACAATTGTCCTGAAAAATAAAAACAATATTTCAGATGACCTTCATATGTGTTTTCCCTACATTCTTGGCCTTTCTGAAACCATAAATTAAACTTCAAGGTCTCAGAAAAAATTTTCAAAGGGGATATTCACACAGTTTATTTGACATCAGCAAATTTCCAGTACAAGTTCAGAGACTGTTTTTTTTTTCCTTTACGAACATCAGACCTTCCAAAAACTTATTCACACACCAAAGCTGAGCCAATGATAAATTTGTAAGTAAAAGAAGGCTTCTAAGATTAAGAAGCCCCAATTACAGCTCAGAATTATCATTCTTTAAATATTATGAAAGAGGTAAGCTAAACATCAGAGAAAAAAAAAGCTGTGAGAGCAGGAGAGAATTTATTCAGGCTGCTCATCAACTTATGAACGCTAATCAATGAAAGCAGTGTTCTGGTAGTCATTGCATTTCAGTGCATTCTTCTAAAAGGCCATTTACTCTTATAGTTACTCATGAACTTCATCAGAGCCTGACTTCAAATATAATGCTAAATGCTGTAATTCAAATGCAAAACCAGAAATGTAAGCAGTGGCACTATAAAGATACAGTTTTATATGAATTCATCACATCTGTAATTACTTTCAATAAATGTAAAAATTCAGATGCACCAGCCATAGTTAACCTTGGAGAATAATTGAGCTAAAAAGCCCATTTAAAAGAATAAACTATCTAAGGAATGGAATTTTTGGCTACCTCTTTTGCAAAGAGACTGTGGCAACAACCTCAAAAGAAACACTGAGTCAAAATAATCAGGGATCCAGCAAGAGGAGTGGAGAAAGAGTCTGAGAATGAAGAGGCAATATGACCTTTTCTGGTAAAGCAGTTATCGTATTGCATTAAGTCAACAAAGGAAAAATATGGAAAAGGTGAACAGAAGAGAATCCATTGCGGGTCTGGAAACGCCATTCTAATCCTGGGAAATGACACCTGGTTTACAGACAACTGTGATAAATGTAGTCCTTTTATAAAGTTATCTGAAAATGTCAGTCTGTGACCCAGTACAAATATGAAATATCTGATCTGATCTTTTCCCTGCACTGCAACCTGTCACATCTGTCTCTTGAATGTGAATATAATGTTCATGGTACATATGCGTTTTTTCTTTGAATAGTTTACTTATTGTGATTTTTGTTTTGATGGCTATGATACTGACTAGATGTCATAAATTTCAATTGTTCTTTCTCCAAACCTAGCTGTTCGATCCCGATTTTTACTCTTGCAAAAGCATTGCGAAAGCGTGAAAGACAGAAACACTTTATACCCCCATTCTGCAGCAACATGCAATGGAGTGTCACACTGTGGTTTGTGCCATAATTCAGCAGATCGAGAGGTTGCTGTTCTGAAATGGTTATTCTCATACCCACATCACCTAGAGCTGCTATCTGGCCTTTTCCAGCCTTTTTCTTCAAAGCAGTAAGGAAGTCTCGGAACATTTCTGATCTGCTGCAAACCTTCACATCCATTCTGTGAATGTAATTCAATGTACATGCAAAACCTCCTTCTTTTCCCTTCGTGCATCTTCAGTTTCTATGATACAATATTTACAGCAGGATATAAAACACACTCTTCACATTAATGCATTCAGAAGTACTTTCAAGAACAAGTGCTGTTATTGGAGATGTGGCATGTTACTGCAGGACTACCTGTTTTGTGCCAAAGAATTAGCTGATATCAGCCATTCACCTGGAAGTTTTCAGTACAGTTTCTGTTTGTAGTTTCTTTTAGACATCATTTTGATGATTTCCACCTGGGAAAAGACTAGTATGGGGGAACTACCCAAGATTTTCAAGAAATGATAAATAGGATTTTGAACAGAATAAATCACTTTAACAGGTGGAAAGGTTCAAGAGGCAATTTGACATTTTAAGAAAAGGTAACATCAAAACCCCAAAAGGCCTGTCATGTCATCTTGCAAAATCGTCCTCCTAGCACAACAATTACAAATCACAAAGGTGATACATGTAATGCAGCTGAAGTAGACGTGCCGAGGAACAGAGTGCCTCATTGGCGTGCTGGACCTTAGCATCGGAAACCAGCAATGATCATATAGATCTGAAATGTAATGACTTTATGCTCCAGAGTGCTAATCATAAACAGCCACTGCTGCTGGAGTCTGGTATTACCATAAATTATTTGATTATTGTTGTTCACTGTTAATAATAATTAATCATAATATGACTCCACTCTGACAGACATGATACAAACAGAACAAAAAGAAACCCTTGTCTCAGATGGTGAAGGACTTATGATGGGAAACAAACATAAACAAGTCAGGAAACCCAGTGAAAGAGGTGTGTTTGCAGTTTTGGTGAGCTCTGAAGTCAAATAGAACCAGCAGCCCCAAAATTTTAGATTCCCACGCCATCAAGGCAACCAAGGGTTCTGATGAGTGAGTTAAATAAAAATGAAGTCTTACAGGTTTGCTAAGGTGCACCTGAGAATATGAAGAGCAATTTGCAGACTATGTCATATATTACAGTTAAAAGGAAAAACTGATTATATCTTGCATATTTATAGACTTGATTCAGAAATATTCTTAGGCAAAACAGTAAACTTCAGCCAGGGATTTGACTGAAATTTCTGCAGACAGAGGTATTCTTTGAAGCAACTATACAATACAGTGAGATAGATGATCAAATCAGCTTACAATTACATACTGTTTACTCTGCAGTCTAAATTCAGTGCAATTTCTTTAAAGGGGACAAACCGACAAGCTGTAAAATGCAAAAATTTGATTAAACACAAAAAGTGTTCAAGAACACAAATCAGAGTTCAAAATGGATAAAAAGAGAGGAGATGGAGCTATGAAGATCTCTCCTGAGTAAATGCTGTTTTTTTACCATGCATTTAGATAGGAAGGTCTTTTGTTTAGGCAGAACGATAATACTTTTATGTAGGTTGCCAAGATGTTTCTTCCATCTGTCCTTATTGAAAAGGCTACCCTCTCACCTTCACATTTGGACTTCTCTCCTATTCTTTTTGACACTGGTCCTCAAAAGTGAGACTGCCTTTGTTAATGGTTAAGCAGGTCAGTGATTTGCTGTCAGTGTTCTAGTAAGGAGTTCACTTGCACCAGTCATGCACACATATTTATCCTCAGATTGCAACAAGCATTAATTCCTGCTGGGTAGAAGTAGACTTGCAGAATGAAGATCTCAGCAAGTGGAGAGTCTATCGATTTTTTTTCCCCTCTAACTTAAAAGAGGGCATGCAAAAAACAAACATAGATTTGGGCTTATTTATCTTACACTTTCAGATATGAAACGAAGAAAGGTCATGTGCACGTGTTAAGAAAGATGTGCTTTTTCGACAAATACGATATCAGTAATGTCAAAGTTGATGATTATCCATTTTTAAATGACTTTCTGAGTCTTCTGAGCGACTGAGAACATTCACTGCATTTAAATTAAATGGATGAGAATCTTACGTATTTAAACAGGCTTTTCCCCACTAAAATTGCAACACACAGAACAAGTGACAAACAAGTGGCAACAAGACCAAAAAAACAGACTGATTTCTATTATAAAAAGACAAACTGAAAACTCCAAAAAGCCTTTCAGACCCTCAAAATAAAAATTCTAATAGAAGGGATTGGGAGGAGAGGATCATCTTTCCTGTTTTAAGTTTTAATTAACGGGCTTCTCATAAGACAAAGGAAGAAACTACATTACTTATCATATTGAAGAGTATTCTTCTAAAAATAGCCACATCTTCTCCCCTAAAAGCTTGCAGCCAAACTAATAGGCAGCACAGAACTTATCTGGTATATTTTGAAGACTGAATGGGCATATACATATCTGTGTTTGCATGTATATGGACACATCACTTTCATATCCCGCTACTCAGAATATGATTAAGGGCATAAAGTTATGACTACTCACTCTCAGTCTATCCTTTGACAGGTTCCACTGTTACAGCTTGCAAGCAGTAGAGGACTAGATACTGATGAAATAGAAGATGAAAAAATATCTGGCAGACACTGTTTTATGCAAAAGTCTAATTTTTATCATAATTTCCACCCACACTCTAGACTGTGGATACTTTACGAGTATTGTTGTTATTGCTGACCTTTCTTCAGGTGCAGCGTGCATCCGTTAAAAGCAGATCTATGCTTTGTTCATAAAATCCAGGTGAATCTTTTTACAATTAGTTTTCTGCGAATTTAAAATATTAGGCCTTCAACCGTAAGCTAGTTGCAGTTATCCTTGTAAACACCTACATTGTGAGAAAGAGGTTATCAATCATCTACATTGAGCTTAAGGATAATATCTACAGAAGGACTAACTGGAGAGCTGCTGGGGCCCAGTGACTGCAGTGATACAATAGACACAGATTACTAATAAATTTCACAGGGAGAGCAAATGTCCTCATAATGAAATTCAGAGAAGTGCTAGCACCCCAAAGAGCCTAAGTTAGACACCCAAATAAAGGCTACAAGGAAACATGTGCTTCATGAGCTGGCAATGCACGCTTGCAGCCCAGAAGGCCAACTGTATCCTGGGCTGCATCAGTAGAAGCACGGCCAGCAGTTTGAGGGAGGTGACTCTCCTCCTCTACTTCACTCCGGCGAGACCCCACCTGGAGTATTGCATCCAGCTTTGGAGTCCCCAGCACTAGAAGGACATGGACTTTCTTGAGTGGATCCAGAGGAGGGCCACGAAGATGATCAGAGGGCTGGAACACCTCTCCTATGATAGGCTGAGAGCGTTGTGGTTGTTCAGCCTGGAGAAGAGAAGACTCTGGGAAGACATTATAGCAGCCTTCCAGTACTTAAAGGGGGCCTACAAGAAAGCTGGAAAGGGACTTTTCACAAGAGCATGTAGTGATAGGATGAGAGGCAATAGCTTCAAACTAGAAGAGTGTAGATTTAGAATAGATATTAGGAAGAAATTTTTCACTCTGAGGATGGTGAGGCACTGGAACAAATTGCCCAGGGAAGTTACCCTGGAAGTGTTCAAGGCCAGGCTGGATGGGGCTTTGAGCAACCTGGTCTAGTGGAAGGTGTTCCTGCCCATGACAGGGGGTTGGAACTTGATGATCTTTAAGGTCCCTTCCAATCTAAACCATTCTATGACTCTATGATTCTACTTGGAAGTCACATCTGAAATTTTTCCCCTGGATGTACTCTTTAAAAATAGGAAAAGAAAAGTCAAAAAAACAGATAACAAATTGTACAGCAAGGATTATTTTTTTCTTTAAATCACAATGAGGGCAGGGCACCCCCTTCCTGTGAATCTCATTGCAATTCTAGAAACCTGAGTTCAGCTTTGCTTGTGCTGAAGAGAATGGCATATAAATGAATCAATATATTCCAGAAGAAAGAGTTGGCTATGGAGTCACAGGGGAAAAGATCACTGTCACTTTTGCCTACTTTGCATACAGAAATAATTGATTCACTGAGCTGAGAGAGGGGGGAAGAGGTGAGCAGCATTCTTTAGCTTTGTGATTAAGCTGCACATTCAAGACTGTGGGAAAGCAGGGTTTTTTTCCCCTTTTCAGTGGTTATTTCTACTTTTTTAATCTAGGTACTGTCAAATGAAAGATGTATTAGCCAGTCTAGATACAGGATAACATGCAATCTGTACCCTGGATATCCTGTGTGAGCACTCCACCATATGTCCTGGCTAGTATTTAAGGAGGAATACAGCACCATGCCCTCCTCAACAGCCTTCACCACAACCACTGGAGCTGTACGAAAAAGTTAATGCATGTGAGGTACATTGGAAATGCATCTAGGGATTGGAACTCACAGGCATCACCTACCTTGGCAATCCCAGCAGGTGTCACACACAAGGCAGCTACAGTCTTATCCTTGTTTTCTAGCAATATACTAGCATTTACAATGCACAAAGCTGCGCATTATGTGAGTACTGCAAGCTAGTTCTGCAATAACTAAGCCAGATGCTAGAGTCAAGATAGCTGTGTTAGCTTTGTGACCTTACAGAAATATATATTGTCTGTCTCCCAGGATCCTGAATTTTATATCTTTTTTGTATATGTTTTATATAAAAAGGAATACGGTATTATAGAATAATATTGAAATTTGGAAGGCAATAAGTGGACACCAAAAAGTCAATCTCCTCTCAGAAGTTGTCTGGAGAATTTTGCAAAATCTCAAAATATGTTACTTAGCATGTGTACATGTGCATGAAGTGCAGCATCTCAGCACTGCAACTACTGAACTAGTCCTTTTCCTCTACCATTTAGAGTCTCTTCTGAAATTTGGAGCTCCTCTGAGAAACTTGAGGTCTCCTGAAACTTCTGAGCACCATGCTATTGGTAACAGTAATATTAGCAACATTCAGTGATTCCTGAAAAATAATTTTAAATTACTATTTGCCAATACAGTACAAAGGGGAAGAAATTGATTTCCAAGTGGTGAGGGATCGACAATGAACATTTCTGATTCTAAGATACCATCTTTCCTTCCTTCCAGTGATGACCTGTTATTGTAGGACTAGTTCTAACTGTCCTAGACCAGCAGGAGACTTCATGGGTTTGCATAAGACGTGCCTCAGATTTCACCAATAGTCTCAGCTCATGTCTGAAGTGGTCAGTCAGTCACAATGTGCTTCACACCACAGCAGCAGGAACTGCAGCTACAATAGTCCACATGAAACATGGTGTTTGGATCTAAAAGGGCAAACAGCCGCCATTCACTGTACAAAAGATGGAAGGTTCTTTAATCTGAGGAAAAGAAACAAAGCTTATAAAAAGAAGGCTTCCTACTGAAAGCTCAAGAGCTGGAGGGAAAAAATAGTCTGTGCTACCTGAAGTTAGGATGCAGGTCAAGTTCTGAGAGGAGGAAAATTTGGTCTTAGTGAAGCAACTGAGAGAACAATTCAGAAAGAAGAGTACATACTCTATCTACTTTGTCCCTCTCAGAGACAATTCATGGCTAGCACAAGCAGGGAGATGGGCAGGGGATCCCTCCCACGGGTATTCCCAGGGAAAAGTTCTTCAACAATGTTTGCATATAGATACATCCCCAATGTGGAAGTATCTATGAAGGAAAAGGAAACTTTCCTTTCTCCCCAGAACTGGCAAGGAGAGAGTAGTATGTCTAGTATTGATCACTTTTTTTTGCACTAGATAGAGACTTCCTGGAGAAAAGCAAGAATGACCAGACAAAAGACTAAATTATGTGTGTTCATTTATACATATATATATATGTATGTGTCTGTGTGCACATGCACATGTGTTCATTTTTCTCTATATGCTCGGGAAAAAAAATTGCAGGGAAGAAAATCTCACTCTTAACATTCTCAGAATAAACTGTTCTCTATGTCCATGGCAGACAGTAAAATAAGTAAACTACAGCAAGGAAGAGTTAGGCAGCATATTAGAAAAATGGTAAGGATATTCAGGTACTAGAATCTGCTGTAGAATCACCAGTACTGGACACATCCAAGAACAGATCAGGCAGTCATCTGTTACTATAAAACATACAGCTGAAACCTACGTACGGGGTAATAGAATCTATAGGGGGCAGGGGATGAATTATTTGGCCTCCTGAGGTCTGTTCTAACCCTGTCTTTTACTGATGATGGAGGAAACAGTGCTGAAGGAAAGCCTTGCTACAAGAAGTCTCAGGAATACTTGTTTCTGTCACTAATTCCTAGCTCAGTACTGTATGTTTTCCTGCAGTGGCAGATTTCAGAGGTGAGGTTCTATGAATGAAAAATGCTGGTTTAGCTCCCTTGAGAACTCTTCTTGGGACAATTTGTCAAACTTACACAAAACTTGCAGCAGGAACTGGAAAAATCTAGTTGTGTGATAAGCAAGCCTTAAAAAACTCATGCGTCTACAGACAGTGACCAAGGCCGCCTATGTCTTCTTGGAATTTTGGAATAGCAGAAAATGTAAGTCCCTACTTTCCACAGCTCAAGAAGTTGAAAAGAAAATCCTTATCAGGTCTATTGGTTAAGCCACAGAATCCTCCCTAATGCCACCATGCATGGTTTACCAAATAACTGTCTATTCTTATGAACAAAGTGTCTCCATTGTGAAATGTACCCCAGGGAAAAACTCCCTGATGATATGTGTTGACAAATTTAATTTAGTCACATTCATTATAATCGGTTCTTCACCCCCACTATGAGAAATCAATGTTTTCCCTGAAACCACTATCAGGTTTCTGGGTACATTATAAGTGTCTTCAACTAGGCACAAAGGATAAAGCATTCTGAGATTAACAGGTATATTTTAAAAGCCATGTTAATATTATTTACAATGTAGAGCAAAAAAGTGCAATTAATTTTTGCAGAAATACATCCCTTTCTATTCTATTTTCTCAGTTGGAGATCTGATTGCCCTAAACATACTAAGTCTAAAAGTATTGTCTTTTCTATTGAAGCCTTCCAGAGATCAAGAAATATTTAGGGACAATTTCCAACACCTACTCAAAGAAAGTTAAGTTGCTTTATGCAGTGGAACTGCCTTAGCTGGAAGAAGAGACACCCATCTTAGTCTAAAGCAGATCTTGTCATTTTTCTCTGTGTTTCTCTGTGCTCTGATGGTGAAATTTTGTTGAACTCCAGCCTTAGGGCATCTCTTTCCTCCTGGAGTGAAGAGACACACCTAACTCTGGGGCCATGAAGTCTAGCGCAGTGTGTAGTCTATCTGATCTTCCCCCTGCATAGATAAGGGAAAATGATGCCGATTAACAGACACAGTCCTTAGACCCAAATTTTATAGTAAGTTTGATTTGAAAACAATTCACTTTTTTCCCATTGGACAAGACAAGATATTAAATTTTAAGTTCTTTGAAGAGCATGTCCTCACTCTCTCTGATTTTTCTTCTGTTTTCATATGTCATATCTTGATTGCAAAAATCTCTTCTCAGCCCCTTTTGACCTCTGATTTCAGTGGTTATCCATTTTCCCAAAGCTGGCTTGTTTTGACTGCCTAACTGCAAACTCCTTTGTCCTTTGGCTGGTTTTGTGAGAACTAGTAAAACATAGTTCTCAATGGTCATTTAAGCTTACTGCTTTTCTAACTACCCTAGGAAAGTGGGAAGTGGATTTCTTCGTGTCTAACGTAGCTTGGGTTTTTGTTATGAGGAGGGATGTCAAGCTCTTAATCTCTTTAACTCAAGAGACACAATGCTCTCTTTATGAATTAAAATGTTTAGAAGGAATCTGAGGGAAAGATACGATTAAACAATGAATCAAAAACATCTTTAAGGTGGCTGCAACAGTCTCTTATTGCCAGTCTTATACATCAGAATAAGAAAGCTTTAAATTTATTCAACTCCTTGCCTTCAAGTTGTATCCAAGATAAGGATAAGTGTCACCACACCCACCTCAAGTGCATTTTATACCTTTGCCCAGTCACAGCTTGTATAACAAAATGCACTACAACATTAATTATACTTGTTCAAATAACACTTGGAGGAGTGGTGAGCAAGATTGGCTGTGACCTGCTGCAGAGTTAGAACAAAATCTAATTAATTGCTTATTAAAACTGTCTGTGTTGGTTATGCATAAACAACCAGGATTTGCATATACATTCATTCTTCAGGTTTAATTTAAGCACACTGATGACACTTACTGGAGTATACAAAAATATATAGACTATATAAGGTTAAATAATGAATGGCAAAGTTATGTTACACTTCTTGATTAACTTACTGATAAAACAACCAAATGGAAACAAAAACCTGTCACAGAGTATTTGCAACTTGCAAATTTAGAAACTAGTTTTATGGGCCACAGCTCCAGCAGCAGAAGCCATCCCTAATTAATAAAGCCCCAAACATACTAAGAAAATAAAATTGATTTAATAATGAGAATTTCCCTAACTGGTATACACAGTTTTAGACAAGTCCAAAAAAGTATAAATAACACTTAAAAGAGTGAGAGAGAGTAGATCAACATTTGACCTGCAAATGTATAATAACTAGAGAAATGAGTGAAAAAGCAGGTAAAATTACAAAAATAAAAAGAAAAATCACGGAGAAGCTCAAACTTAAGATAAAAATATGAGGTTAGTCTGCCTAATAAAGACCAGGTGATGCATCATTTTTATATGTTTGGAGTTTTTTACCTGTTTAAATATTAACAAAGTTCATGTTTTGTCGCCAATAGAGGATTTAGAGTGGAATAATACAGCTTTCCCAGCAATCGTCAACCCCTTCTTCATTTGGTAGGAAAGAGAATATAAATAATGCAGAAAAAAAGCCATTGAACTGTTCCAAACATTAGTGTATCTTAAAAGCAGTCAAAATATGAAAGACAGTTACATGAGCATTTATCATTTATACTGGTTTAGACATCTTATTTCTTATATTCTGGATCCAAATAATTAGGTAGGGAATTGTAAAACATAATCCCATGCCCTGTGGCAGTGTGATTACGATTGAGTACCTAAATGAGTCTTGCAAGTTTAAAGGCTAATTACTTCCATTTACAAACGAGTTAATGCATTTCTATTTTATTTTTCAAAGTAAAGGCCCATTCTTGAAAAGAACTGTTATTTTCTTCTTTAATCAATATTCTATCAACTTTTTATGCTGATGTCTAAAAAACATTTTTTCCATTTTTCTTATTAATATCTTTATACAAAGAACCCTCGTACACCTAAAAGTACCATACAGGAGAAAAAAGTAACAGTATAAATGAGGCACCAGGCCCTACTCAGACAGTAGCATAGTAGTTGATCAGAGTATTAATAACACTTTGCATATCACAACTTCCAACAATTCTCAGCAACTGGCATGGACTGTTAAAAAAAAATTCAGTACAAAATAAGACCGCTATCAGAGCAGCAGATGTGCAGAAGTTCAAAATCTCCAATTTCCTCCTGCTATAATTTGAGGGTAGAAGATTGTTAAGAATGAAGCAACATGTGAAGCTTTGAAATTTCTCCAAGCATTAAGCAGACAGTCCAGTTCCTTTCAAATTCTCTGCAGCACAGTGCATTCAGTATCAGTCAAAGCTGCAGTACAACTGTCATCTATGTGCATACAGACGCTGGTGACTGTTTAGGCATCGCACAGCAGTGACACTTTGAAATTCTCTTGTATGTAACAATCACAATCTACACAATTTGCCTCTGTGTGCCTGAAAGAACATCAGTACAATTTTCTATGAGTTTGTCCCACAACTACCTTAACATCAATGAGTAAATAGAAAATTCAGCAATGTGCTAGAAGAATTTGGAGTTTGATGGAAAAATAAGGTTCAATAACCTATAGAAGCCTTCAGAACAATCACCTTCTAAAATAGTTTGCAGTCTCCAAGTACTTAAGACTGTCACTGTTGTTTGTTTTTTTTATTTTTCTCACAACAATCATACAATTAACGATTGCCATATTGCCTTAGGGCGGTAAAATGAGAACTTTATTGGCTTTCCTATGCGTTAATGTCAAAGCTCAGCACAGCAGAATTTATCAGTGGTGGAGTCATTCTTGCTCATGACCCCGCAGCCGCAGAGCCACGTTACATTCTCAGCATAATTCACAAGCAATTCCCATTCCTCTTCCTGTTTTGCCCACTTCAGCTTAAGCTACTGTATGATGCAGCTCAGCAGCATGGCAAGCCCCTTAACGTTTTCTGATGAGTATAGCTTCCTTATGGAAATAAAACCCTCCAACTTACTGTATCTAAGGGCTGCGAAATTCTACTGACTAGGTTTATCCTTCTTCACAATGTATTAAGACAGCTGGGAACAGGAGCATCATCATGAAACACATTCCTTAAATTGACAGGGCTGAGACACCAAAAGCTTCAAAACTCATTTACATGTACTAAACTGCCGTACGTCTACGGACAACACTTCATTTGACAGGCTTGGCAGAGCTGATTCAACTTAGTCTCTGGACTGGCTCTTCCCAGTCATTCTTGGTTTCTGTTATCCTCTGTGAGCAATGCATGCTATTGTATAAAATCAAAGGGCTACACAGATGGCATACAAAACATCTCAAAGCATCCAACTTACTTGTTTCTAAAATAGGTTGAGCTACTTTGTTGAAAGAGAAAGCCCTTACAATCCAATCTTTTTCCCTCTGCATGGGAAACAGTTGTTACAGGTTTTACCCTAACCATGCCAGACGCAGAAGCTACTGACATTATAGCACCATTAATTTCTCAATTAGGTTTCATTAATAAGCCTAAAGATTCAAAGAATAGAAGAATGTGATCTATGCAGAGAGGGATCTATTGCCAGTATTTTCTGGTTTGGAATTTTGTGACAGCGGAGCACATAGCTGCTGCATCTTCTCTAAGACTGTGATTTGGCTAAACACCAGAGTTTCACTGATGATTCAATCAAATGAGGCGGCTACCCATGGCTTCTTAGGATAATGCAAAAGGCAGAAAGACCTCTAGCCACTCTACTTTCTTGCATATATGTGGAATGGACACATACCTGATTCCAGCACATCCATTTAACAGCACGTGTCAGTGCAGAGTAAGCAACCAACACATTTCAGTTATAGCATCATTCCTTCCCTACTGGGAGGGGGGAAACAAAAAAAAAAGAGATCATGTATTAGAAACCAGATAAAAACATCCATCCAATTCAGCTTAGGGCATACCAGTGGCAGAGGCTATCACAGTCTGTTTTCAGCTCCTGTATTACAGAGGCTGTAGGGTCTGTCTGTGCCACATTACATCTTTTGGAACAGTAAGTCTCAACTGTAAAACTTTCTATGGTGATAAAAAAAGCTTCACTCTCAACTACTAATTGTCCCATCAGTCTCACACATAGCTAAACAGTTGTCCCTCTTCTGGATTAAAAAGCCAGCCTGCATGAGAAAGGGTCTCCTACGGAGACGCAGTTCCACAGCTTGTGCCCTCTCTGTGGATCCCAAGTTCCTCTGACTGAAGTGGCTGCTCAGCATCATGCGTAGAGGACTCAGGGCCATCTGCACCGAGCAACATGCATTACAAAGGAAACCCTCAGCCACCTCAGAGGCTGCCTGAGGACAGACGATCATGTAACACTGTCAGAGGATGCACGTGTGGGTGCAAGGATGATGTCATGTCAAGCAACTGCTGCTTCAGCAGGTAATCCTTTTGCATGCCAGATAAACAGGACTCTCCACCTCCTCTCATCTCCTGTGGTGCAGGGAGAAGATTCACAATGTTGTGGTGCACAATGTCATTACAACAGCTGAAGGTGCTGTGTGGCTGGGACTCTGTATGGAAGGACAGGAAGATGGAACAACCATGGCAGTTATGTGTACCACTTACTTGATCAGCAGTGCTGTCCTGTGCACACATACAGGACAGCAGCCAGGAAATCTGTTTCTGACATAAGTATTTTGCTACTATGGTTCACATCCTGCAGGGAGATGGTTTTAAAGGGCACAGGATCGCTCCCAGTCAGACAGGTGATGCATGATGCTTACCCAGAAATTCCACCCCAGTGCCTTCTGCCTACCAGACACATTTTATGCTTCTATAAGACATGTGCAGGAAAAGCAGTAAACTCAACCAGGGTGAAGTCAGGAGTGCTGGCACCAAGAGGTGGTTGCTAATGTATGTTAGAAAAGTGTCCCTGGATGTGTTATCACAGACAGGAGTCTTGTGAAGGATCTCTGGTTGTGAATCCCAAAGCATCTCTTCCAGACTCTCTCCTACATTGTGGTCTCAGAAGCCATGAGGTTTCAGAGGTAGGGAGATCTAAAGTAGCACAAGGCTTGATGATGTGACCCTACCCAAAAATCTCTTTAAGTTTTCCAGAATAGATGTACATCTGTACCACCTCAAAGTTCATTGCTGTCCTGGGTCTTCCCAGAGTACCACCTTATATTTCTGCAATTTTATCCAGTGCTGCTCAGTCTTTTTGCATCTTGCAGTAGCCATGAGATTAATGATTGCCTGATAGAGCCATTGGATCACTCTGCCACATGAAAAATTTCCAACCCTAATAACACAGATGAGTAAGCAGCAGCATCTCCTCAAGACCCCAGGTGGCATCTCAGCAGAACTTGAGTTGGTAGACTTTGCCCCAGCAGAAAAGAAGAGGTGGGGAGAAAAAAAGAATTTAAAAAATGGTGAAGAAGGAAAAAAGGGGTTCAGCAGAGGACCATGGTAACAGAAGGTAAAACAGGAAAAGTAAGAGAGGGTTACACACCAGAAAAAGTGTAGATGGATGAGGAAGGAGCAGCAGTCAAAAGAAAGCACTGAAAGGTGGCAAAGGATAGATACCTGTGATATTTAGACCTTGATACAGTGCAAGAACCTCTTCAATATGTTGCAGGTGTTCTCAGCGGTTCAAGAGCCTCCTGCTGCATGTTAGGTACTTCATGGTAAGGTGGCACGTTTGTTGGTTCAGAACATTATGGCTGTTCCAAAGGGCCTCCAGTGTCTGGGGACTTACTCTGGATTAATTTCCTCTGGAACATACCTAGTTCATAGGCACCACGACCACCCTGAAAACTGAGCCCACCGTGCTGTAAATGGAGACAGTCAGGGGGTTGCTTCAGAAATGCATTACTGCTCAAAAACAAACTGCTAATGTACACACAGCCTCAGAGATCGAGATCAATATTCAGCTATTGTTTACTTAAAATGCTAACACCTAATCACAGAGGAAAAGCAATCTAAATGTTTGGAGGGGTACATGATGATGCACTTCATAAAAAATTAACTCCAAGTTGATAATTTCATGGCAGTAAGTTCCCTAATTGCAAAAGGAAGTGCTACAGTCTTCTAATCATGACTGGATACAGGAAAATCTTTCCATCATACATTATTTAAGTGGACTCAATCACAACAACCCTAAATTATGTAAATAAAGATCTCACCTCTGGAAACATTTGGAGCCTATTTGGAAGGTTTAAATTACTTCAGTAGTGAGAATGAAAATCACTCACGTATGCTAAATAAAAAACTCCACAGTCATTCAACTGAGATCATGTTATTGTTAAAGCAGAATTAATATGAATTATGTGTTGACACCAAGTCATTCAACATTTTAATCTGAAAAATCCTTAAATGGGTATATGAGAAATGCAGGAAATTCTTCCTTCAGGGGAAGAGTTTAAGGATGTATGATGAAGTATAGTCACTGATATATTCATTATCTAACAATTTCCAGGTCTGGATATCTTGTCCTCAAAATATCTTCAGATATCTGCCTGCAAAGTCCAAACCAGCAAAGACCAATTGCAAAACTTAAATATGGTCATAACCAGGGCCTGAACTGAAGATAGAGCAAAAAATCCCATCCTCCTGACCTATCTGAGAACATCATTTTGCCAGTCTAATGAGTTTGTTTATCTGGATTCAAAACACCAGTGAAGGGAATTAGTTAATATTATATGAAGAACTTCTACACTTCACTGTTTACATTGTGGTTGCAAGAAAATGACAAAGGTTCATAGTCAAGGTATTTGTGTTTGAGAGCGACAATTACAGTGACCTCTCTAGATCACACATAGCAATAAAGAATGTATATAAATGAGGAAATCCTGAAGGTACAGTGACACTGTCATAGAGACTGACTGCCAGAAAATCTGTCCTCTTTCCTGACACCAGCTGCCCAAAACTTAACAGAAACTCTTAACAGATACACTAGGCATGAGGCTCCCACACTCTTGCATAGTCAGAGATGTGCAAAGATGAAAAGATACGGTAGCATTTTTCACAATAGTTTAACAGCAGTTAAACATTGCTGTTGCATAAAGCGCAAATAGCTGCATAAAATACAAACCTTTTCCATTTTTACTCCAGCCAACTGGTTTCACAGCACAAGCTGTGCACAACCCACACATTCCTAATCCGTTAGAGCTAGCAGTGAAATGATTTGCAATGGACACAATTAGAGGACTACTCACTCATCAGGCAGAGCCCTTGTCAGACAGTTGTGAGGAAGCCCTTTCTTTAACAGCAGCAAAGGAAACTAAAAGACAGGGGAGCTGACAACTCACCTGTTTCCATAAGTTATCCATAAGCTCCACAAAGTCTAGAACTGGCAAGTCCAACAATAAGCCTCTGAGGAAGCCACCCAGAGATCCTGCAATCTCCTTTCTCAGAGTCATTCCTGTGTACAGAACACCCATGGAGATATATCTTGCACTTAAGTTATCACATCAAGCTCATGGAGGTGAATCCAGCACAATAGAAGTATAAGGTGAAGTAAAACAAAGTAAACTGAAAGGCAAATGTAATATCATGGCAATCAGTAGGAATAAAGACAGCTGAAGAAACTATATATTACCGTATCAAAATTCTCTGTTGAAATAGAATGATACAGTTCAATCCAAGTCAATGGAATAGCATCTGTTAGTATCAGGAGGAGCCCCATGGATTTTGTTTCCTTTTTTCAGAAGAATGGGAGAAGACGACTGGTCTTCTTGCAAGAGTGTCTACAGCACACTAGATGCACAGTAGGTATGCAAATAGAAAACTGTGTTTTGTTAAAGACAATGAACTTGCTAAGGCCAAATACTTTTACCTAACTCATTTGCACACACATACAGACAAAATCACAATGACTTTTAGCCTTCCAAGGTGCTTCTCAGTAGAGGCCCAGCAGTAATATTCTTTCACAACTAACTGTAAAGTCTGTCCCTTAGTTTCACTGCTTTGGCATCTCATTCTCATTCTTTGTGTGTTCACATATCCCGGTGTGGTACGTAGCAGGGGTGTATTTCTTCTTATAGCTCTGCCAGGTCACTGAAGACTGATATTCCAACTCCGAATTCTGGAGGATGGGTGTTACAAAGGAAAAACAAAAGAAAATTTTGGAACTAGGATACTGTCCCATAGTTTGGAAAAGAAGTACACTTTATAAAGGAATAAAAAAGTGTGCCTCAGAAGAGTAAGCAAGCACAATTATCAGCCTTTGTTATTAGAGTTTTCATCAAAATTAACACAATCCTGCAAAGCACAAGACTTTCTGATCATATAAAAATGTGTATTTCTTCACTGAACAACTGAAATGGGCTATTCAGCCTGTAGCCACTCTGAAATACCACATAACTCTATAAAAGGGTAAAAGACATCTAGAAACATCTGGATAGTCCACAAGACAAGTTTTGGGGGCCCCCAATATAGAAGAAATATTGACAAAACAGGAGACAACCAGAAGCGTCTGAAGCAGTTGGGGACTAGAGCAGATGACGCAAGGGAAAAGACTGAGGGAGCTGAGTTTATCCAGACTGGAAAAGAGAAGGCTTCAGGCTGATCTAGTCAGGGCTGAGCAGGGGAGGAGATAGAGAAGACAGAGCCAAACTCTTTGAAAAAGTGCACAGCAAGAGGACAAAATATTTTGGCCACAAGTTGCAGTAAGGGAAATTCTAACTAGATATATGGAGCTTGAACAGGTTGCCCTGAGAAGCTGTGAAATTTCCATCACAGGAAGCTTTCAAAACTCACCTGTATAAAAACCTGATTGATCTAACTATGAAATTACCCCACTTTGAGCAGGGGAGTGGATTAGATGACCTCCAGGGTTCCCTTCCAGACCTAAACTGATTCCATGATTCTAAGTGCCAAGAGTCATAACAATGCCAGGGCATGACTGTAAATCAATGTATGGTATTGATGAATGCTCCCTACTTTATATTTAAACCCATTACTGTACGTGTTAGATAGATGTAATTCATTGTGATTTCATTATAGCTTCCTTTAAGGAAATACATATTGCTGTGCAAAACCAAACCTATACACACCATTCTACACACACAGCTTTGCATTAAAAAAGAAAAACCATTTAAGTTTCAAGTTTCTGAAACAGCAAGGAAAAAAAAAAAAATCCATCTTTGAAAACCTTCTCATCACTTCAGCATTTACCTATTAATAGTCCTTCCTGTCTGTCTAAAGTTTAGTCTTAGTTCAGAAGTGCAGGCTACAACCCTTTGTGTATAACCTGTTCTACTGCATAGCAACTTTGATATATCAGTGGACCTCAGGGTAAGGAGCATAAGTGAAAACCTTTGCAAATAGGCCAAAGCACGAATGCAAAGAGTCTGCACAACACCTGCAAAAGTGCTTGGTCCTGAAAGGGGCTGCCAAAATGCGTACTGTTTATGCTATATCGCTTCCTAAAGAGAGACTTACCAACCTGTTGGATATTTTGAGATGATGTCCATCAACTTCTCCTGGTGAAGTAGTTCCACTTTATAGAAGTATTTAAATGTTATCAGAAGGAGACAGTGACTAGGAATGACTTTCTAAACTAGTGGCCAAAATGCTCCCTTGAAAAAGAGAACTTGGCTTCTGGTTGAATTCCCAGGAAATATTTATACATACTAAAATAATGTCATTAGAATTTGAAAACATCTTAAAGTCTTTCCTCTCTGGAGATGTTTTAATTAATTTTTTCTTGGAAGGCAAAACATAAGTTTTAAAGCCTCTTCAGACAGACGAAGACCTGAGTCTGTGGTTTTTGTATTCTGGATCAATACTTTGAGACTTGCAACCTTGATTAGAAGAATGTTACTGTTATCACCTCCCATTCCTAGTGATGCACATCAGTTCCTGAATTTTTTCCTGGAACCTTTGCACAAATCCAGCTATCACACGTATGCAACAGGTGCAAAAGCACATTAAAGCTTCTCCTATAAAAACTGATTTTCCTGCCCAGCACAATACCAAAAGCACTGCCTTTTTCTTCAGCTATTTTCAGTTTCTTTCACTTTCCTGAACTCTGCCACATGTGGAAAGATAAATTATGTATTGATTTTTCCTCTGTTTAATAGCCTCATGAACAAAGAGGCAGTGATGTTGAAGATGGTGCGCCTGGGAGAGAAGGGACATCACCAGCAGAGTGGTTTGAATCATGGCTCTCTTCTGGGTGTTTTTTTCTTGAAGTTAACAGACTTATCACCATGGAAGCACACTTCCAGAAAGTGCATTCTGCTGATTGCTCCTCACATCGGAGCAAAGGAGAGCCATATGCATCTATCAGTATAGTTTTTCTGCCAACAGTACAGCACAACTAATGGTCCTTTTCTGCCTCTGTCCCTCTCCCTTTGGTCCTTCATATATTTTATGAGAGCACACCATCCTCAGCATTGGTGCTTTGTGGCTACTCCTGCACCTGGTGTCATTAATGTGCCCATAAAAACTATTCTCCTAGTAGAACTGGCCCAAGTAATGCATCACTGGGAATTTCAGTCTTAGGTGAGCAATCACTTTACCATAATTCACTGTGCTGTACACAATTATGACTACAGTAGGTTACTTCTTTATTGAACACTTTAGATCCCTCAGCTATAAATGGCAGAATTTTCAGCATTCAGCAGTCAAACAACATTCCATTACTCTCCTCTTCAAGCATATTTTTTGATGGTGAGTTAATTTAGCTAAGTTAACAAATGTCATGAGGACAGTTCCCTCAAGGTATTTTGTTACTTCTTAATTGTTTTCTTATTTGAAGTCCTCAGCCAGAATAGAGACCAACTATGCTGGAGGGTGTCCGAATAAAGGCAAATTGTTTATTAAGACATGTTATCACAAAAGAGATGGTACCACAGAATTTTAGACTTTGCTTCAAAAACATACTAACAATGTCAATCATCGTTTGGTCCACAAAAAAACTAATAACGCCTATTCCAGTGGGACCATTCCATTTCTTATCAAGATTTAAAAACTACAAATTTCTTTCATATTGAAACATAAAAAGCTCCAAACATTTCACAAACATTGTTTCAACTATCTGGATTTCTGATCAGAAACTAGCAGCAAGCCAAAGACCTTAATGGAAAAGTAACAAAATTTTACTAAAACCAACATAGCTACTCAGGTTTTGAGAAAACAGCATAGCATATCAGAATTTTATCTCACTGAAAATAATTTACATATAATGTTTGGATAATTTTTAGTGAACCGTGTGCTTATATAAAAAAACACATTTTTGTCCAAAATAAAAATCTGCCCATCCAAAATAACAAAAAAAACCACCTTTCTAGAGGCAGAGGTAAAATTAGGTAACCTTAAGTATTTTGTCCACCCCTGTTTAGGGTTGGGGTTTGTTGTTCTTTTTTTTTTTAATGTTTCAAATGTCTAAAATTTTCAAAATATTTCATTTGGCACACTTCCAATAAAAGTCACATAAAACCAGTCCACTGGAAGATTTGCCGTTCTAGTTGAGGAGGACAAGCACTCACATTTTGCTGAGCAGCTCCATTTTTAATGCATTCAGCAGGGCTGGGAGACATGTGGATTCTTTTCTCTGCCCTTTCTGAAAAGAACCATGCTTACATGTCTCCTTCCTCCAGAAGAAGACTCTAAGCAATGGACTTAGTCTTTCCCACTCACCATGTGTGGTGGCTATGTAGGGGTCAGTGAAAAAGAGACCTCCAGGAGCACCTGGGGTACTATGATGCAGAGAGCATCACACCCAGAACGTCCAAGCCCAGGAGTTATGGAGCACTCTGGAGATGTCGATATCAATCTACCTGGGCAGAGGGTGAGACTGACATTCTGTGTTTCAGATGTAGGCTGATGCCCCTGTCTGCAGGCTACTGGCCTCTCCTGGACCTCCTGTTTCTGGAATGAGGTCCTGTATTATCCTTGCTTTTGTTACAAGTACACAAAACAAATAGCCTGCTTAAGGTTGCAAAAAATCCTTTCAATCACCAAAGCACTTTCCTGATTTTTCATTCAGCTTTTATTTTTTTGTTTGTTTGCTTTTCCATTTTTTATTCATTGCACTGGGTCCTAACCCCTGCTTCAGCAGCTGACTTAGGCAAAATAGAAGACTGACACTCACAATCCTAGCCGTAGTCAATTAGGGAAGAGATTACAGTCCATTTCTCACAGCTCTGCTCCTCAGCCTCATTCCTCTTTTCCTGAAAGCTCAGTCTCTGCCCAACAGAACAGTTTATGACCCTACTGAAGAGTTTACAAACTGGGTAGCCACCATCTGTTGAGCCCGCCTCAAGCAAGAGCATCCCGCGTTACTGTAACCTCACTCTACTTGCTTGTTTCTCCAAAGGCATCATTCAGGGATGATTTCCTTATCACAAGAAGCTTGTCTATAATTTGTTGGGAGATTGTGCATCAGGTATTGGTGGACATGAAAAATTCTGCCTGTCCTAAAAATACGGTAGGCACGTTGTGTCCTGAGTTAAACAGGAGTCTCAACTGGATGCTAGAGACATAATGGAGCCACAGTTACCCTTATGCACAAAGCAACTTCAAAAGCCAGGCCACGTATTTTACCTTTGTGGAACAAAGGCTATTGGTGGTAAAGAAATAGTTTAAGTGTAACACCAAGACATAACGTAGAAGAAAATGGTGTGACCAGTGATGAAACACCATTGATGATAGTACAAAAGAGGGGAAACACAGGTTCCTTTCATCTCCTGCCCCAAGACTGGCTTCTGTGCTAGTCACCCACCAATGGTCATTGGCTTTCAATGGAGGGTGAAGTAACTAGGAACTCTCTTCAAACATAAATGTTCAAGACATCTAATTTCTGTGCAGTCGTGAGCTATTCCCTTCTCCCTGCTGTAATTTGGTGGACTTTTTTTCCAAATCAGATTGTAAACCCAATGACACATCCTCTTGTCCTTATAGAGAATGGAGGCTTTAAGGTCACCTATGGCATATTAGGATCCTCTCCCTGTCAGCAAAAGAGGAAGAATATCTCTGTTACAGAAAGCAAAGATGAACCAGAGTCTCCAAATGCAGATTGTGCTATAAACTCTGGATCTGGGGTAACATGTGGGAAAGGATTTCTGGTCTGCACTTGACACTTTGAAAATTCAAGAATCTCTATTCTCATCTGTCCTTTTCTACCCTATGTGACCACTCACTCCACACATTTCTAAGGGTGTAAATTACTGTGACAGGTAGTTTTACATGTTGTGTAATACTCAAAGTGCAGGGCTAGCATTCATTTAATCAATATTGTGTATATAAAAGTATCAAGGTAATGAACTCTCTATTTTACAACATGACAGTCGATACCTGTGTCATAATGCTTTTTGTCTAGTTGTGCAAAAAAGGGCACAGCTAAATGTTATGGGTACATCAAAAATGGAGAAAATATAAGGAAACACTAGACTAACAGAGCTCTGAATTCTGAGATTTAGCTATCAAAAAAAAAAAAAAATCAGTAAAGTACTTGATTGTATTTTGCTCTCGTACTTGAAGATACAAAGGAAGATATCATTTTACCTGTACCAACAAATGTAACACTGTAAAGAACGGTGCTCACTGATCAGCTCAGAGCAATGTTCTGTACTATTTTTCAGGTTGAAAAGTACCTTACTCCACAAATAGCCCCATTTGACTGAATGGTAAGGTACTGTATCCAGTGCATAAAAGCAGTATATCTAAGCTTCATGGAATTAACCACTAGGAAAACTATGACACTTAAGAAACCATCTGCATAAATGATTTTTTTTTTTTCACTGTATATAGAATCATTACTTCCTGTTAACTGTGCAAAGAAAGAAATACAGCAGGACAAACACAGTTTTGATTAGATTATACAAGTGTAGACCCTATCAAAATTTACATGAACTACAGCTAGAAGGCTGAAAGCAAATCTATTCATACTTTGTTCCTCTCCACTCCTGGAGATCACATATCTAGTTCTGTAATTCAGGTTAAGTGTCAGTGAAAACTAATGGACATTTGTTACAATGCAGTTTAAAATTACAGGATTCAAAGAGATTCTCTACACTCATCGCCATATAAAAAAATAATTTCACAGAATTTCTTGTTGACCAGTTGCTTGTGTGTTTCGTGTGCAACATGATTCCACCTATCAGGGAACCACAGAGGGAGAAGTCATAACACCAACATAAAACACACAATCCTACAGCACTAGTTTACTTTCATTTCTGTTGAGGTATATAATCGTGTCACCATCTTAGCTGTGTTTCTCTGCTCCCCACCCCTGCCCCATCTCCTCAGCACTTCCTCTTCTTAAAAAAAAAAAAAAAATCCAAGAAAATTAAAACAGACTTAATGCAGCATTAAGGGCAAACATTTAAATATGCAGAGGTCAAGAAACTAAAAAGTTATGGTTCCCAGAGCAATATTAATTTTACCACACTGAACACACTTTACATATAATTGTATGCATGTATTACTAGCAGCAATGTTACATAATATAAATCACTGAGCATAGTCAAGTAATTGTTACTATGGGAACCTTTATATTTTTAATTTGCCTGACTTTTTATATGTATATTGTTTAACTGTTGCATTAGAAGGATTTACATTTTCTCATTTGCTTTATATTATAGTTTTAACAATATACTGCAGCTTACTCCAATACGCTCCATTATTTGGATTACTGAATACAAAGAACTGGATATTTTGGGATGTTTTCACTAAATAAGATAAACCTTAGGAGGTTTCACAAGTTCTCAGTGACAGGTAACTGGAAATTGGGAGTCAATTATTAATAAAAATATGGGGCATTTCTGTCCAAATTTATAGATAGTTTCAGAAACTCTTCTAAAGTTTAAAAAAAGTTCAGAATGTGTGTTCTAAATTCCAGCAATAAAAGAACCTCAAAGTTAAAAGTTTGGACGTACCAGGAATTCAAATTTCCATTTAACCATCAAGAGTCAGATACTTCAGTGTAAAAAGGGGACACAAAATGCTACTACTTCATGCAAAATAAGCAATTATTCTTTTTAAGAAAGAATTACTATACAGAATTTGCAGCAAAAAGGCCCAGATTCAACCAGTTACAAAATGCTTTGAAAAACAACAAAAAAAAATGCAACAAAAAAAAATGGCAAATGCCAGCCCATTCATATACCTAGGAAGCTAAAATCATATCACTAGGGCGTTCCTGACAACAAAGCACAAATCTGTAAAACACACATTGTCTTACAGAAAAGAGAGAAAAAGGAACTGTGGAAGTCCAGTGATTAAGTCCATAATACTTACAAACACCCCCTCCAGTGACTAGGCTATCTCACTTATGGTCCTTCAAGGCTGGTGTTATGGATGGCTTCTAACTTTTTAAGCATTACTAAATGTTTTGCTGAGAGGCGAAAGCCAAACCTGCAGTGGACTAGGCTGTCATACAATGCAAAGTGAGTTAAGATCACTTAGATACCTTCACAACTGATGTAAGCTGACCCCTTTTACTTCTTACCACAACGCCTGTTTTTTGTCTCAGTTGCTGACGCAGTAACTGTGTATCTGCAATACAAAGTTTGATGAAATCAAGCACAACGGCATTCAACAGCACTTTCCCTTCCTGACACGGCTTGAAGTTTTCTAGAGACATCTGAAAACATGGGCAAGTCTATCTCCCCACACTTCAGAGACACGACCCCAGGAGGGCTCTAGGGTGTGTGCTAGCTGAAGTAATCCCACGGACGGTGCAAACGGGGAGGCCAGCAGGTATCCTCAGCTGGACTGACGCACTGCTGCTCGCTGTGGCTATGATGGAAGCCGGCTCACCACCTCTACGTTGTTCTTACTCTTCAGAAGGGAAGCAGGGCAAAACAAACTCCAAAACAAACAAAAACAAAAGCCCTTTTCTGCAAGTGCACATTTTTTCCCTCTCTTTTCATAAGCTTTGTCCTGCTTCCCCTGCCCACTCGTTCCAGACTGACATTTGGCCAAAGTAAATGGCTCACTGTAAGAATGTTTATGTTGCTCACTTGCCTACTCACTATCCACCAAGAACAGCAATATATTATGACTTACAGATGCAAAACAGAATTGTGATTTTACAAAATACTCCAGAGATCGCAAACGCAACTGAGCCTGGGCCTGTTGGTTAGCCGTCCATACCAGAGCACAGTTCTTTCCCTTCAAAGGCCTCCATCCATCTTGCATGGCTCTGTATTGCTCTTTTCCCTATTCGCCAGTAAAAATCCATAATGAATTTAAAGTTTCAGACAATAACACTTACATAAAGAACAGGGAACCAAACACATGCCCTTCTCATTTTCCTCTCAAGCATGAGAAAAATCCCTTGCTTCACGATGGTGACAACCTGAGAGGTCATCTGGCAACTCCTCTGGAGTCCGAAGTAATGACTGTCTTAATCACATTTCCCTCCTTACTCCAAAACTTCAGCCAAGCCTGCCAGGTCTTCCTGGCTCTTTCTAAGCTAGCAGTCACTTTAGGAATACTGGATATTATCTACAGGTTAAAGCTGAAATTTTACTGTGTGTTTTTTCATTTCAGCAGTATCTTATATTTGTCTCAGATCTGAGGTAGATTTTTTTTCTCTCACAGTATCGGTGACACTTCGAAAAATAGTAAGAAATGTGCTCTGTTCTTTCAGTTTTGATTCTCTGATTTCTGAGCCACCTCATCATCTAGAAAGCAAAACATCTGAAAGCCATCTGCTCACAGAGAGCACTGCTAGGCATTGCCTTAGAGCTAATACTAATCCTGCTTCAGAGAGATCTTTCTCATGCCAAACCCTAAAAACACGGCCATGGAAGTATATCATGTATCCCTAAATTAAGGGAACGTGGAAGAGTCAGAACTATGCATGAATTACATGCAGTACAAATGACACTGGAGTTATTATTTTAATTAAAACTGTGGTATTTTACTTTCTCCCAAAGCTCAAGTTTTACTCTTTTCCCTGATAAATCCTGTCAGTCTGTCTTCTCTTCCTCTATTTCACCTGCTGAGGACCTTTGAATTAAAGAAACACTAAATGAGCATCTTTCCAGAACTAGGCTACATTGCTTTAAGTTTAGCAGATAGGTTTCTTTATCAAGAGTCTAGCATTGAAAGCCATGTCTGCTTCTTTAAGGCCTGAAAAACTGCAGCTGGCATGACCTGTGACGACTGCAGAGGAAGCTTGAAGCTCCCACATCCATTTTACACCATGTCTGAACTAGCGAAGTGCCATTAGTTTCGGTGGATTTACTCCCAGTGCATGGCCAAGAGAAGCCCACAGTGACAGAGTGCTCCAGTTCAGGAAAAGGAGGCCTTGATCAGAGCTGAACACAACTCAGTCAATGAAGAAGGGAACAATAATATTTACACATTCTTTCCCAGTAGTTCTGAAACATAAATCCAACAAAAATACTGTTTGTCAATCAATTACTGCAAAATAAAATACACATGTTATAAAAAGATGTAGCTGATTTTTAATTTAAATTATTAATGATTATGGATCATCCCAAGAATATCTTAATTAAATCAGTCTGCACATACTGTTCGACTCAAGAGTTTAATAAGATATACTGGGTCTGGGGGGAAGGAGTTCATTTTCTTCATAGCAGCCTCTATGGTGGTGTGTTTTGGATTTGTGAACTTGTGACTGAAAACTAAAACAGCACTGATAACACACGACTGTTTTGGCTATCGCTGAGCACTGCTTGTACACCATCGAGTTTTTGGTTTGTGTTGGGTTTTTTCCCTTCCCTTTTCTCACTCTGCACCCCCAAGCAGGTAGGCTGAGGATGAGAAAGAAGTTGGGAGAGGGCACAGCCAGGACAGCTGACCTGAACTTACCAGAGGGATACTCCATACCATATAACAACGTGCTCAGCAATAAAAACTCAGGGAAAGGAGGCGGAAGGGGGAACACTCACGGTGACAGCATTTGTCGTCCCCAGGAACCATTACGTGTGACGAAGCCCTAATTTCCTGGAAGTGGCTAAACACATGCCTGCCGATGGGAAGTCGTGAGTGAAGTCCTTATTTTTGTTTGCTTGTGCTTGCATTTTTGCCTCACCTATTAAACTGTTTTTATCTTGGGTTACCTCACTTTTGTCCTTCTGATGCTCTCCCCCACCCCACTGGCATTAGTGAGTGAGCGACTGGGTGGGGGTTAAGCTTCCAGACACTGTCAACTCACTGCATAAGAGAAAATAAACACAACGAATAGACTTCATTTCATATACAGACTCCAGGCAGATGTATGTGATTCTAGATCCCAGCTTTTAGATTGGGAAGACTCATCTAGAGCAATCAAGTTGTCCGAGAGTAGAAAACAGCAAAGAAACTGTCTAGCCAAGCAGGAAGCAAAAAAAAAAAAAAAAGAAATTCTCAATGTCATTCATCAAATTCATCAAGTCTGATAAAGGCTCAAGGAGACAATATCTGCTCCCAGGCAACACTAATGAGTACCAGACAGAAAACTAGAACTAAGTGCAGAGAATGATGGAAACATCCAAAACAGAGAGGTAGGTTTCCCTGAACGTTAACATGCTGATAAGGAAAAGGAGAAAACTCAGACAAAATAGTCCAAGGACAAAATGTAAACAATTCTCGATTAGAGAATTGATGAAAATCCCTCCACTTTGGGGCTCACAGAAACCTTTTTTAGCAAAAAGCTATGGCTACTGCTGGAGGGCCTTAGGAAGGAAACTTTGTTCCATGAGCACCTTATCAATTAATACACTAGTCACCCATAGTATATTTATTACTTCTGCTGACAAAGTGTTGCTCTCTAGTGCCAGGATACTTAACACTCTGGGACCAGAACATTCCAGCAGAATTCAGACTGGCAACTCAGAAACTTCTTACCCTCAGTTTATTTTTTTGTTATAAAAAAACACCCAAAACCCACCAAATGCTGACCATTTGGCAATTTGCATTTATGCATAAGATGATGTTCTTATGCATAGCTGATGCACATGCATCGTATGTTGAAGGACATCTTTCTTCAGACCTAAGCTACAAGAAGGTGAGAGCAGAGACCCCACCTCACAGTGCTATGCAGAGAGAAACACTTATAATGACTTCTCGCCCAGTAATAAGGAAGTTATCAGGCTTCTGAACTTCATCATTTCAGTATCTAAATCAATAAGGGGTGGGGAAGGAGCCCAGAAGGCATGTCATGCACAGAGGAAGAGGAAGAGCAAAGAGTCTTGGAAAGTGTTGCACTGTTTGCTAGGAGTGGCAGATCTTAATGAATAAAAAATGGAAAAAGCACTGGAGATAATTTTGCAGTCCTCATATTGAAGTCTGGCTCTGATCCACTGCACTGCATACATGGAAGAAAGATAATATAAATGTGCATAATTTTGAGTGTCTAGTGAAAAATTAATATTAGCTACCTAGGAGTTGCCCGCTTCAGTGTCATTCTCCATGAGCGGTGCTACATCTAATTGTTCTAAAACAGATGAATCAAGACATGCTCTTGGGTGTTCTGCAGCTTCTCCAGTAATTAATTCAGGCCTTTCATCACCTGCATTTGAAAGAGGAAGTGAAGGCAAGAGTAGGGTTTGAGGATTTTTTTTCCCTATAGCTTGTCTCATTATGCAGTTGAGTGTGATCAAGCCCGTGCGTATACAGTCAGCAAACAGAACAGAACTGCTGAGCACCCACAAATACTGCTGAATTCAATAGGAACTGCAGGGACATTGTGACTTTGAGAAACAGCTCATCCTTCTTCAGGAGCCTACTTATAGGTAGAAAGGGTTATTCTGAAGCTGCATAAGAAGATTTCAGTACTAGGGGGGCTTTTTCTGCTTTGTTCTATTTCCAGAGGACAAAATCTGACAGAGTGTTCCAGACAGGCCAAGTCCCAGGGCAGGGTGAGAAGGAAAGAAGAAAACCTCTGTCTCAAAAAGATGAGTAGAGCTCAGATGTGCCCCTGAACCCATTTGTGCACATGGGCAACAGACCACAACCCGAAGTTATTCTATGAGCAGCAGTCACTGAACACTGCCACTTAACAGGCCCAGCTGAGGTTCCCAGTGAGAAAAATCCTTCTGTTGTCTGTTTGTGTGTGTCAGCCTAGCTGTCTGTGGAGCGTTTGGCATTCAAGGACAATGCAATGAAGATATCCTATCAAGCGCATTTTAAAGCTTGTCCTTATTCCATCTCTTGTTAAGTATTGCCATCGGAAGGACATGAGGGGTGCATAGTGGTCACGGCACAGGGGTCACAAGCACTTTCAAAATCAAAAGGCCAGGCTGTGCAGCCTATCTGCCTTCATCATTACTACTAGAGATTGAGATGTCTCAGTATTAGCTACACGAGTGCAAAAAAGGCAATATGATGACTGAGTTGTTTAAGGAAAGGTTCTTGTTTTAGAGTACAAGAACTGGACTTAGCACTGCAAAACATGTGGCGTCAAAGACCATGAAGGAGTCAAGAGGGAAGTCTAAGATCTAGAGACATTACCTAGACCTTTTTCAGCAAGTTCTCCTGGGTTTGCATTCCATCCCTTTCCTGGTACAGGGCTTAACCAAGAACACAAAATGCAGTAGATCCCCTAGACAACACAAACAGCTAGTACCTGGCTTGGGCAGGTGAAAGTAGTAGTCAAACAAAACCGAAACGTAATCTTCAGCAGCGTCCTCAAGATACTCTGTTCAGACAGAAGATGCAGAAGCTGGCAATAAGCTCAAAAGGTTCTGAAGAGAAAGGCAACAACAGGCTAGACAATTGAGACCATCATCTGCAAAAAATGTTCAATGAGGAAATTAAGAGTAACTGAAATGTCACGATACTCAATCTGCCTTATGTGTATGGTGCACAATGGAATATACGAAATAAATACACTCTATGTGCCGCAAAACTTCTAAAAGCTGTCCAGGAAACCTGCAATACAAATACAGATAAGAAGCACCATTTGAAGGACAAGAAAAATACCCAGCTCATAAAAAAAGTTTCAGATTATTATTTCCGAAAATATAAGGGTTTTTTCCCCTATTTATTTTAAATCAGTATGTCCTGGTGTGGGAAACCTGTAAATATTACACATTGCAATGTGTTAGGCTATATGCAGAGGATAGCACATTTAAGATTTTTGCTGCTTTGAATTTTAACACCCTAGAGCTTGAACACTATCAACAATCTCTTTTTTTGTTTCTTAAGACATTCAATTTCCCCTCATCCATGCATTCTTGCTATTTCTCCAGAGCATTTTAGGGAAAAAAAGTCAATATAGAAGTAAGTATTGAGTAATTTCTTAAATTAAAAACCCTGATAGTTAAACCTAGTAGCTCATTACCACTTTGCTGTCATAGTATCCTTGTCACACTGGTCCTTTGTCCCTGATTAATTTTAGTAATGTCCCCTATTTTCCTGCATCCGAATTTATAGATATGATTAATATGCAGAACAAATGTATTTAGAAGTACGCACCAGAGTATTCTGGAGTAATGTATTAAGATCCTAAGTGAAATGCCTGATGAATTACTGTTTAATATTGAATATTTAAATTTGCCCTCATTTCATGAGTGCAGACAGCTTTTTCAGAAAAGTTGGTATTGGTTGCTTTTAGAGAAAAATAATAGTAGATCCCCAAAAGACCCTACTGGAAAGATGACTTGTGTCAGGGAGCAGCGAAAAACTGTGGCTCCCTATGGGGTGGGGAGCCAGCACAGCCCATCGGTCAGGGCCTGTCCCACCACCCCAGACAGGAGCAGGGCAGGTGGGGGGCACCGGGGGATGCCCAGCCCTGATGATTGGGCACCTCCCTGGGGACAGGGACAGAATGAAGACAGGTTGGGACGTGGGCCCAACGCAGTGGGGCACATGGCTGGGAAAGGTAGTAAGCTGGAGACCGGCCCTGCTGTGGCATTGCAGGGACAGGGCTGGTCAGGGACAGTTAAGGCTGGTGGCACCCACAGGGCTATCACAACTTGCAACAACACCACCAGCAAGAGCTGTAAACAGGAGAACACGACAGTTTTTGGTTTAAATCTTCCAAGTTTCACGGTCACCTAATAAAATTTTACCTGCTACTTGTAAACTCTGTAACATCTAGTTAAAGATCTTCACATTCATTTGTCTTCTAGTATAAGTTTATTGATTTACAATGGTTTCACTGAAAGGCAATGTCTCATTGAAGACCAGAAGCAGAAAAACAGCTGTAAGGCTGAATGAGGAATATATAGGCTGCTGAACAAGGTAAGTGATTTACCAAGAGCAAACACAAGTAAGGCCAAGGTATTCAATGTCATCTTTGCCTCACTCTTCACCAAGTTCTACCATACCTCTGTGATTAGTGAAAGGGGCCATGGATATCTACCAGCAGTCCATGAGGATTCAGTTAGGGATTACTTGAGAGAATTCAACCCAAGTCCGTGGGAACCAACAGGCTGTATCCAAGAGCATGGAGAGAGCTGGCCGACATCCTTGCAAGGCTGCTCTCTCATCTTTGAAAGCTCACGGAGGTCAAGTGGTCTCGCATGACTGGAGGAGGGCAAATGTTGTATATATCTTCAGAAAAAGCCAAAAAGTAAAGCCAGGGAATTCCAACTCTCACTGGAAAAAAATTATCTCCAGAAACCATTCTTTCAAAAAAAAGCCATAACACCCAGTGATTTCCTCACCTGCAAATACCAACACAGAAACCAATCCATCTTCTCTTCTCCTCTGAAGAGTAGCAAAAATATACTAGGCACTCCCAGCACAAACTTGGTGAAGTTCCAGCACTGTGCAAGTCTGAAAGAAGATGACTGAAGCCAAGACAGATATTTCCTACAAAACCAAAATGCACCTGGTCTCTCAAAGTTCTGAATTAAAGTGTTCAAGCAAACTTTTGGGGGCTTGCTTTCTTTTAGCTCTTTTAAACCTAACTACAACTTACGTAGCTGAAGTTGAGAACCAAATCCTTCAGACAGCAACCAGAAATAGTGATACAGACCCCTAAGTTGGAATTGTCAAATGCTGTTGTAGTAGATTAGATCAGGATTTTGTTGAAATTGAAATGTTACCTAGGACTTGATACACATCTCTGCGGTTGTCTTCATATATTCTGAATGATAACGTCTGCCCACCTTAATATAGGCATAGAAGAAAGTAAGAAAGCAATTAATTAAACAAAATGGAGGCAGGACTAAGTGGTTTCCCTAAAGTTATTTGGGAAGGTGAATTTTAAATATACTAAAGAATAAAATTATAACTTGCTAGATGTTCAGACAGTGTATTTCTCCCTCAAAAGGGGTTACACTTTCTCACCTCAAGTGCCCAATGATTTACGTAGGAACTGATTGACTTTTAATTTCATGATCTCTAGTCAATTTTTCCTCCAAAACAGAGAAAGTTATCATTGTCTTTATTAAAGATCTGGAGATTTACTAGTTTGCTTTCATAACTCAGGGGCTATAATTATAATTTAGATGTCAATGAATTCTTGTGGATATACCATGTAATATAATGTTTCCTAAGTGAATCACAAATATAGATCTTATAATGCTTCTAGGTCTCTCTTCCAATGTGGATAAGTTTGCGAAGGTGTCATTATATTCCTGGAAAAATCTTACCTTAGTCAAACAAAGACTAATCTCTAGCATTTACGGAGTTATCTTTCTTCCTCATTAAAACAGAACTTATCTATACTAATAAAGCAGGTTATCCCTGCTTCTCTCTGGAGATGAAATACCTCTGTTGCTGCCAGTAGAACATTGCTTTTATATGCCTTTGTCTCAAAGAGAATATATCTTTTCTCCACCAATTCACATTAAGATAAAAGGGAACTGATTTTCAGGAACATGAAGGACAAAAAGTTAATCAGGAATAGTCAGCAGGAATTTAACAGGGGCAAACCATGCTTGACCAACCTGGTTGCCTTCTATGACGAAATGACTAGCTGTACGGACCAGGAGAGAGCAGTGGATATGATACACCTTGGCTTTCACAATGCTTTTGACACAACCTCCCACAACACTGATTCAGAAGCTGAGAAACTATGGGCTGAGTGGACTGTTAGATATGTTGAAAATTGGCTGGACACTGGGCTCACAGTAATCAGTGGCTCAAAGTCCAGGTGGCAGTCAATAACAAGAGAACCACAGAATTGCTTCTGGGTCTGAAATCATTCCTTACCCTCATCAGCAACCTGGGTCATGAAGAAGAACGCACTTACCAGAAAACATGAGGACAATACTAAACGGAGGGAAAGCTGATACACTGAGTGATAGAGTTTTAATTCATAGCAGTCTTAAGAACCTTGTGAACTAGGCCAACAGGAATTTCCTGAAGCTCAATAAGGAGAATTGCAAAGCTCTGCGCCTGGGGAAGAATAACCTCATGCACACGTACAGCTGGAAACTGGCTGCCTGAGTCACAGCCCTGCTGAAAGGACCAGGGGCCATGGTGGTTGCCAATGTGAACATGAGCCACAGTGCAGTCTCCCTGTAAAGGTGGCAAGCCAATACTGGGCTACATCAAGAAAAGTGTAGCTATCAGATCAAGGGAGTTACTGCATTGAAGAGGCCATATCTGGAAAGTTGTGTTTGTTTGGGGGCTCTGCAGTTCATGAAGGATGCTGAGAAGTTGAAGAGGGTTTAGTAGAAGGCTATAAAGATGGTCAGCACTTGACCCATTAGAAGAGATTGAGAGAGCTGGGCTTGTTTAGTCCAGCAAAGAGGATGATCTAATAACAGCCTACAGCTACTTGAAAGGTAGTTACAATGACAATGGAGACAGACATTCAGATATGGCTGATGTCAAAACAAGTGGCAATAGGGAGTAGTTGCACTTGGGAAGATTGATGGACATTAGGAAAATTTTTTTTACTAGAAAGATAGTTTAGCACTGGAATATATTATTCACATAGGTGGAATCTCGATCCTTAGAGTCTTTCAAGATTGGCTAGATAAAACCACAGCTGACTTGATCTAGAGTTGCTAACAGACCTGCTTCGAGCAGAAGGTTGGGCTAGATGGCCTCCAGGGGTCACTTCCAAACAAAATTTTAATGATGCTGTGAAAATCTGTGCAATAAATCACATTGGCCAGTGTAACTTGCTCTTTACAGTAACACTTGAAAGGGTCATGAAATATGCCCTTTGTTCATGAAGCGCCTTGGGTAAATGTAACTACATTAGAGAAAGGCCTAATCCGAAATGGTGAGATCTCCCTTTACATTATCTACATGAAGAAACAACGTTAATGGTTTAGGACAATACTTCACCTATTTAGGAACTGCATGCATTTACTGAATTACAAATCAACGCTGAAAGGCAATTTTTCCTAGGCAGAATGTGGCCTAGACTTTCATCAGAAAACAGCGTGAAATGCCATTCCCTTTTTATACACTTAGATGTATTAAACATTATAATAAACATGGCACCTTCAACACAAGAGTGACAAAAGTGTATTTGCTCAGAGAAAAGAATCATGAACATTATCCCTCAACTTTTTGGCAGCCCTCCCATTGAAGTATTTTCCACTTTTTTTAAATGACGCTGAAAACAGTCTGCCACCAAAAAAAAAAAGAAAGAAAAAAAAGACTTAAAGAAATAAACTAAAAATTTAAAAAGATTTAAAAAGTTAATTTGAACCTGTAAGAAATTAACAAGACACTGAATTTTGCTCACCTTTTTCAATACAAGTATGACACAGTGTTGCATTTCCACTGCCAAGTAATAAACACGTACCACTGAATTTGGCTTCTCCTTCCTGACTACAAAGGAAACCCCTGGATATGATGCCTGCCCTGGCAATCTGTCTGGTAAAAAGCCTGCCTCCTACTATCCGCATTATTTAATATCTGCATATTCCAGTATTATGCCAAATGCTAAGTGGTTTTGCCTGTTACTGGTTAGCAATTTCAAATAACAGAAACATAGAAATTTATTTGTAAACTGCATTAATTGCTGGGATCCACCTTAACTCCATCAGCAAAACAGTTTCCTTTTTTAATCATTGCACTAAAATTGAACTACTCATCTTTAACAGAGCCAATGAGCTACTTAGTACTGCTGCTGCAGCCATGTGGTCTTACTGATCAGAAAAGGCCTCGAGACCTTAGCAGCAACCAAAAACACCAGTGTTTTACCAAGACTATTTTCATCCCAAATCCAAAACATAGCACTATACCAACTGCTGGTAAGAAAGTTAACTCTATCCCAACTGAAACCATGACCCCCTACCTAAATCCAATATGTCTGGGCAGGTCCAGGTAGCAACAGAGTAAAGGCAAGTTTTGCCAGGGTGTTGATATGAACTCTCCACTTACTGATAATATTTCCATAACAATAACAGAAAAATGCCTCATGCTGTATAGTCCCCTCAAACCAGTGAAATTCAGTAAGTGGTACAATACTGGCTCAAAAAAAATCTAACCTTGCTAGCATTTTAACTTCTGATTCTAAACACTCTAAAGAGCTTTCAGGGTGATGCTTGCTTCAATAAACTATCTCCTGCAGTTCTGATAGTAAAGGTTTTTATTACTTTCATGTAAGTAGATAAAAACAAGTTAAACAACCGAGTTATAAGAGAACAGCAATAATGCCCGATTTTTTCATTTTCCTTCTAATAAAATAAAAATATAGTATTTCCATGCAAAAATGGGAAAAAATGCCACACACCTAGAATTATAATTGGTATCATCATTCTTTTATGAAACAAGATCTTAACTAGCTGAGGCTAGTTCTTCCACTTACAATATTAAAAAAAAAATAATAAAACTCTATTTCACTCAGTAGAGATGGGTACTTGCTTCATAAAAAACAAACAAACAAACAAAAAACCTTATTTAAGCTGACATGAAACTATTTTGTTAAGGTTTAAACAGCTGGCCT
Source organism: Ibidorhyncha struthersii (assembly GCA_013398815.1). Classification (NCBI taxonomy): domain Eukaryota; kingdom Metazoa; phylum Chordata; class Aves; order Charadriiformes; family Charadriidae; genus Ibidorhyncha; species Ibidorhyncha struthersii. Next base: position 146,591 of record VZSZ01003696.1, read on the forward strand.
AGTAAAACATTAGCTTCTCAATTGGATCAAACTAATTTGACTTACAATAAGTGGGAGGAACAGTTTAATTAGCACTACTGAATATATTCCATACCAGACTAGATTTTCTTCTCAGCATCAGGCAGAACTCATTAAAAAAGAGAACTTAACCTTTTGCTCATAACTACCTTTGGAAGACCAGCATTTGAGACAATTTTCTAATTACAGAAGAGGAACTGCACAAAGCTACCATTCAAACGCATCTATTAATTTAGTTTTATTTTCTGCTCAGCCTTCCAAACTAATTTTTTAACATTGAGGTTAGGAAATTGGAGAGTGAGCCTCAAGATGGATGGGGCAGAAGGTTTCCTAAAAAAATAGCATTTGCGCCTTGAGGGGGAAGGAAGATTCTAAAAAAATAACTTTTGTGAAATTGCCTAAGAAAAAAGGCCCTCAAAAAGCCCTGTAAAGGGCATACACTTCAGCGTTGTTTTTGTCTTCACACAGATGTCTTCTGAGATTGGAGAGTTACGTGGCAGATAAAGTTCACTGTTGATAAATGTAAAGTTATGCACATGGAAAAAGAAGAGATTTGACACACAGAGTGACAGACTCTGAGCTGACCATAACTAGCCCAAAAATACAATTCAGATTTGCGCTATGCCAGCCAATAGCAGCCACGAAAGCAAAGAGTGAGATTGCCTCTGATGAAGAGAAGAACACTCTACATGGGCAGAAGCATAAAGGCAGGTTTCCTGCTCTGCATTTATTACCTAGAAGGCACACTCTGACCTCACAGTGCACACAGAGCAATGTGCATACAAGAAACTGCATGGAGCCACCATTTAAAATTAAACCTTAAAATAGACTTTGTGACTGTGAGGAAACTACTTCCATGCAACATAATTCTTCATCTTCTAAATGGCCAGCACAAGGTTCATACATCAATGTTCCCGCTGAACACCCTTAGTCCAGATGGTTTCTAGAGGAAAAGGCACTAGAGTTACAAGAGTAACCATGTCAAACCAATATTTTTCATTGCAGGAAGCAATGCTTACACCAAGTTTGAGACTTGCTATGGCTACGCTTAAAGCACAGCCAAAGATCAAACTAAGGACTCTTAATAGAACAGAAAGGACCTCAGCAGCACCTCTGCAGGATCCTCAGCATCTCCCAGGATTCACCTCTAAGTCTGCAGGCTGTCTTGTGAGTCATGTCAGTGTTGTCCTGCATACAAGAATTATTTCCCTTGCTTAATCCAGCAAATCTCCGTCCTGTGGTCCTCCTACTATGATCTTCATAAACACCACTTACGGTTACTACAGCTGCATCACAGGTGGGAGGCTGCTATTAAGAAATGTATAAGCACCTTCTAAAAAGCCACTTTGTCTCTGCTAATTTACTTTGATAGCATCTTGACCTATAAATTTATTGACAATCAATTCTTGTTTCACTGTGCAACTTCAAGTATTGTTTTCTTGATAATAGAAAGAAACAAGTTAATACGTAACATTGTTCATTACCAGGTGCTGCAGAATCCTGCAAATCTTTCAAATGTTATTGCTTTCTTAATGAACATGTCTAAATTAGGCTTCAGTACTGACAGCAATGTTCAATCCATTTAATACCTACAGTAATGTTACTGTTTACAATAATCAAATATGTTTCATCAACTACTTTAATGTAAGCATGAATAAGGAAGATGGGCAAGGGCATCACAGAAAATGCTTCTCTGATTTAACACTTCGAGAAGAGTAACTGTGATGGCTGTGGATCCTGCAAAAGGGAAAACATTGAAGAGTAACAAGAAGTACAGAGACTGATGAAAGAATCAACACTGGCTGAATGATACCACTTGAAATCCTCAGATACAGTCTCACCAGAACCCCACACAGGAATCCTGCCACTCAACAAAACATTTCCCCAAAACCACACAAATTATATCTTATATCTTAATTGTCCAAAATCAGCACAAGACAACAGTAATCTTTAACAATATACTACTTAAATTTTAGCAAAGAATTATGTCTGCCTTAGACAATCAAATTGGATTTATGTTTTTCATTTCACCTCATTAATTCTAATTTTTCTTTACCACATCTTTCATACAAACCCTAAGCAACCTGTTTGTAAAATATGAATAATGATACTGTCCCATGACAACAGCCTCAGATTTGCCTGGTAAAAATAACTACTAAACAGAAAGCCTATGGATTGATGGTACTTTCGTTTAGTTTAGCATATATTTCCTTTAATTTTATGACTGAATGGGCTGAAAGAGCTTCTCATTCAGACCAGCATGTCCGACATCAAAAGCAGACTTTTTCTCCTCAGAAACAGACTTGGAATCAGTTAAGCCATGCCTAAGCTTTTGGTATCCTTCTCAAAGAGACTGATTTAGGAATTCACACCACAGAAAAGCACAGGAAGATTACTCTGTACTACTGAGGAGAGTAAGATTTGTTCTTAAAAGAAATACAGAGAAAACACAATTTAAGAAAACCTTACCTATAAAAAAAGGTAATGCGTTATGACAAAAGCACAGGAATTATACCTAGAAAACCACACTTTTTATAGCTGCAATTCAATTATTATGAAGTATCTTAAGGTGAGGCTTGAATACAAATAGAAAGAAACAAGATTAAAATCTAAATCTTAAAAATTACTGTATTTTATGGTGTTTCACCAGACTTGCATCTACCAAAATAGTGAATTACAGTTTCACAATAATAATTCATATGAAGATTTTATCTAAAAATTTAACCACAAAAATCCTTATGGTACACCCTAAATAAAAGTCTCTATTCTAAAGTCAAGATTATCTGTAGCACTCAAGTGGTTAAAAAGAATATGATTCAGAACTGTTAAAGGAAGAAATCTATGTAGGATTAAGAAAAGAAATACATTTTGAAAGTTCAAGTCCTTCATTAACGAGCAAGTGCATTGCTGTCCTTCAGAGCAGCACACACATGAGCAATATTCCATATGAACAGCAATATTATTAAATGGATATCACTATCAGGGGAAAAAAATATACTGGTTTTGCTGTAAATGCATCTCCCTTTCCCCCCTACAAAAGAGTAAAGACACAAAGAAAAAACATGTTTGCAATAAATTAAAGCCCCAGATGCACCTAAAAATAATTATGATATGAATCTTCCAACATCTACAGGCCCAAAGGATTTCTTAGCTCTGAGGAAGCTCAGAAAAAATCTTTCAGTCTATTAATCTCTTGCAGGGTAAAGAACACTAAATGCCTGGGAGGCAATCAAGACAATTTATTGTCCACTTTCTGACAATCTTAAAGAACATTAGTGTAGGATTTTCAAAAGCATAAGAACTGCTTTCAAAAGCCAAATACCACTACTTTCCAGGCACTTGAGTGTGGAACGAGCACACATGTAATGCTATGATCCTTAAATGTATCTTCTTAGCATTCAGCAGGTGCCACAAGAAGATTTCAGATTTAGTACAGCAAGACACATAGCAAATACATTCAAAGAAATCAGGTTATGCTGAGTCTATCTTTCCATTGAAGAGGTTCAATCTAAGCAGATATAACCAAAATGCATCTTAGTTAGAAAGACTAACTCAAAACTTCCTGAAACGGAGCTGAGAAGCAAGTTAAAACCAGACAACTTCACTACCACCCTCATCTCATATATTGCAAGACCTCATCTTATAGGAATGTCAGTTGGCTGATATGCGCAGCAACTGCTGTACCTTGCTGTGAGCAGAAACTGCTGCTTCTTCTGCCAGGAATTCAGGACATGAGGCCAGTCCTTGGAAATCCTGTTACATTTTGATGAATCCATAGAGGTTGAGCTGTCAAACGAAACTCCTCATGCTCTCAGTTGCAAAAGTGTGTGGAGGTCCTGCCCTGCCCAGCATTTCCTGTTTGAAGAGGTCTTCATTGATGACAATGGATTTTCCACCCTCACTCCACCAAATGGACATAAACTGGTCGCTTTCCACCATTTTCCAAAGCTTTTTTGGAAACGGGATGGATGAGAAATTGTTGGCTTCACCCACACTCTCGTTAGAAACAGGAGGGACTCGTTTGGTCTCATGCTCGTCACTGCAAGGTCGGTTATCCCGCTCTTCCTTTATTGGTTGTATGGAAGCATCCCACGGTGCTCTTTCCTCCTGTCCTGGAGGGTCAGGAGAAATTACATCTGCTGACTCACGTATTGTCATGTAAATGCATGCCTCAAAAAGAAACACAAACTATCATCTTGGTTGCTGGAACTTCTGGCTGATGTAAAAGTATTAGGGCAGACTAAATGAAACTAGAAGGAAAGAAATCTCCAAGTCCCATTGCCAAGCCCTTCAAACCGTTCAGCTTTCTCCTTACCTAATTTATATGTCACCCAGAATATCCAGGTAAAGTGGATGGCAAAAACCATGCTAAGAAAATACTGAGGGGGATCCTTTGTCTTTGTGTCTTTGCCTTCACTTATCTCTAAGAAAAATCCTTTTGAATGCTCAGCTGGGACCAGAGAATGGTGGTGAAGAGTAATGTCAGTAAATCCAAACTTTTTTCAGGAGAGGGAGAAAACACAGAGGTAGTATCAAATTATTCCTGGATAACAACTCCCCTAACGCCTATGAAAGTTTCCACGTAGCGGAGCGGGGAACACAAGCAGAATACATAAAACACTGAGGCATCCTGGTGTTGCTACCCGGCCAGTGGCAATGGTGCCTCTAAAGAAAAGCAGTCCCAAGGGCAGAGGTACATACAGTCAGAAGACTAAACAGAGAGGTACTACAGAGGTGAAGCAGAAAGAACAGTGCCTACCTGACACCATTTCAGTACTTCCAATAATATCAAAATACCAATAATATTAATTAGCTCCCTGCTAACCCCTTTAATTTTACTGCTCAGCCTCCAAATCAGGCCTTTCTTCCATATATAAGTAACACAAATGCTTTCTGATATAACCACAATATAAAACCTTTTATAAGTCCTTTCTAGAGTCCAATTTGCACACCTTCCTGGTGCCTACCCCAAACTTCTCTGAGGTTTTTCACCCCAGACTTCAACCCATCAGTTCTGACTGAACCTCAGCCTCATTTCTTCTCCAAGTACTCTTCACTCTGCTCTCCCAGGTCACGACAGGCCTTAGCAGAGCCCCCAGTTCCCTGCCTACACTAATTGTAAAAGAAGAAAAGAGCAGGGAAATTGTGTTTGATACTTGCCAGCTCTGTGGACTCCCTAGACTCCTTTCTGCTCTTTTCTCTTGTGCTCCAGATGAGAGCACAGCATTGGGGAGGAGGGAGGAGGGATGAGTTCAGCATATCTCTCTGGCAGACTTAATTAGATGCTTCTGTCTCTGAAAATGAGCAAGTAAGGTGGCAGAAGGCACTTTACTTTTTTTTTTTCTTTTTAAACTAGACAGGATCCAAAAATGGAGAGACAAGCTGAAGGTCCCAGTTCCAATCAAAATCCCAAACACTTAAGGAAACTCAAAACACTTAAGAAAACTCAAAACACTGACAAGCTACCCACCTTAATCAGATATTCAGGAGAAAGGGTCAAATTTAGGTCTCCTCAGGAGCAGCAATCAGGCTCCTGGCAGGATGCAAAAATATAGCCAGAAGCAATAATTCATGAAGGACTTTCCACACAGATCTGCTTTCATCCAGAGAGCGGTGCTGTTCAGTGGCCTCACTGCCTCTGGCAGAAAAGGATGAGAAAAGAAACACCACCAACATTGAAAACGACAGGAAAAAAAACCCCAAACCACCCACTTAACAGTGCAAAATTAAGATAGCTGGTAAGGAATTCTGTAGAAGCACTGCCCTGAAAACTGATTAAGACAGCTGCTTTCACCATGTGCTGAAAAGTAGCTATCCAGCATCTTCAACAGCATGCACACAGTGGTCGCTGCAGACAGGACTTTTCAATAGTAAGGTACTGCTAGGTCAGATGTGGCATTAAAACACCAAAAATAACAACAACAAAAAAAAAAAAAGAAAAGAAAAAATAGGAAAAAAAAGAAAAAAAAAAAGAAAAAAGGGAAGGGGGAAGGATGGCGGAGTTCCATCATACCAAATATTTCTGTCTCACTGAGTTTGCGAAGATGATGTGTACCTTACATTTCAATAGGGCATCTAATAACTGTAGGGAAGGAATGACTGAGGAAAGAGGAAATCTAAGAAGGACAAATAACAAGAGGGTTAAATTTTTTTACAAAATCTGAGCTTCCTAATGCCTGTGTAGAAAACAAAGTCTTTTGTTAATGATAGCAACAATGAAGTCCAATAAATCAATGACAGGGCAACTGGTACAGAGTTTACAGAATTTAAACTAAAAAACAAAATACAAAGGAAATTACTCAACTTTCCCTGCAAAATGTTCACCATTTAATACCTTGTTTTGTACAAAATACACCATCGAAACTTTTCTAAGACATCTTTGGTTCAATATCTATATCCTGTAGCATTGCATTTGCGGAGATCTTTAAGAACTTTATTTTGCAATTTCTAAAATACCAGTTCTAGTGTTCCAATTAAACATCAGCCATGTAACAGAAATAATAGCGCTTTTCTAAAACATAGCGCACATCTATATGCTTTATACATCATTCGTTTCAGTCAATGAGAAAGTTGGGCAGCTGAAATGTGAAGTAAACATTCATTTGAGATAAAACTGGAATCGGTAGAGTTACATTTTAGTCACAGTGCTGCACTGCTGTACTGTGATCTTCTGCTAAAAAATACTAGTACTCTGACCATTTTCAAAAGTATGTGCTTTATTTCACTTTTAAATGTACTGGTGTTTCCTCTTGTAATTCAGAAATAAGAACATGGAATTACACAGGAATGCTCAGAATAAATTTGAGATAATTTCTTGGTAGAAACATGTAGAGGAATACAATCAGCAGCTTCTAAGAATGGTAAGCACCTCCATATTTTAAGTCTAACTCATGGGCAGCAGCATATGTGAGTTACAGGCTGCAGTGTGTCAATCTAGGATCAAATTCTTAATCAGCTGTTGTAAAAATTAGTTCTCAACACCATTCTGAATTAAGTAAGACATCTTTTTTTTTCCTCCTAAAATACAACTGCTACTGAAGTTTAAGTGATTACAGTGTTCAATATGCTCTGCAGTTGCTCTCTTAAAGACTTAATCACTGTGTGCACATATATAAATTGTTTTGAGGCTAAAAACCCTGGAGCTAAATGCTGTACCATTCCAATACTTCTTGATAAATAAAATATAGACAACCTACAGCAGAAGTCTGACATTTGGGTAGCCAGTAAAATTCATTCCTTCACTAAAACTACAATCAGAAAGATTGCATTTTCTAACTGAATGGCCCTCTTGTCATTATACAAGTAGTATAAGTACTTCTGGAAAAGTAAGACTTTGTTCAGGAAGGAATGAAACCACAGTATATGAATGACAAAAATGAAAATAGCAAAAGGATTTCACATTATGCTGTGAACATTTCAGTTTTTTAATCTGTCCTGCTAACAGGCAAGTGTGCAAATGGGGGCGCATAGGGATGAATGTTTAGATTTGATTGAAAGACCATTCAGAATAAACTGTACTTTAAAAATGTCTGGGAAACAGCATGAATTTTAAAATAGATATACGACTATTTTAGTCACAAAATTAAATTTATCATGCTACCTGAACCACCACCAACGTAGCATCTGTTGCAGATTAATTCTTCTAAAAAGCTGTAAATTAGAGTGGTAAGAAACAATCTCTGCCCCCAAATACAGAAGACTCACAAGGAGCTGTTTCACGTAGGACAGAATAAAACTACATTTGGCTTACGTGAAAGAGATCTCATATGACAGCTAATGAAAATGAAAGCAGAACTGTAACCATGGATCTTTACTTTGTCTCTATATTGAAATATCCAAAATAGATTAATAACTATTTTATTTAGCTTTTGAAATTGCAATTTTACTACTGCTGTGATCTCTTTTCAAAACCTAAGTGGAATGCAAAACAATATTGCTCTTCTGATCAAGTTAGTTTCAATTACACATGCATGATGGTTCTGTGATGCAAGTTAGATCCATTCATAGCTGACATAGAGGAATGGAACAAATTCTGCTTAAATTACAAATTGCAGGCAATTGTTTCTGCATGTCATGAATTCCCTTTAAAAATAGCCCTTCTTGCTATTAAAAATTGAGAGAAGAGGGAAGCAATCTATTACACTGTTACACTAAGTCAGTATGCAAGTAGCATTCCTGTCAAGACAAGAGATCCATGCTAGAACTGGGACTGCAGTTAAAAGTAACCATGTCCTGGGTGATACCCTGAGATAAATCTTCTATTAGCTCTGACAACTTAGGAACAATGTTAAGGGCTGCAAAATAGTGGGAAGATAAGAATCCCCCCTCACAGAAACAAAATCATAAGTTCTTGTTGATGAAAGACCTAGTGAAAAGATAATTGTAAAATATGGGAGATCCTTATACTTTCGGTAACACCCTTCTGCTGAAACGTCATGTCAAGCATTCAAGTCTTACACAGAGTGAAGAAATTTTCACTGTGGCACCAAAACTAGGTCTATTGTTTCCAAACAGCGAACTCAAGAAATTTATGGAGTGAGTTCCTGCACACTAGGAAGACCTAGACTTGAAGAGAAAATTGATACCAATATTTCTGTTGCTTAGAGTTATTTCTCAAGGCAGAGGAAAAAAAAATGAACTATTTCTAACTATCCATTCTATGTTGGCATATACTTGCTTACATGCATATGTACATAGCATCATAAGGTTCTCACACAAAACCACAAACTAGCAGAGCATGGGAATGGATGAAACATTAAGCGTTTCCACACCTCATGACTGAGCAGCCACAACAGGAGCGGACCAGGTGGCAGCTCAGCAGCAGAAGCAGAGAAGCCACGTTGCCGTCCTCCAGCAGAGCACAGGTCAGAATAGCCCTGCGGCAGACTTCTCCATGGCCACCCCGGCTACCCCGGCTGCCAGGTGCCTCTTTCCTCAGACATCCAGCAGAGGAACCTGGTCCCATAAGCCTCTTCCCTGGAACAGAGCTGGGCTGAAGACTTCAACACATATTTTTACAAGTATAAAAATATTTGAGGCTGTTCTCAGGGAACAAAGTCTAGCAAGAAGGCTTCTGGCAACACTTTGACCGCACACCCTTGTAGCTGGGCGCATCAGACATTGCAGCCCCTTGGTTTGAACCTAATTCCTGGCCAGGAGTAAAATTCTTAGTTGCATCAGTATTGACAGCAATTAAATCCAACAGATCCAGAAGGTGTCCAAACACATACAGTGTAAAAGGTGTAAAACGAGCTACTGCACGCAGCCATATCCTTTCATTTTTCCTCATCGGATAGCTGTGAATTGCAGCTGGCTGGAACTGCCCACTGAGCCTGCCAGATGAGCCAGTTTCAGGGGATGGGCTCTGCTCGTTATTTTTACTTCATTTGGATAAACAAGCTGTTAGGGCGGTCAAGATTATGCTCCCAATTACTTTGTAATGGAGAGTTCAGGCATTATTTTAAAGGCTGTTTATATAAGTGCTACATGTTGAATTAAGTACACTGAAAATGCAAAATGAAGCAGGATTTTTTTCCAGATATAGATATGGCAAACACAAAGGATACCAACACACTCAGATAAAGCTGGTTCACAGGATTTTTCCTAACATATGCTTGAATAAATTCATGTACACATCAGGACAGACTGAAGGTGTTTTCTTTAGAGGAATACTTTACCAAACTGCACTTCAACAGAAAAACAATACATCAATTACTGTGGAAATTCTTGCCAAAACATTTTAGCATTAATGGTGAAAGGCCTGGCAATAAGAAGAAACAATGAACTTATACCAATTTATAATGTTTGAATTACACTGCAGAATTCCTTGGCTATCAGAGCATTGCTGTATGACTGCATAAAGTTAGACACTGCAAAGGCAGCAACTACAATGCACTATTCTCTTCACGTCACCTCACTTACTGCGTTTCAGTGTTGAAAGTCAAACAAATGAGAGCACTAATCAAGCAAGTGACAGGGCTAATCTAACTCTTCATCTGAGTTTTGAACAGAAAATGCATCCTCAATGATTTCAGGCTCTCAGCTCCATTGTTACTCAAAAAGAATGTGTGAGACAGTATATTAATTGTGATCTGGAACTGTTCATGTACACCAAATAAGCGTCTGTTTTATAATTTGCTCTTAATTAGCTCACAGAGAAAGCAGAGTGCATTATGCAGCAAAACCTCTAATTTTTTTAACGGTCTCTAGTCATTTACTAGCACTATATCAAATTGATAATTAAGCCTGGAATAACAGCATAGCATTACTGGGCTGCAGTAAAGCTTTTACAACTAAGCTTCGTCAAAAATCTTAGAAACCAGCCCAAATACTGTTTAGTAGACATGCAACTAATCTTCTGTATGTAGTTCCCAATTGTGATCCATCAGACAGAACTGTGGACTAAAACTTGGGACACCTGGGCTCACTGCATGACCTTTGACAACAGGCTTCATGTTTATGTAGATAAATACTTGCCACCTTCTGAGAGCTAAGATTAGAAGACAGGATAAACAGCAAGAAGGTTGCAACACTGCTAGCTGAAACACCCCTTTTCACTTCAATACAAAATTCTGCCAAACTTTAAACAGTCTATTTGCATGCTGCGTCTCTGCTTCAGTCTCTAGCAATTTCTACTCTCCCCACTCTTGCACGCAACTCTAATGCTGTATCATTCAGTTTCTGTGCACCCTCTGACATTCCAGATGAAGCCTGACTTTTTCCATGCACAAGATGGAAAGATTCCTTTCCTGGGAGTCACCCTCTGCAGTAGTCTTCTGCCTGCGGGATGCTTGCACCCTCGGTTACAGGACTTGGAAAGGTCTGTACCAAATGAGTCCCAGGACTGTAGGAGAGGGAAGGATGGTCATGTGGTTAAGGCAGCTCAACACCTTCCTGGGAGACCTGATTGGTTTGGTCTTTAACTCCTCAGTCCTGCAGCTCTCAGGCTTTGGCAAACTAAGCTTCTCACAGCTGATCACTGAACATTCTGCGTCCATCTGCTGAGACTCCAGACTTGCAGAAATGCTAATCTTGCAAAAAGGCACATCTGAAGACACTGGAAAGTCTATTTTCACAGTAAAAAAAAATAAATTATTCCAAGTACTCTGGGCATTTAAAAAAAGCATACAAAATTAAGAGAATGGGACAATTTCAGTTTAAAATCTCTCTGTACCTCATTTTATACTCTGTAAAATGAAGATAAATTATTTCTTCTCTTAGCATATTCTTTTCACAGCAACTCTGTGATACTTGTGAAAATTTCATACTACAGTAGGAAACTGGTTTAGAAATTGCCTTTTCAGGAGAAAACTTAAATCATTCACTAAATAAGGCATCAGGTGAGGTATGGAGGGGGTGTCACACTGTTTTTCTTAATTCTTGGCATTCAAATCTACCTATCAGGGCAGAAACTGCACTCCTGTTTGCTGAACATTTTAAGATTTGTATTTAAATACTATGTTAATGCTAAAGACTGCGTTAATGCATTTCTATATTTCCTAGTTTCTGGATACTTACACTGTCTTTCTGCTGTCCCAAAGTTCAGCAAGCTTTATTTCACAGAAAAAAAAAAATAAATATATATATATAAAAGGGCTTGGAAATGAGAAATATTTTTCCAATAATAAAACCTGAGTTCAGTTTCAAGTTCAGATTGAACTTTCACAGTAATTCACATTTTATGTGCTCCATCTCATCCTTTCTCAATTAAACTTGTTTATTTGTCAATAAAGATTTAGAGATCAGCAGTTCATTTATCATGTTTGCTTGGGTTACTCATTTCTAAATCATATTCCCATTCCAGCTACTTAGCACACAGCAGCATTGGAAGGACTGATTAAAGACTATGGTTTCTGTTGCCAGTGACAACTATGATAAAAGTCCTTTCCACTTAAAAGGAGGAAATATTTGATCCAGTGTCATGAAAATCGAAGAACTGCATCTCACTCTCCAGGAGAGTCTCCAGGATAAAACGAAGCCCTAGAAGATTAGGAGCATTCATACAACGTGGTCAGGGAAACCACTCAAGATATTTGTAACTGAATGTCCTGAATAAACAATGCTTTATTTTGTTCTTTCCCACCCCCAACACACACACACACACACTGTAGAGGTATCAGGAGAGAATAAAATACACTTATCAAAGAAAGTGCAGATCTCAGGCATGTTTTTATTTTATTATTCCAAATCATCTTCCTGGTACCATGAAAACCACTGGCAGCAAGCAACAAGGAAATAAATCACATTCATGTGGGTGTGGTTTGGTTAAGGTTTTTGAACTCAGAAAATAGTAAGACCTTAATCCTAGAGTAACAAAAAAAACAATGGTTTTCCTATTTGAGAAGTGGAGGTTTCAGCCATGGATCAATAAATCCATGCCATTTCCAAACTCTCCATAGAAAAATGAATCATCAGTCCTTTGAGTCAGTCAAGCCTTTTAAAGGCCATGTGGATTGTTTTCTCTCCTTGAATAGCACAAAAAACCCTCTTGTTATATCTAGAAGTTCTTCAACTACAGATGGAAGAACAAACTCCTTCTAACTTATTCCCTGCCAACAATATCTCTGGATAGTCAAAAACATGTCATTGCAGGTAAATATAAACATACAAAAAGTGAGTATATAGAAATAATAAGAACAATAATTTAAAGAGTATTATGTCCTACATATTTTGAAGAAATTCTTTTCATCAAAATAAATCTGATGCTTTCTCCTAGACAAGTAATACTCCAGAAAAGGTCAAAATGCACTATCATGTTATAATAAATACAAATACATTTTCTCAGTCCTTTAAGGAAAAAGCTTACATATCATAAAAGTATGCTTATTGTTCTCGCTAAACAAAAAAAAAAAACAAAAAACAAACAAATTCCTAAATTCCTTTGATGTGTTATCCAAATAAAAGATCACACTTCTGAAAAAAGGCAAAAAATGAGACTTACCAGAATATGAGTGGCTAACATCTCAACATAGCTTTCCTCATTATTACCATTTGCACTTTAGCATTTATCAAATATCTCTTCTTATATCCCTATGCTTTTACAGACAAATGTAGATAAAGGAAAGGCACTGTTAATGGCAGAATCAACAAGAGTAGCACCAGTAGAACAAGTCAGATGCTTAACAGGACCAGGACTTGGATCTCAGTGCCTTAGATGTCTAGCTCCCCCCTGAAATCAAATGTCAGGCACTGAAATTTGTTTAAGAACATGTGACAGGGTTCTTAATATAGACCTAGACAATATAAGCCTTATGCTATACCACAGCACTTTAATACCTAATTAAATGAATGTTCTTTGCCAACTGCGGCACAGAAAAAGAATTAAACTTTATCTTTACCTTATATCCATTTTCTATTCATACCTCAAGAGAAAGAATTATGCAGTTGAAAATACTTTGATCCAGAACTGTTGCTTTTATGAATGGAGAAGAGGAAATTTCAAAAGAAAAAGGAACAAAGGAAATTTCTAGTGCATTTCCGATTATACAAGAAAACAATGATCAAACACAAATAAACTGCTTGCTGCAACATGTATGTCCATGTCTAACCCTACCTTTACAGTGAAGTGGGGAAGTCATTCCTATTTCCTGCCCGTGAACCATGTCCTAAAGTGCTCCTTAGCTTTCTCAGATACACACAGATTTTCTATTACAGTGTACAGGCTCAAGAAAATTGGTCATATCTGCCTTAATGCATGGGTTAGTATTCCACCTTCAGCATGGAGTTGTATTTATCTCTCCATAGCTGGAAGGTAAGGCTAATGCTGCAATAAAAGACATCCAGATACAAGCAGGATTTTTGTTTCCTTGTTTCAACTAGAAAAAAAATGAAGCAGTTCATAAAGTAAAGCTTATGGGGTTTTACGTAGACCTTGATCTTCCCCTTCTACCATATTCTCCAACTTTTATATCAGCATGTTAATAAGTGCCCTGGATTGCTCATCAGTGTAATGGTCTCTTCAGATAGCTCAAAGGCCTCTTGAGATAACTCAAAAGCAAAGGAAGCATTTTATTGAATAAACTAACAGTATCCAAGATCTCTGCTTCACAGGTATCATTGTGCCACGTTAAGGTTCACATCTAACATATCAGATTTTCTGTTCCCTTACTGCATAAAGTATGATTTCTTTCTAGTATTTGTAGTCAAGACAATAACTAGAGTGGAATACTATTTGTGCTGTGAGAATATTTATCTGTGTATCAGATTTTTAAAAAATTCAACAAAGTTGAGTAGTGATCAACAATAATATACAGGTCTCTGAAGTAATGCAACAGCTTTCTGAAAGTAAATCAGCAGGCATGCAGAATCACCATCAATGCCAACTAGCATTAGTCTGGTCGTGTGTTTGTCCCATTATAAGGGGCACTCTATAAAGGACGCTGAGTTAAAGGTTTCAGCTTAATGATTGCACACATAACCTTGCAAATGCAGCACAGAACATTAAAAAAAATGGTAACTTCTTCAACCTGCAAAAAGATTGGTGAGTAATAGTAGGGCAAGATTTGAATAGCCATGATCTTCTCAATACAGACTTTAATGTTAATTTTGTATTCCACTGCTAATTTTACAGCACCAACTGTGCTATCCAGTGCTTTTACATTATGGCTGATAACTCAGCGCAAACAACTAACACATCCATTTGTTTTGTTAGCCAATAGCAGAACAGGCAAGTGGGTGCGCTTAAAACTTTACAGAACGTGAAACTGAGTTCAGAGTCCCCTGATGTCATAAAACACCTCTATGTTCATTCCCAAGGGAAAAGGAAAAGGGCACTGCATGTACCAAAAGCTTTCAATGAACTTGAGAATATAAGATCCCAAACTGGTCCCAGTGATCACTCCTACCATTCCCTACACAATTACACAAGCCTGCAGATTTTCCCCACACTCACTCATACAATATTGCTGTGTGCTGTAAACACGAATATCCATAACAAGTTGAAACCTGAACATTTTAGACGAATAAGCAAAAAGACCATGGCATTAAGCTATGTAACTACCACTAATATTGGTACTAGTTCCACTATGTTTGTCTAATAACTAACTTAAAGGTTTGACTTGTAATTTAGTTTTAATTGATGCAAACTTTAGTTTGGAAAAATGCTACTGAAATAAAGAAGTTAAAGCTTTGCTTATTTTACTGTATTTATTACGGAAAGCACTTTCACCATCTCGGGGCTGTTAGTGGATTTCAATGGCTGAGGCAACAGAGGTTTCTAAGGAGTCTAAGGTGAAATAGCGTAGGTTACAATCACATTCATCACATTCTCCCCACAGGGACAGTAACAGAAGTTCAATACCTGCCCATGGGACTTAACTGTGATTTGGAAAATGTTAGTGGGTTTTTTTTAGAAATTACATTTTCGTGTCTTCAGAACTTTCAGACTGTCTCATATAAGAACTTTCTTCTGTAAAGTTAACTACTGTTGTAAACTACAAGCCAATCAAATCTACTACTACAAGCTAAAATAATCAGCAGATGGCAGAAAACACATTCATCATGGCTACTGGTTTGTATTCTGATACCTGAATGATAGTTTGATATTTATTCTTCTGATCCATCAGCTGGCACAACATGCTGCACAAGACAAAGGCTATGTTCCACATCAAGACTGTTGTGGCAAACATAATTAATTATATGCCTTTCACAAATCCATTTATTTGGCTTGACCCACTGCGCATTAAGTTCAATCCAATACAGAGACATACAACAGAAAGATAGCTCAAAGCAGCATCATATTCAAGTAGGCAGAGCAATTATTTAGTACACAATCAGCCTGATATATTTATACGACCTAGTTTAGAGCTGTCTCTTCAGAAATGGAAGAATTATGGGAAATCTGGAAGGTAGTGCAATGTTCAAACAATCTATTTTTCAAAAATAATGCAAAAATGTGCTACAATAATGCTTCTATGTGTCAATCTAATTGGAAAGCTACACATGTTGCCTTTGTATTATGCTACCAATATATTATTGCATAAGAGCTATTAACCGTTACTGAAAGACCTTGTTTTCACAGTATACAATGTGCTGATACAATGATCCAATCTTTTTCTGCTCAATTCATAAAACTTTTAATCTTTTCAAACAAGTCTGGTTTTAAATTACCTGAGCATAAATACTTTAGATGTGCCTTGTCTAGCTCTTCCCACGTATCCATATTCATGCAACTATTTAGAGAAAAGAAAGGTGAACAAATTTTTGTGAAACTTCAGAAGAAACATGACAACAATCTGAAACTACACATGATGAATCTCAGACCAAATGAAAACTTCTAAATTTCACAAAAGGTTATAAGTTATAAAAGCACGTTCTCTTCACCTAACGTTATAGTTTATACCAGCAGGGTCAACACGTTATGCTTCTCAGAATCTAGTTCGTGGTATCAGAGACAAGGGCAGCTCCTGATCTGGCTTGCAGGAGTGGGTGTCAGAGATGTGATTCCAAAATATACAGGAACTTAGGAGCCAAACTCCTACTGGTTTCATAATCTTCCTCAAAGCAAACAAAGCTGACCAAGAAATATGTGCTCTACAAACACCTGAGGGAACCATTTAATGGTCTCCACAGACACACAGTAGGTGTAAGAGAAAGCAGAAGACTGAAAAATATTTTTAGATGGAAATATAGGTGTTTTGGAGAAACCAAGGCACTTTGGAGAAACCAAGATTTAGAATTTAAGCAAAGAACACAAAAATAAGTAGTAATGGAAGTTACAGGGACACAAAAATACATTGTAAAGAATCAGCAGGATTAAAAAGGGCTCTAGGCAAGGCAAAGCATGAAGAAAGGGACAAGCCCCTTTTCTTTCAACCTGAATGCTGGATGCAAGCAGAAGGAGAATTTGGGAAATAAGGCAGCTAAATCAGGCAAATGGTTTTTCTCCTGAACTACAAATTTACCTCTTCTCATCAGCTCAGAAATACTGAGGTTTCTGCAATCCCCTTCCTGTCCCGCAAACTCACAGTGATTAGGAAAAAGTCTAGCAAGAAAGCGGTGGGCTGGGCTGCAGCTGCTCTCAACACTGAGCAGCAGGACAAATGACGCCTGAGGCAATGGAACTGCACTGACAGGAAACTAAATGGAAAGTGTTGTATTAATTACCATGAAATAGATAAGCTCAGGGAGTCAATGATGCCAGCAAGATCCTGTCATTCTCCAGTCCTAAGCAGTTAACTGTGGTTCAAAGAGCTGAGTGCATCTGCTTTGTCTCCTGCTAACTACCACTGGTAAATCTTTCTGCAGACCTTTAATAAAGAAAACACAACTGGAACATTTTAGGTTTAAAATTAAAACCTAACTTAACATTTCAACAGCACAACTTTCAGCTGCAAAGCATTTCAAGAACCTTTCCCCTCCCACATGACAATCTTCAGAAGAAAAAACATTAGCTCAGCTGCGCTAAAGCTTCTGTGAAAATCTGACATTTTTCTTAACACAAGACTATACACAAAAGACTAATGAAACTACAAAAAAAATATAAAGGCATTTGGTAATCTTTGCTGCTGGCTCACTCAAATTCATTGCTGGACATAGCACACAGTCTTCTCAGTGACTTCAAGACCTGGCAAATGGACGCTGCCCTCAGACTATGCCTGAGCTGGTTTTAGCTGTCCCATGGTCCCAACCTGCACAACAATGCCACA
This sequence comes from Ibidorhyncha struthersii, assembly GCA_013398815.1. Lineage (NCBI taxonomy): Eukaryota > Metazoa > Chordata > Aves > Charadriiformes > Charadriidae > Ibidorhyncha > Ibidorhyncha struthersii. The sequence goes on from VZSZ01003696.1 coordinate 164,254, forward strand.
AGACACTCAGTTACTGACTGGCAGAGCTAGAGGCTCCTAAATAAAAGGCAAACTCTGTAAAGGAGGAAAACCAATAAATAAAACAATGAAGAAACATGTACGAAGGAAGGGCAGAAACTTTGCAGTTGAATTCCTGTTATCTGGAATTTAATAAAACATCAGTGAAATGGCGGTTAGAAAAGCCATCTTAACAAAAAAAACAAAGGAATTAAACAAAAACTGTAAATGCATAAACTATTTAAAGACATCAGCAAACTCTGATGATGGAACACAGATCAAAGTTTTTCTTCTGTACATTTCATGGAATAGTCTTGAATTGATGCAACAGGTTTTGCTTTCACAAATGAATTTTTTTCAGATACCAATGTTTTTATTGAGCTTGAAGGTTTGTCTGGTAAGGCAGTTCTTCCCCCTTGACTACCCAAATTAACCCTGAACTTGGTTCCAATGGGAATTTAAAATTTGTAAAATAAGTCAGTTTTAAGCTTGAGTTTTGTTTTTTGCAGTTTGAGTTGGTATCAGCGGGAACAGTGGTACTCTCATTCCCTCAAAGCTGTTCAAATACAGCTTTCGGTAGAAAGTGAGGAGTACTTCCATCTTTCCTAAGTCCTTGACCAAGCACAAAGCTCAAGGTGGTATGGGAGATTAAGTGAAGTACATTTCTAAAATGAAGATGTTTGTCTAAATATAAACAACAGACCGTTTAATGCTACACTTAAGCCCAGTGTCCCAAAGTACTCCTGCCCTCAAATCTCTGTGACAGGTTGCACGCTCCCTGCATACTCAGTCTGTTGGCAACACAACAGTATTAAAGAGTGAGCAGCAGAAACTTCTTAGCAGATTTAAAAATTACCAAAGAGGTTTCCACAGAGGAGACTGACAGGACTCGCACCACAAACACATTGCAAACCAACTGCTGACCAAAGAAATACCTGCTAATAAACGTAATTCATGTTGGATATGCTATCCAGATTTTTTTACAACGGTCAGAAGGAACCTTGAAGGGTTTACAGCTACTGTAAAAACTCCTTTGACGCTTACGACTACTGAAGAGGACGCTTGAGCTTTCATAATCCTTTGCGTTCTCCACAGTTTTCTGCAAGTACCTCTACAGTTTACAATGTCCAAAGAACTGCCAACTGTCCTGACAGAGGTCTAAGTAAAAAATTTGTGAATGCATAAGAAATACCTGGGATTTTTATAGAACTATTTCTAAGACATATTTTGAGAAAAAAAGATGCAAGTAGTTAAGTATTTGCCCTTCCCATAGCTGAAATTTCAGCCTTTAAAAAATAATCAACTTAAGAACTTCAGTATACTTTTATCCATACTTACATAATTAAATTCAAGATACATGAATAGTAATTATATTATTTAAATTAATAACCCTTTACTCTTCTCTCAGACTACAAATTGCCAGATAGAGCATTATCTCAGCAATCATCTGAATACTTTTAATGGCTTTTTTGAAGTGCATTCACCTGCCTGAAGTAACATAAAGTAATCATTTATCTTCAACTTTTAGAATAAACTGAACACAAATTCAATACACATGCACATTATTGGCAGATTACTGAGTTCAGATAATGACGTCTATTCACTTTTCCAATAACCTTATGCAGTTATCTCTTTATTTACCTATATGCATTTTTCCATTCAAAGATTAAACGTGCTTCAAATTTTCTGACAATTGCATGAAAATACCGAGCATAAATGCAGATAACTGTCTTCTGACATCCAGTTTTCTGAAAACAAATGACATCTCTTAGAAATTTTATCCTCAAACATATTAAGAAAAAAACAGATTCTGTATAATTTGCATTATTTAGAAAATATTGTGATAAGCTTCCATCACGTCAGGGAAAAAAACTTAAAGTTCTGGGGTTTTCCCTCATAATAATGTCATCCATATTTTGCACAATTACTGTCCATTCCTTTCCTTAGGACTGAACATACTTTTTGAAAAAGTACACGATTCTACTTGACAAAAATTCAAAGAAATCTAATGTGGAAGCTAATATTTAAACTTCACCTTTTTTTAAGATGCATCCATCAATTTTTCTGCAGTAAGGAAATCAACAGCTCTCTTCCAGCTGTAGTGCTTACACAACAACGGAAGTCTAGCCAGCAAAATCACCTTGCTGAAATTGCTCTTCAGTAATAAAATCCTTTGTTTCCCTGTAACAACATCAAAACAGAGACTTTTTGTTATGCAACAAAAGATTTGATCACAGTCAGTAAATTATGATTTTGTTCAATGTCCAACATGGTTTCACTCTTTCATAGGAAATCAACTAGTAAAAACGTAGATCACCAGGCAAGTACTTAGGGAATGCTTGAAATTGACTTTTTGCAAGTATATGCATGCATGATCTCAAATCGTTGTTGTTAAGGCAAAGGTTTCCTGAAAAGGTAATTTTTCAAAAAAGCTATTTACCATAAAACTAAAACATGAGGTGATATACCACATGAAAACTTCTGATTTTAGAAACACCTTCACACTTACTGATTTCCCATTTAAAGAAGAAGAATCCAAGAAGAGTAACTGCTTGAAAACTTTCCAACTACAGATTTTCATCAACAATTACAGGAAAATTATGATGCTGTAAACAAACCATGATTTCTTTTTCATGATGTGCAAACACTTCAGTGAGAACGTCTTTGTCAGGATGAGCAAGTTACACAAAAACAGATATACTACAAACGGATTTGTATAGGAACCCTTCATAACAAAAAGCAAGCGGTACAGGATGCAGGAACTGAGCTGCAAGATTTACTTTCAAATTATAACATTCTTGGTATTATTTCATTCTTGGTTTCTTATCATTTAGCTTGATCTGACTAGCAAATATACTGCACTCTGAAATTCTGTTTGCTTTACAACAAGAATTGTAACTTGAAGTCTTAACATACTTTCCATGGCTGGTTTTCTTTCAATTTTTACCCCAAATTCTTTCTTCTCTTTAGCATCTGGGTTTAGTAATTTCCAAATAACATCCATCCTCACAAAGTAACATCATACTTTTGAGTGTCATTCAATCACAGATTTTGAATTCCATTTGTGGAAAGGAACTGATGACTGACTGTTGAAAGTTTTCAAGTAAATTACATTAAATACCTTATTTACCTTCTTGGTGTGAATGTAAGATGCAAACTTATGTAAATAACAAAACAGGCACCCTAGTTCCATCTAGTGACCAAATACTCTCAAGTAAAATATCTCACACTCTTGTCTTAAAAAAGATCGATAGGAAATTTGTTAATATTTCAAATCATTTTGAAGATAAATAAACAAAAACTTTTCCATTAATGAACACAAATTATAATGTTTTCAGTTGCAACATTGTAGTAGTTAAAGCTTTGTCAGGTTTTTAGTTTCTGCCATCCCAAAGCACATTAAAAAAACCCAAGTATTTCAAAAGGGAAAGAAAAAACTCCACATACGTACAATATAGTGGACTACAATAAGTATATTAGCATGGGACTGTACATGTTTTCACTGCGCTGCAACAGAATGCTTTACTGAATTATGCATTCCAAGAGACTATAAAATAAAACACACCATAAAGAACTGCATATTAAGAAGCTGCTAATTATACCCCATATTTAAGTTTTTATATCAATTAGCTTACGCATAACATGAGGAAATCAAGACAGCCTTTCCAGTTCACACATACCTCATAACTGACAGTCAGAGCTAAGGATTTAGGGCATAATCCAAATTGACACTTTACTGGATAGCAACATGGGTATCTCTTATTTGTCATTTATGTCCAAAAAAAGATTTACAATGACAGAAAAGTGTTGTCTGAAATGTCTACAAACAGAAAATTAACAGGTTTGTTCTCATTGCCAACAGCATCATCAAAACCTGGGGGCTGGGCGAAGCCAGGAGAACCATGCCCAGTGCTGGCAGTGACCTTTTCCCTGCACCCTTCACTCTTCATTTCAGTGAAGGAGGAGGCAGCAGAGCAGACAGCAGTTCCTCGCTGGGGAAACCCTGGGACAAAGCCTCCCTACGACAGAGAAGTTTCCATGTCACTTCCACATCACAATAATGCATGGACAGCGCTGATTTGCTGAACATATGGGGAACACAGCGGGCACGAGAGGTAAGAAAAGTGTAAAGGGGTTGCTGCTTGGTCTTCTCTGGTGGTAGAGAAATTGCTTCATCACTGGTTAGGATCTTAATGCCAAGGCTATCCGTCAGTACTGGTTACTGAGATGTGGGACTCCCAACTTGCAGCCCCTGCAGCAGGAGTTGCTTAATTATCCACAGAGAATGAGAGTTCTGTGCCCTCGCACTAAGGGGCACAGACTTCAAATTCCCTCAGGCAGAGAAAGGATTACAATCCAGGCAACTTGAGTATTTTCCACTGAAAAACAGAACACACTTTGATATTTAATTTCAGAAAGGAAAAATATTTCAATTCAGTTATATCCAATATAAATCCAAATAGTGTTTAGCCCAAAAGTTTGAAAAATTATGCAACATAATACAAACGACCCGACGTTTACCTAAATGAGACTGATTATTCCCATTATATCAAATAGTACTCTCCCAAATATATATTACCTGACAAGAATTGCCATATAATACAAGAGTTTTCTTCTCAGGTTTGTAAAACTAGCAGTATCATCCACACAATTTAGAAATTGAAAGAACACAGCCAGATCAGAATTATCTGTATACAGCTTTGTATGGGATGTTGCATACAGACCTGTGCAATATTTATCAAAGCTCATTTACTTACAGAAGGCACAGTTCCAGGGTCAAAGCTATTTGTGAATTAGGTCACAATTCAATGAATAGCTTTAACCAAGAAAAAAAAACCCACAGCAGTCAGAATGTTTTCCTTCAATATTTTCCTTCAAAAAGTTAAAATCCAAGAACACTTTGTTTGCAGGCAAGCTAAGTATTTTGCGCTATTCTCAGAATATCTACATTTTGTTCATTTTGCTATATAAAACCATTTTTGGTCTGCCATTTTCATGGCCTTTATTGTACTTGATAATCAAAGATTCGGATCTCATTGCATCAACATAATTTCTCCCTATTGCATACCTTTAGCAAAGGGCAACATAAATACCTGTGCCATAAATTCACCTTTTAAAAATATTCTTCACAAATAAGAGTCATTTCAGACACGTATTGTCTTAACGACAATAAATATCAGTAAAGACATCAGCAGGAAGCAAACCACGTTCTATAATTTTTTTTCTGATAAGGTCCTAGCACATCAGTGCTAGCCTCCATGCAGTGACTATGAACAAAACAGGAATACACAGGAAAAGTAAAAAAATATACACGAAGAGGCAAAATTGTTCATATATTATGAACAATTCTGCCTTTCGCAGACTTGCTACCATTCTCAGAATTCAAGTAGCAAATTAGTTATTAAATAATCAAGAAAAATCGTTGAAATCCACATAAGACAACCACCAGCTCAAATACCAGATCTACCAGGAACTGGTAGACAGAGCAAATGCTGCAGAAGCAAAGACCATGAAGACGTCTGAAGTCGGTCACTGTTTTTCTGGAGGAGCAGCATTACAGAAAGCATTCGTTTCTCCACTACTTAATTTTCATTAAGCTGATACAACAGCAACATGAAGCCTCTCATGTAACTACCCAGCACGTTCTGAGTATATAAAGCAGTGGCAGAAAACACTGAGCCTATGCACTGAACAGAAAAAAGAGAAAGCAGTTTATTGCAAAAGTGGAAAAAACACAGCATCTCATCTAAATATAAAATAAATAATAGTGCAAGGGTTTGTTGTGATAATTACATTGAAATAATGGCTTCAGAGTCAAATATATTAGCAGGCTACTTTTATTTTGCAACATTAAACAGTGAAATTATAGTCAGGGTTTCAAGCACAAAAGCCTCAACCTATGTGGTTATCTTGACAAAAACAGTAGGAAATGTACCCCAAAGTGTGAAAACATGGACAAACACACAGACACACAAAGAAACAGCTAAACAAAAGAATTTTGGAATTTAAATCTTTTGCAGAACATAATTTAGATATGAAAAAATTACATCCTTTTTTTTTTTCTTCCAGAGACAACAGTTAACACCCTAAATAGCTCAAACTAATGATAACCTTAAAACGTTACTCAAAGCAAACACAGGGCTGTGCCTTACCATTAGCGCTTGCTACACCTGAGAAACTGATGGCTTTGTGAAAGCAATGCGGAAACACCAAGTCTCAATAAACAGAATAAACTTCCAACTCCTCATTAACCAACCAGTGCTGAAAGAGGTCAGTCTGGCCAGCAGCTCACAGGACAGATGAAAGTCCAGGGCTGGGGGGTGAAGCAGACAAGGCAGATGCAGGCTGGTAACAAAGAGGTATCAGGATCGAGCACCAGAACCTACGTGAGACAACACCAGGAGTCAGGTCATGAGGAGCAGACAATCAGAACATGGGAGCCCCCAGGGAGCGTGTCCGCAGTCCAGTGCAGTGAGCATCAAGAAGCAGAAACCTCTTACCTACAGAATGGATAGAATAAAACTACCTGCCAGGCCCACAGCCCCATTTCCAGCTAGGCATGCTCAGGCCTTCAGACGCAGGTCAGGATGGGAAATAGCTGATACTCTCGTGACTGTTGAGTGGCTGCCCCTGCCAGCACTATTTGGTTAATGAAGTTTCCTTCAACCCTTTGGAAATATGATTTGAGACCTACTACATCATAAAAGATGATGCGTTTTCTGTCTGCCCAGGGAAGTTCACTGACCAAATCATGACTTTTCACTGAAAATAGCTGAAGTGGACACTGAGGGCCCTCCGCGCTTACTACGGCTGGCAAACAGTCACACCAACAAAGCCTCTTCACATACAGTTATGGGTAAAGATTAAAGAGTACAACAGGCTTCAGTCACAGTTCAGTCCTCCAATTGTTACTGAAATACAAGTTATACTGGATAAAATAATTTAAGTATGGGCATGTATCTAGAGAATTCTGTGACAGATGTCTTACATCTGCCTTGTGTTCAACTTCTTTCAATATCTCAGCCTCCCATTTAAGGAGAGAGAATTGCATACTACAAGAAAATTATTATTTAGCTGCCTCATCATTAACAATTTGCCTAGGAAGTGAAATTCAACTACATCTAGAATGGCTTAAAAGAAACAAACTGAATGTGCTCCATAAGGATTATAGTGTGAAACATATGTTGCATTACAAATATTGTGACATGCAATACCGACCAGAAAAAGGCTAAGGATTGCTTTGCTGCTGTTTAACTGAATATCAATAAAAAGATAGTCTTCTAGGTACAATATTTACTATTGATTTAAAAGTCTGTATCTCAATTATTGTTTCAAATTTTTTTCCAACGGGTTCAAATGTTACTGTTTCTAAGTGACCTCCACTAAGACTCAAATACAAAATGAGTGCTGCAACCCACCGCAGGAGGTTATTTATTTCCTGTATTTTTATATTATCTATACTGAATGAATACTAATAAAGGAGTATGTTTAAGTAATGCCAGGAACCATATAAGCAGAATAACCAAAATGAGGCTTCTAAATGATCTAAATGCATGTAAAAAGTAGACACAGGATACTGATTGGGGTAAAATTAATGCAGGTTTTGGTTTTGTTACAGTTTCATTAAATTCTGGAGTAATTTGAGGAATTCAGAGTAGCTCAGTAGGATTCAGCGTAACTGCATATGATCATATAAATCCCCACCTGCAGAAGTTGTCTGCGACCTTGGTGTTGAGATCAGCTTCATTTTCCATAGGCCAAAGGATAACGAACTGTCCAATCAGCTATGAGCCAGCAAACATAAAAGTGTGGTAGGTCCAGACCAATTACACTTCAGAGGGATTTATCACTAAGAAAGGCTAATTGATTTACTCCCTCCATCGAGATTTATTTCAGGAGACAGAAAGTTAATTCTACTTTGTAAGTCACAAGAACGCTACCAACTATTAGCGTCTTGTCAACAGCAAGAAAAAAACTCAGCTTCTCACTGTAATGTGCCATCACTAGCNTTTCAATCCCTGTAACTCGGTCTCGTGTTTGGCGTTTGGCCATGCATATACCCAGTCTGTTTCAGAAAATACCAGGAAGCAGTGATTAAAAGAATGGATCTGTCCAGAAGAGGCAGAAGCTCATGTGAAAACTCCCCTGTGAGCATCCACGTTCTCCTCACTTGCTGGACATGGGCTGAACTGTGGCTTTCAGCTGCTCGAGCTGTGGCTCTGCCAACACACAGGTACAACTCTGACTTCTGACAAAGGCACAAATACCACTTCATCAGTCTGTTTTGTAGGCGGTCTCTGATCCTCATTATTCAGGAAAGCAAGACTGTTTAAGAAAGAGCAGCAATAACATGAAGACCATTCACTAAAGCTTGTATATTCAACATTCTTCTTCTATGCATATTTTTGATGGACGTCTGGTCTAGCAATATTCAGGAGAGCCATCATCCGATTTTTCATTCTCTGCTTTTCCCCCACCTTCTTTAATTGAGGCAATCAGCAAGTGCAGCCTGGAGTGTATTTTAAAGATTCATTTTGGTCAGGCACTAAGACAGGTCTTTACAAACTTTGTTCTTTAGAAAATACCATCTACTTTACTGCTTTTTCAGTCTGGCACCTTGAAAAAGATTTGCCAGAAAGGGCTTTTCTATCCAGGAATAAGGCTGCTTTAAAATACACTTTAACCTATTTGGTGAAGACACTGACTTAAATTCTCCTATTGGTATCTTCTAAACTAAGAAATTGTACCTAATGTAGAAATAAAACCTCTATCAATTTAGCGAGAACTCCAGAAACATAGCACCTAGGAAGGAAAAAGGTGTGTGTTGGGGGGTGTGCAAGTGGCAAATAGGGCACTGCTGATATACAGGTAAAAGTCTGACCGCTATCTGGAGACCAACTAACAGAATTTGACCCAGAAACTGAAAGGCAACTGAAAGCAGCAAGAACAATTTAAAAGAAGCAGAACAAGGATTAGTCTTTGCAGGTCGAGCAACTTACAGCTCCCCTGTAAATATAACAGACCAATCAATCATAAATAGATCATTCATGGAACATGCCAAGATTTTGAAACATTTCATTTTAAAGTGAGATGACACCAAGTTATTCTTAAAGAACAGGTGCATTAATGCCAGTTTCTGAAATCTTAGTGCCTTCGGTGTTACGAAATTTAAGAGCTGAAATCTGTTTCTGAATCTTTGGTGCCTATTAGTACCACGTCCCAATAACATGCCTACCCCACAACATAGAAGAAAATACATTTTTATTGAGACTGACTAGCATATGGTATAAATTCAGAGTTCTCTGGGCAGTAAAAAAATTTAAAAGATAAGGATTGTAATCTATTCCAGCAGATTACCCACACCTAAATATGTTGAAAATTGGCATTTGCAGGACAGATATTTGATCCTTGAAAGTTATAGTTCTGTTGTACAAACGCTCAGGGGAAAACAAAACAAAACAAAAAAAAAAACAAAACAAAGCACCCAGCTTTCTTTATGGCAAGACTACACTACAGACTGGCAGAGTTTTTACCAGTTTCCTACATTCTTTTAACTCGTAATGAACAGGTCTTATCTTTCTTTTTAATACAAACTGCAGGACAAATGTTGTTTCAAGTAGTTTTTATCAGCATAATCTGTTAAATATCAAAGCAGCCTACAGAACAGATACTCCCTTAAGCATATGGATATAAATAGATGGTATTACAGAGTTGTTACAAGGAAAACAATTTAAATCAAGAGATACACATTTCCTCTCTATCACTTTTCAATAAACATTTTGAAAGCGGTAGCATATAGGCTTCTTGCTCCTCAGAAGCAGATTTAATCTTTTTCAATTCAGTTGGTTTTTTTGCATTGTTCATTCCCTTCTTGGCCCTTGCAGAAAAAGTGTATTGATTTTTACCTGATCTTATAGCTCTTGCTGTACCATCAATGCGGCATGACAGAAGTAGCACAGGCCAAACATCCAAGCATTAGTGTGGCTGGATAACATTACCTAATTGGTAGCAACTACTGCCCTCCTTAGCGCCTTTTCCTATTTTATGTAATTCTAGTGATGTGAATAACACGTATCAACATACTGAAGCAAGGTAGTATTCTGCATAAGGCAATGCTGAAGAAAGTCTTTCAGTCTCAGGGCTGGGGAATCTTTCAACTGGGGGAGGGGAGGGGGACACGACCCCAAACAAGTAATTCATGTGGAAAACTGTCTCAAGCAGCCTTTTCTGCATAGCTATTCTGAATTTCTTTTTTTATTTGGCAAGACTAGTCTGATTTTGCAATCACTTTTCATGACTCAGCAATAAGAGGCAGAAACCAGCAACGCTGTTTACTGCTTTGTTCCTGGACAAACAAACTTTGACTATATTTACTTAACTGGTAGAGAAGCAATCAGATTGCCATGGTGGAGTTACTGTATTTGTTCATAAATTGCTCAATACGCATTTTCCTGCATGTGGTAGAGAAAGTATTTTGTCTTGGGTTTGTTCATATTTAGAGATGGTGTCAAATTTTTGCCTCTTATTTTAGAAAAAAAATAGTCAAAGCAACTAATCCAGGAAGATTCCACAGGTGATTTCAGCTGCCTGTTTTCCAAGCAGACAAATATAAACATGCTTCAGTGATGGTTTTCAGATGGTTAAGCTGATCACTAACAGCTTCTGATCCAGAAGATCAAGATAGTAACTGTACTTAAAACTGATGGTTTTGTCAGGGCAAAATGAGTTTGGGCTTGTCAGAACAGAGACTTATAACAGCAAGAGCTGTTGATAAGTCACACAACAGAAAAAACTTTTTCATTCAATTTTACATGCTATTTTGATGCATGATAAAGTTAAGGAAAATAGTTCTCTCAGTTCATCTCATTTGTACTTACGAACTATTACTAATACAGAAATAAAAGTGAGAAGTGGTAACATGTATAACATACAGGCTTACTAACATTAGGCCATGACAGACCAATCTGATGACTTCATAAAGAGAAAAATCAAGTTTCGTTTGCATTTAGTAAATGGTCCTCAGAGAATTAAGACACAAACTACACACAAAGGTTAAAAAAAATATAAATGTTATAAGGCAAGTAAATAAGATAGAGAAGTCACAATACCTATGTTGGATTGCAGCCAATTTATGTTTAATATTCTCATTCACTACAGATTTAAGTTGTCCAAAGATTTGAACTTCTGTCATAAAAAAATGGAAATCATCAAAACAGAAGAACCAGCCTGACTCTCACACAAAAATAGATCAAGATATAGTACATGATGCAAAGTCATATACTTCAATAAAAATAATGAGTTTTACTCTAAAGTAGCATGTAGAAACAGTGACTGAAGGATCCAAATGCAGTTGAAAACAGTAACCATGAGACATCAAATGAAGTTAACAGCTAATAACAAGGTAAGACGGAACCAAGACCATGAACCTGACAGACACAACCACTGTAGGTGCTGTGTCTTACAGTCAGTCATAAGTAGTAAGACAGCACTAAATGTCATGTGTGAGCATCTGACCTTTATATCTCTGGCTCCATCTGTTGTGAAAGTGCATAGGTACTGCCACCCTCAGGAGCAGCCAATTAAAAAATACATTCTTCCAACTGTAGACACAGACATGCAATTACAGACTCAATCATTTTAATCACAGCATTGCCACCAGCTACATCTGTGGCCTTGAATAAATACCCTTTTTGCTTGAGTTTTTGCAGTTGTAAACGGTGAAGAAAATATCCGCAAACTCTACAAAAGCGTTGCTAGACTTACTACTATTCAGTAGCAGTTTGAAAATGAATAATGCTGTATAAACATTGCATTTTACTGCGGGGCTGAATGCAAACTAATAAATAGCATTCCAACTGCCACCATCTACATATACTTTTTTTTTTTTAACATATGCAGACAAATTCCCTCAAAGTTAGTAAGAATAACACGTGCTTAATGAAGGGAGAAGAGACTTGTGTCTTTCTCCAACCAAGAAATCTCCATTCAGTAACAATTAGCTTAGTCTATTACCAGAGTATTCCTATTCCTAGAGAATAATAAGATTATTCTTATGTTTTCATTATATCAATAACTGTGATATTTCTACTGACATATAAAATAAATTAAGCTTCCATAAAGAGCAAAACTTGATTTTTACTTTCCCAAAAAAGTCAGAGTCCTGCTACTCCGAGCATTCATACCAGACTCAGTATCAATCCCTTTGAAATAACCTTAAGCCACAGGTAATCATACCAAGTCTTGGCAGAAAATCAAGATGTTCTTAGTAGTGGCCCTGACAAATAGCATCTGTATCAGCAACAGGAATTTGAGAGAAAGCCTTCCCATCTCTCCTGGTACAGGATCTTTGTGCTGCTGAGAGACTTTCCATAGGGGAAGCCCCTTAGTTAAAGAGTCTTGGTCTTAAGTTCATGCTGGAGAGGGAAGACTGTGGTGTTGGGTGGGCCTTTTCCTCCAGTGAAGGGAAGTTTGATTAAGCTGTACCAGAAAAAAAAACAGCAGTTTAAAACTAAAGAACAATGTGCTACTACTATTAGGCAAAGGGAAAACTGAAGTAAATTTATCCTCTGCTTTACAGTATTCCCACATTGGGGTAGAGGTAAAATTCAGCAGCACTAAAGCAGTCTTTATAAACGTTGATGCTGTGCCCCATCATGCTAAGACAGCAAGCTTCAGGAAGTCTTCAGCACCCAGACCTGCTTGTTTCAGTGTCTTCAGAGACCATGAAGATTTCTTAGGCAGAGCCTCGACTGAGACAGCGGAAGCTAAAATTGAGCCTGCTTACACTGAAACGTAAGCATGCCCCAGACAAAGCTGGAAAGTAACACGGTCATTTGCATCAGCAGCTGAAAGCCAAATGAACGTTCTGCTGAATGAGGTTTGGGGAGGGTTACTCACTTGGAGGGGTGGGGGGCAGTGACTGAGGAGGAGGTTGCTAACAATGATAAATGCAAAGTGAAGCTCAGTACTTTTGATGGGGTTATCTGGTGTGAAGCTTGAGCTCCAGTACCCTTGGGTTCAGCACCCATTGGAACACCCTAACAAGAAAGCGGCATCATTCACAATCCCAGTACTCAAAAGCTCAGACAGTGACCTGTGTATCCAACACCAGGAGGGAACACTCACACCACTGCAATAATAATAAAGGCACCCAAGGCCAATAAAACATCCACTGTGTATTTTGCACAGAAACGGAGAGAGACTTGTACGGCCAACATAGATTCTGCAGGCACATGACATAATAGAAAGGTAAATGAATCGTAAGCAACATCTAGTTTTATACCTGTGGAAGAGAAAATTTTACCAGAGTCAGATTAAAACAATACCAGAGAAAGGATCACTTTTGATTAGTTAGGCTGAAAGGGATTAAAGGTATGCTTCAACCTCTAATTTGTCCTTTGTAGAAACACAGTGAAAGTATCACCCAAGTGAGCAAGAGACCCCACTCCAATCCTCTGATGTTCACAGCCACGCAAAGTACAAACATGGAAAAATCAGCTATAGGCAAAGCTTCATGAAAGATCCGGCAGCAAGGTTTCCTCTTTCCTGAAAAGTGCTTAGACTATCTAGTTTTCATGCTGTAGACAAGTAATCCTGAGAAGAGTGCTGTTTGATCAGCATTTTTATTAGAATAAGCAAACAACCTAATTCAGATTGCATGGCCAGGAGGCTTACAAAAAGTGCTAACTTCTTCTAAGAAACTTAAACTATTTGTTAAGCCACTCTGTATCCGACCTACATTATATGTTAACACGCTTTGGTAAATAAGACCCAGTTGCTGAGGCCAGCAACTTTTTTCATATTAGAAGCTGCTTCCTAATCTTTAACTTTTAAGGGTGATAAGTGTCGTTTCCATTTTTAATCTGTAATGTTGTCACTCTGAAGGCATTTTTCTGGGAAAGAGGAAAGGGTAAATAAAAAAATTATCTGAAAGTACTATAGGAAAGCACTTCAAGATGCTCACTAGTTGTAGTAGCTCAGCCAATCATATTCTTCCACCAACAGGCTCTTTATCAGAACAATAACAGTACTTAACAATTAGATGAAACCAGAAGGCAGCCTCTGATGATAGCATTAGAAAATACATTTATTTTAAAATACCATACAACAGTGCTGCTCTGCTACTAGTCTTTCATTCCCTGGCTTTGCTTGACTCATCAGACTAACAACTGAAATTACACATACCAGAACAACAGGAAACCCTACCATCCCTGTCACTAAGTAACATTAGTTTTTTTCACGTCATAACCATTACTTGTTCTGTTCCTGCTCAAAATCTTTTTAAAATTGCTTCAGTGCGAGATCTGTGTTTACAAATAATCTTAATTGGTATTGATCACACCCACAAAGCTTATTTATGCATTGAACATAAAGGTAGTCAGAGTATAAATTTGGCTTCTACATGTGCTGAAAAAAAAAAAAAGGGAAAACCCAATAGAATAGACATGAACACAGACAATGGGGGTCCCTGTAGACAGTTTAGAGAATGGTACATTTGAACATATAAATTATTTTTATTTGTGTGTACAATCTGAAAAGCCTGAAAAAAACAATGATAACAACAGAAAAAGAGTATATTTTCAAGAAGAGCTATGTTATCCCCGGGGGGTGGGGGGGAAGACAGCATCAAACCTTAGGAGGCTAGAGTGACAGTGACAGAGAAGACCCCTTAGGCTTTGGCTATGACCCAGAGCACTCACATTTTTCTCTACCAGAAACTTACACTGATCCTCAAGTTTTTATTGTTTGTGTGCTCTCCTCAAATCTCTATTTTCAATCAAGAGAGCTAATGCAAGAGCTAGGCACATTTCTGCTCATCTGAACCAGAGTTCCAGCATGGACAGCTGCAGACATTACAGCATTAAGGAGTTTCATGAGGTCCACAGGCTTTTAAGACAGGTTTCAGTGGCAGCTGATCCAGTGTTTTGAAAATGCAAATTTCATATTTAAGCAGTTCCTTAAAAAAAAAAGGCAATTAGAGCCTTAAACTAGATCTATCCTAGATTAACTAAAAAGCTAGAATTATTAGAACACAATGGGAATGTGCAAAACCACACAGCTGCTCTCATGTAGTGAATATGAATTAAACCCGTATTTTTAGTTCAGAGATTCTCAGATGTTCATTTCAGACACATTAAAATTTTCCAATGGAAGGACACAACCACGGGTAGCAAATATAAACCTACTGATAGTAGATGTGCCTTTTAAATTACTTTTTGTGGATTCCTCAGAAAGTACCCACAAACCTCAGGTTGAAAGCCATTAATTTACTGCTTCTGACCTTGCAAAGACCTCTGCTCACCTCAAAACTTTATGCCACATGATTTATATGGGTCTTCAAAAACCTACTTTATTTTTAAAAACCACAACATATACAGTAAGCTGAAAAATATTGCTGCACATTTAGTGGTAAGCAGGTCTTACTTAATTTTTACCAATGCTAGCAGTCCACTGGATTGCATTACAGCAATTTTTCAAGGACTACATAGCAATTCGCAGGAAAAACATCAGTCCAACATTTCAACCAATGTCTCCAATAGAAACCCCAACATTATACTAAGAAAAAGAAATCAGCAGAAGTCCCACCTGAACAAATAACTCAAATCCAAAGAACTATTGAATGGATAAAAGGTCTGTATTCACTTACCAAGTGGTGAAATACAATAAAAATGTTAAATTAAGTACTTAAAACTACTACATAGTCAGAATTGTTGTAGACCAAGGCTATTTTTCAGTCTAAATACCATATGGGTGGATGTGTTTTTCTTTCATTTACTGGAAACAAAAGTCATGCTATGTCAGCATACAGGCTGCTAAATAAATCAAGGAGGTTAGTTAAATACATGTTAAAGTGTTAGAGAGAAAAAGTACATTCCTTAACATACCTAGTCTTCCTGTAAAGTTGCTGAAAAAGGCAACTAGTTTACAGGAAAAAAAAAATTAAAGGAAATGAGATCTGATGAATTTATGAAGTCAAACAGTCAAATTGTAAAAAGACAATATGAAAGCTAAAAGGAAACACTGAGATAAGAGGGAGGATTCAGAAAAAGCATGAAGAAAAAAATGGTAACTATCCACATATAAGTCTCCCTCAGTAAAGCACACAAGGATGAATAGAAAGATCATACAAAGAAAAGTACTGAACATACTAATTCTGCAGCTATCTCACTCAAGGGCGATTTTTAAAGTTAAAACATACATGCCACACTGTCTTATAAGGAACTCAAGAAATCTTCTAGAAGAAACATATTACTTCCGGAAAACAAGTTGGGGCTGAATTGTAAAACAAGAAAACTGCAAACTTGGCAAATGTAAAAGAAAACTCACTCAAAGCAGAATTTACTGGCATTAAATCTGATGTTAGGCTGCTCTCTTCAACTATGAACTTGAAGGATTCATGTCCTTTCTTGAATAAATGCTTCAGTATTTGTAAACCATCATGAAAAGTGAAAATACAGAAGCCTAAGGTCTATCAAGAATTAGTGTTCATTCAAGCATAATGGTATCAGCCATGAACCCATTTCTGAGTGAAAGCTCATCACAGCCCATTCTTAATGGATAGGAGCATCCATACTAAGAACTACACACAGCTGTTGTGCAAGTCTGTCAAACTGCTTTTGAAATAGTTCAAACTGCCATACTTGGGCCATAAGATTCCCTTCCTCCTTTGCTCCCACAGTTCAAAATATAAAAAAGATAAACAAAATGATACCTCTGCTTACTTCCCCTTTAGATCTCAGAATGGTATTATGGTGGTAATAATTTTTTAAAGAACACACACAAGAAAAGCAAAGCTCAGGTCATTCTTAAAAAAATTATGCAGATTTCAGGAGATCTCTGTTGCCTCCTGAGCTGTGTCCTTCATTGAAGGTGAAAGACTTTCCCAAAGCCTGGGCTGTGGAACTTTTTCCCTCCTACAGACCACACTCATTCAACCGGCTTGTGAAATGCGGTACTTTATCTAAAACTGGATTCTGTTCGTTCTTACCTGGCTACAACTCGTGAGTCAGAAATAAACAGCAGCTCAGACACAGAAGATTAACTTCCTTGGAGCAATATTAGATTAAGTGACAGCATATAATCAGACTCCAGAGGATAAATCAAGAACTTCAATACACCCAGTAAACACAGAAATGCTTAAAGCTCACAAAATACACGCACATTTCACAACAAATCTGGACAAGCTTAGTTGACATTGCTGTATAGCTGTCATGACTGTGCAGTATACTATACTAAGCAACCTGCGTATCAGATGGCTTTCTCGCAGCCATACCTCTCACCTTCTCCCTAGAAGGCCAATTTATGCAAAATAGAAAACTACAAAATTGTAGCACTCAAGCGCTGCATCAGTACAATTGATCTTGCATCACAAAGCCTGTGGGGACATAATGTGTCTCAATGCAAAAAAAAGTAAAAGAAGAAAATTGAAAGTCTGACTCCTAGAGAACTCTGACCTGTATTATTTTCAGACAGATCAAATTCTACAATACTTCAGGAAAGCATTACTCATTCAGCAACGTAGCAACATTTTTTCCTAAGATCTGGCAGGGCAAGGAAGGAATGAAACAAGTGACTCCCAAAAGGCAAGTGATTCTACTAGAAGACATAAACAAAGATAAACTATAGTTTTTTCTGTGTATCTGAATTACTTTGATATTGAACAGCATATGTAGCCTGAAGGTTTCCTTCTTTCAGCTTCAGCCCTATACTATAATTTGATTAAGCCAGTTCTCTAAGGCTTTCCTAGTTTTCAGAAGAAACAATTTTGAAGTAGCATATCAACAAAATCATAATACATTACCCTAGCAATTGGAAGCGTATCAACATAATAATCCATACAGTGATAACTGAAGTCACAGATAAGTATTTAATCTTGTAAACTATCAAATGAACAGAGCAAGTGATAGAAAAATTGAGGACAACATGATAAGAAAATGCTTTCCCAGTCCCCCTTTGTAAATTAGAGCAAAAGACAGGCCAGCAAGGCCAGGTGATGGAGTTGCTCTTCATGCAAGAGAACAACTGGAATGTATTGAGCTCTGCCTAGGGGTGGATGAAGAATGGTCAAGAGCTTATGGGTAAGAATTAACAGGCAGGCTAATGTGGGTGACACTGTTGTGAATGTTTACTACAGGCCACCTAATCAGGAAGGGGAAGTTAATGAGGCCTTTTACAGACAGCTGAAAGTAGCCTCACAATCACAGGCCCTGGTTCTCATGGGGGATTTCAACCACCCTAATACTTGCTGAAAGGCAACACAGCCAGGCATGTACAGTCCAGGAGGTTTCTGCAGAGCATTGATGATAACTTTGACACAGCTGGTGGACGAGCCAACAAGGACAGGTGTGCTGCTGGGCCTTGTACTAATAAACAAAGAAGGGCTCTAGAAGGTAGGTGGTCCAAGAGAGCTAGTTAATATTCAAGCACCACTTCCTCCAAGCTCAAGATCAGTGCATCCCTAGAAGAAATCAAGCAAAGGAGGCAGGAGACCTATATGGATGAGCAAGGAGCTTCTGGAAAAACTCAAATGGAAGAAAGAAGTTTACAGAATGTGGAAAAAGGGACTGGCTGCTTGGGAGGAATACAGGAACATTGTCAGAATATGCAGGGATGCAACAAGGAAGGCTAAGGCCCACTTGCAATTAAATCTGGCAAGGGATGTCAAGGATAACAAGAAGGGTTTCTTCAAGGAATACTAGGGAAAATGTGAGCCCACAGCTGAATGAGGTAGGTGCCCTGGTGACGTAGGACACAGACAAGGCAGAGTTACTGAGTGCCTTCTTTGCTTCAATCTTTACTGCTAAGGCTGGCCTTCAGGAATCCCATACCCTGGAGGTAAGAAAGTAAGTCTGGAGAAAGGAAGACTTTCCCTTGGTTGAGGAGGATCAGGTTAGCAATCATTTAGGCAAACTCAACACCCACAAATCCATAGGCCCTCATGGGATATACCCCCAAGCACTGAGGGAGCTGACATGTTATTGTGAAGGCACTCTCCATCATCTTTGAAAGGTCATGGAGAACAGGAGAGGTACCTGAGGACTGGAGAAATGCTAATGTCATGCCAGTCTTCAAAAAGGGCAAGAAGGAGGACCTGGGAAACTACAGGCCAGTCAGCCTCACCTCCATCCCTGGAAAGGTGATGGAACAGCTCATTCTGGACCTCATCTCTAAGCATGTGAAGGAAAAGGTTATCAGGAGTGGTCAACATGGATTCATCAAGGGGAAATCACCCTTCACCAATCTGACAGCTTTCTGTGACGGCATGACTGGCTGGGTAGACGAGGAAATAGCAGTAGACATTGGCTACCTTGACTTCAGCAAGGTTTCTGATACTGTCTTCCATAACATCCTCATAGGTAAGTTTAGCAAGTGTGGGTTAGATAAGTGAACAGTGAGGTGAACTGAGAACTGGCTTAATGGCAGAGCTCAGAGGGTTGCAATCAGCGGCACAGACTCTAGTTGGAGGTCTGTACCTAGTGGTGTTCCCCAGGGGTCAGTACTGGGTCCAGTCTTATTCAACATGTTCATCAATTACCTGGATGAGGGGACAGAGTGTACCCTCAGCAAGTTTGCTGATGACACAAAACTGGGAGGAATGGTGTATCACACCAGAAGGCTGTGCCACCATACAGTGAGACCTGGACAGGCCAGAGAGGAACCTAATGAAGTTCCAAGACAAGTGTAGGGTCCTGCACCTAGGGAGGAAAACCCCCATGCACCAGTACAGGTTAGAGGCTGACCTGCTGGAAAGCAGCTCTGTGGAGGATGACCTGTGAGTCCTGGTAGACAAGCTGACCATGAGCCAGCAATGTGCCCTTGTGGCCAAGGTGGCCAATTCTATCCAGGGGTGCATTAAAAACAGTGTGGCCAGCAGGTCGAGGGAGGTTATCCTCTCCCTCTACTCTGCCCTGGTGAGGCCACATCTGGAGTACTGTGTCTCACTTTGGGCTCCCCAGTTCAAGAAAGAGGAGGAACTACTGGAGAGTCCAGCGTAGGGCTACAAAGATGATCAGGGGACTGGGAGCATCTCTGTTATGAGGAAAGTCTGAGAGACCTGGTTCTGTTTGGCCTGGAGAAGAGAAGACTGAGAGGGGATCTCATCAATGCTTATAAATATCTAAAGGGCGGGTGTCAAGAGGATGAGGTCAGACTCTTTTCAGTGGTGCCTAGTGGCAGGACAAGGGGCAATGGGCAGAAACTAGAACACAGGAAATTCCATCTCAACATGAGGAAAAACTTCTTTACTGTGAGGGTGCCAGAGCACTGGAACAGGCTGCCCAGAGAGGTTTGTGGAGTCTCCTTCTCTGGAGGTATTAAAGACCCGCCTGGACCTGATCCTGTGCAACCTGCTCCAGGTGAATCTGCTTTGGCAGGGGTGTTGGACTAGATGATCTCCAGAGGTCCCTTCCAACCCCCACTATCCTGTGATTCTGTAATTTGCTTTCCATTTCACACTTCAGCCACAGAAACAGGAAATAAGCACATTTCCTTATGTAATAAAGAATACCAAACTTTCAGACCACTGTCTATCCCAGGTTAGGCCCCCAAAAGCAAATGACCAAAGTAAGAAACAGCCCTCTGTTTTACTTTAAAAGCATTCAAGAAATCTCTCCTTGCCTTGAGGACAGCATTCGGTGCTCCTGAAGCTCAGGCCATCATGTCATTAACTCTATCTCACCCTCCTCAACAAGTATTTCTGGAGCAATAGGTGGCAATGAAGAAGTTCAGGCCCCAAAGCCTTTACCCCCAAAGCAGAACTGGGAAATTCAGTTTTACCAATTAACAGGAAAATTATAATGCAATAGACAAATATATAGTCAAACAAAGCAGAAACACTACCAGCTTAATTCCCTGCAAACTAACTTTAGTGAAAGTAGGCAGTAGAAACTTGGGTCCAAGCACTGCGCTGCAGGTAAGTCACAATTCACTTGTTCAAAATCTTTTGCCTCCTCTTCTGCTTTATAATCATTCAGGGAAGGACTCAGCTTATTTTCCCTTTGTATGGCCTTTTTCAATAGAAATCATTTCAGATTTCCTTTGTCTGAGGTTCCAGTTTTATGGCCTTGGGATATTAAAGTAAATTCAGGATTTTAGATAACCCAGTGTAGTCCTGTCACCATGTAATAATTATAACACTTAAATCATGGTAGAAAGAGTTTGGTGTAGTTTTACAAGACACACTGTCACACTGCAGTGAAAGGCTGTAAAAGACAGCTTACCAGAAATCAGTGTTCTTCAATACACAGTCTCCACATTTACAGTTGTGCCTTGCCATGCAAGGCTGAAATCATCTCTACTTTGCAGACTGCAGAGCAGATACATTTGCCCCTTTCTTCTCCTGCTTTGTATACATTATCAGGACACAACTATTCAACTGCTCCATTTCAATTCCTCACTGTAGATTTATATTTTAAGTTCTCCTTCCTCCTTCCCTCCCACCAAACAGAAAAGCCTGGGTATGTGTGTAACTGAAGACTACATCCCAAATAACATCTAACTTCTCTTCACGTTACATACTATAGTCTGGCAAATGTGCTTTCCCAATGTCTAATAGAATGTCACAAGCTCCGTATTTACCTGAAATTGTAGGGTCTCAGCACTTCTCTTGGCCTGAGCTAATTTCAGTTGTGGTAATGATTGCCTCAAAGTCAGATGACAATCCCCTAGCCTGTTTTAGCTTCATTTTATGGGTATCATATATGCAAAGGTCTGACAAACTTACGTAGTCACTGCTTAACAAACAGTTTATATGTTAACTGGGGCCAAGGGAGGCTAACTATGAACTTTGACTAACTGTTAATGGGTAAAAACAGTCAAACCTCACCTGGGAACCAAAAGACAGACCAAGTAAGCAGGCTGTTATAAAATAGAAGAGTGCTGTAACCACGTTAGAAAAGGAAAGTGATATGGCAGTCCCAGTAGCCCACTGCAAACCAGTATCAGCAAAAAGACAGGGAGAACTTGCTTCACTTCCAAGGAAAAGCCATGCAGCAATACCATGACTTTGCTATCTCAGAGGGCATAGCTCAGCAAAGTAGAGGGGAAAAAGAAGCCTGACTGAAAGCCTTCCTTCCAATCTAACTATAAATTAGATGAGATCTAATCAGATTTAGCCAAGCTAGCCAGGCCAACTAGTTCTGGAATTGAGATGGTCTTGATGACACATTCAAGTAAGCAACTCTCACCCATACCTTATCAAAGGTTTGAGCACACAGAAGTGGTGACACATCACTGCCAAGTAGGTGACCCTTCCTAAATCAGAGAGGTTAGGAAAAATCATGGTAATTTGCAAAGGCTTATACCAGTAACTGTTCAGTAAGACCTCATTTTCTACATTTTTTTCTTCAGATAACAAGTTAAATAAAAATACATTAATACAATCAAAGGCTGCACTTGTGTTAATGAATAAACAACTTGCTATATTTGCTTGTTTTGTCCCATTCAACTTTAGAAAAAACACATTCAGGGCTGAGGTGTAAAACTGGTATCATTACCATACTCAAACTGCATCAGTTTGATGCAGCATTATGCCTACTTGGCATACATAATGAAGACATTTGGACACCACAGCTCATTTGAGAAGCCACTTACACACCACCTCCAACACCAATAACAAATGCTATGTAGAATCAGAAAGAATGCACATATTAAGTTCGCCAATTTGAGCTTTAACTTATATACTCTCCTTAACAGTAGAGAACCCTGTTTTATACCATTTTCCATACTAAAGTTTGCCACTTCTATAAAACTTTCTCATAATTCTTACTAACTACGTTAAGCCACTTAACTACACCTTTCACTAACCTTTTTGTGCTTTCAGATAACTGGTGCGCTTCAATTATTTTAGTGAATATGTATCTCCATATCCTGGAGCTCTATTCATGTTAATCTTATCTTTAACAGGTGAAGTCAAAGCCAAAAATTTCAGTACAACAAACTAGATGTTTAGAATTCTGTCTCTGGTGTGGTTTCCAAAATTTTCATTTCACAGCCTCTAGAATGTTTCAAGTCATAGGCCCACACAGTGTCTATTCCCTCTCCAGTAGTATGATCTGGGATCCAGCAAGGGAAAGGAAAACGACAGGCAACGATTCTGGCATTGCATGCCAGTTCCTCTTCTAGCTTCTTCTCCAACTGTGGCATCTGTTAAACAACAATAAAAAGCTTTCAGAAGCAGTAAAAAACAGAAGCATTCTCTTTAGAATCTAATTCAAGTGTTTAAGAGAAGTCCAAGGTTTGAGGAATTTTGGGGAAAAAAAATTAGGAAAGTATTCATGATGTAAGTTTTGGCTTTGATGCCTTGACAAGGAGTATCTAACACTACAAAATGGTTATTGCGCCCTGATTGGTGAGATCAAGAAAAGCATAACTCTTAAGTTCTAAAAATGCAATCAAAACCCATAGATAATCCCTTAGATAAAAAAAAAAACACCCATAAATTAAGAAAAGACTTCACATGTTCCAATTCGTGATTTTCTTCAGTGTGATTCTTCTCTGTAGAGAATGAGAGTTTGGCTGCCTGAATTTATGCTATGAGACCCCAAGTCACATGAACTATTATGTGATACTCAAAGGCCAATGCCTCTCATATTTTCCAGCCTAACCGCAAAACAGATCCTGGCTCAAAACATCACATGGCCAACAACTCAAAGCAAGCATTCTGCTGTTACTGTATGGTAAAGTACTGGTATGTTAAATACTATTGAACTTGAGTTTTGTTGGCTCCAGCCTGTTAACATATGCATGTACTGCAGTACTGAAACAGCATATAGAATCACAGAATGGTTTCGGTTGGGAGGGACCTTTAAAGGTCATCTAGTCCAACCTCCCTTGCAACAAGCAGGGACGTCTTCAACAAGATCAGGTTGCTCAGAGCCCTGTCCAACCTGACCTTGAATGTTTCCTGGAATGGGGCATCAACCATCTCCCTGGGCAACCTGTGCCAGTGTTTCACCACCCTCATTGTATAAAATTTCTTCCTTATGTCTAGTCTGAATCTACGCTCGTTTAGTTGAAAGGCATTACCTCTTGTCCTATTGCAACAGGACCTGCTAAAAAGTTTGTCCCCATCTTTCCTGTAGGCCCCCTTTAAGGACTGAAAGGCTGCTATAAGGTCTCCCCTGACCCTTCTCTTCTCCAGGCTGAACAACCCCAACTCTATCAGCCTGTCCTTATAGCAGTTCCAGCACTCTGATCATCTTCGTGGCCCTCCTCTGGACCCGCTCCAACAAGTCCATGGCTTTCCAGTGCTGAGGGCCCCAGAGTTGGATGCAGTACTCCAGGTAGGGTCTCACCAGAGCAGAGGGAAAAAATCACCTCTCTTGACCTGCTGGGCACACTTGTTTTGATGCAGAGCAGGATACGGTTGGCTTTCTGGACTGTGAACACTCATTGTCAGCTCATGTCCAGCTTTTTATCCACCAGTACTCCCCAAGTCCTTCTCTTACAGGGCTGCTCTTAAACCCTTCATCCCCCAGCCTCCATTGATACCCGGGGTTGCCCTGACTCAGGTGCAGGACCTTGTGCTTGGCCTCGTTGCACCTCATGAGGTTCACACAGGCCCACTTCTCAAGACTGTCCAGGTCCCTCTGGATGGCATCCTGTCCCTTGGGCATGTCAACTGCACCACTCAGCTTGGTGTCGTCTGCAAGTCTGCTGAAGGTGCACTCAATCCCCCTGTCTATGTCATTGATGAAAGGATTGAACAGCACTGGTCCCAATACAGACCCCTGACAGACATCACTCACTGATCTCCATCTGAACACTGAGCTGTTGACTACTACTCTCTGAATGTGACTATCCAGCCAAATCCTCACCCCCCAAACAGTCCACGCATCAGGTCCATATCTCTCCAATTTAGAGAAAAGAATTTTGTGGGGGACCATGTCAAACACCACAGTACAACTCTCCTTGGTTGAAGACCTATACTCTAGCTTTCCTCCATTTGCAAAAATTGAGCAGATATGAAAGCCAAGGGAAAATATAACCACTCCTGCAGAACACAGCAACACCCTGCCCAGTCAGATACTCTATCTCCAACAAGCACTTTCAAATTCTGCTATGGATTAAGTGAGAAATGAATTAACACATACAGACTTCAAAAATTTCTTTCCCAACCCAAATAGTGATTAAGTTCTGGAAAAAAAAAGAAACTTGTTAGATTTAGCCATTTTTGTCCTTTGGAAGAGTCTGATGTTACACTTAAATACAGTATGTAAGAATAAAAGGAATTCCAAATGGATGTGCACTGATCTACTTATCTCAGGTAGTAATTCTAACAGCAAGCTCCACAGTTTACTTTTATTACACATAAAAAAAAATCTACTTACTTTGATATCATGACATAGCCGTAGCATTTAGATATTAAAAGGTTAGAACAAATACAGCTCATTAAGACACAAAGGACACACACACAAAAAAAAAAATCACAAAAAAATGAAAACAAACCACAACAGAACATTATTAGAAAACAAGACTAACTGAAGAAAAATGTATTTCCAAAGGCTGCAGATAGCTTCCACTATCACATACATGCAGGGTGTGCCTTTGATGTAACATCCTATTATAGCTACATTTAAGCTTACAATGAAATATTGTAGGAAAATTATAGTCATAGATCTAATGTATCAAAGTTACCTCTAAACATTTTTAAGCATTCTATGCTCCAATTTCATCCATATGGCAACTGTTTTTAAACATTTTTGTTACTACATCTCAAATAGGAAAAAAAGCCCATTTTGATATCTCAAACTGAGCTGACACACCAGAAAAGGAAGGACCAAGTTGTTACAGAAATCACAAATACAGACGTAGCCTAATTTTTAATGGTTAATTATAGACATGAGATGTCACTAATTTTCATATTAGCTCAAATTAGAAAACTTAATTAATAGTTCAGCCAAACAGAATTATACCCTGGAACTAAACAGTCAAAGTATTTTTTAAGCTAAATGTATCAGTAGCATTAGGTGTTATAGTTATAGTATATTCTATATCAAGCTATGGTTGGGGTTGTTGTATGTCTATGTAGATATACAGTTTAGTAAACCTTTTGTACAGTATATAATCAGTTAAAATACACAGAAGCTGTGAACATGAACACCTGCAAAGAATTCTGTCATCCCACCTGGAACAAGTAAAAGTCTCTCTGCAATGACTCATAGACTAACACACCTTCCCGCAGACGCTTGCAAGAACAGAGAGGTCTTAGTCTTCTCTGAAGATCAATAAATCCAATTTTTGTAAACTAATCTTGGATATGAAATAAAAGCACTGTGTGACAGCACCAAATCAGACCAACATTATTAAAAGAAGCTGAAGAGATCTACTACCCTCAGTAAAAAAGGCAAAATACACTAAAGTGTCTAGAAAATCAACTGAGTCATTCAGGAGGCTAAGCATTCGCAACTTCCTAAGTAAATTTAAAGGGGATCATGACCAAATGAATGCTCAAGAAACATAGTAGTTCATATAGAGCATCACAGGATCTGTTACATTTATGACAGTATTTTTATTGGAAGAATTTAGCCTAGTATTTACTGAGTTTATTGAAGTTATTCTGAGCCCTATAGCTACTTTTATCACAGCTGTTACTAATTTATCCCACTTTATACTATTAAATTTAAAGTTAAGCCACTATTTCTGCTAGATTTACTCACATTTTCCCAGGGCATTTTTTTTATTTCTAGTTTACTTGAATATCTTTTTTCATCAGCCCCTCAGTGCAATTGCAGAATTTCTGGCTGCAAATTCAAATATTTATACTGCCCCCTCCTGGAACTCAAACTAGAAGGCACATAACATCCAAACCTGGCAACATCTGTAGCACAAGTAACATCACAGCTGTCACTAATATAGCACCCACAAAAGGTGGGGCAGGATGAGGGAGGGGAGGAATGCATTTTCACTTCGGTTTCCAACATGAGTTATAATTTGAACCTGAAATAGGTATTAAATTCCAGTGCTGATAATGAAAAAGCAGAGAACAAGGAAGCATTATTATGCTTCTTGTTGAATCTTCCAGCTACTACTACACACATATTATTTATGTTGTATGGTATAGCATCACGTAAAGCTCTTCACTCATTTCACCCCACATGTGCCTTAGCAGAGGAAGAAGCAATACAGAAACATCTATAGGGTATTTCTGCTTCAATCCTCCACATGCATTCAACCTATATAGAAGATTCTACCAATAAATCAAAATATCAAGAATATTTAAATATAAGATTTTTTCTATTCTAGTAAAAAGAGACAAAGAAAACTAGATCAAAGTAAAAGCCAAAGTGAATGTAAAGTCTGACTGAATTTATCAAATATATCACCAAAGCAGTCAATATGCAACTCAATTTCTACATCGGTTTTGAAGAACACATATTTCCCAGGCACACAATGAACATAGGCTACAAAGCCTTCCTAAGAGGCAAAGAATTTGCAGACTTGTACTCTAGCAGTCATATTTGTCTCCCTCCTAAACCCTCACAGTCTAACATGGGCAAGGGATTATTTCAATATACTAGCTGCTGGCCTATTTGGGGTGATCTGGTTTTCGGAGAGGAACATAAGCAAGGTTCAGCCCTAAGAAGGTTCCCAAAAATCAGCTGTAGCCAATTTCCTACTCCATCCTCTCCCTGCAAACTCCTCAGTTTTTTAGTATGTAAAAATGAAACTTTCAAGAACCAATCTACCACCATCCCCCAAGCAACTTGAGCACAGCAGTTTTCATTTTGGTTCTGAACTAATAGACAGAAAATACTTCTCAAAAAAACACATACATTTTCACAAGTTTTACCAGATTTTATCACGGACATTAATAAGCAACAATAAAATATCAAAAATATTAGTACCAACTACATTTGACATTCTGCAGGTTGGTTCATTTCGCAGATAATGTACTAACACTGTACTGCCTTGGTATTAAAATAATTAAACAATGCAAAAAGTAAAACTTACCATTTGAGGTACCCCAAAAACAACAACATTCGTATAGTGGGAAAAAGACACCTAAAATAAAATTTGAGAACAAGTCTTAATGAAAATGGCATTTATATGTGGAGAATTTCTCACCATTCTTTCCCCCTAATCCCTGTAGCTGCACTCTTTTCAACAGGGACTTAGACCAAAAATAAGATAGGAGATCCCATATCAACTTTGCATCACACAAATTTCCACATAAGGACAACTTTATATTGCTGAACAGCAGGAAACTTCTACTGCCTGGCCAAGAATATGGCATCAATTCTAGTAGCACAGAAAGTATTGATTTAGAAAATACCTACATGATTTTACTCATGGCTAAGTTTTTCCACAACTCCTACATATGTTAAACTGAGGTATGTTTTAAGTTTCCCCCCACTTTTGTTAAATGTTAGCTAGCTCTAAAAGCTTGCCAGGCATTGCAGTGGCCGGGTTCTTCCAGTCAGTGCCCTGAAGTCTTCAGATGTTCCTCTCTGAACAAAGAAAAACACTACATTCACACTGTCCCCCAAAATTCTCAGTATCCACTTTACCCATTACAAAATGCCATTCTTAAAAAAAAAAAAAAAAAACAATCCAAACAAAAAAGCCAAAAACAAACAAAAAAAAAGAGCATGACTGACAGGAATAGCAGGGGAGGGGCCCACATAAATATAACCTAAAGAAATCCACCTCATTAGAGAAGCAATTGTGACTTAAATGATTGAAAATTGCAAAAAAAAAAAATCTATCACATGTAAGTTACCTTAAAACAACACTGAAAACCAGGTAACACGTTGCACAGCCAGAACAGAACACATCTGATGAAACGTCAAATGAGACTGATCTTGCACATCAGGTGATTAAGAGTCTTGTTACTGACTCCACAGAACCAGCTCTCAGTGAAGCCTGACATTACAGCAGCCCACATCATCCATCAGGCACAAGCATGATCTAGTGTGCTTGAGGAGCCCGTACTGAAAAAAGACAGCACTTCACTGAAGCACAAAACAAGCAGCGCAGTGTATTGTGCCGAGTCTAGTTTCTGTGGGCTCCAGTACTGTTCTCATAGCCCAGTACAGCACCTTGCGGCCAGACAGCATTCTGGTTCTTTCAAGAAAGTATCTCCAAATTTTGGAAATCTCTCAAACATCCCCAATTCATTCTCACATACTTCAGCACCTACCTTCCATAAGTCTGAAATATAAAATTTCGTGTTCTGATGTACCCCATCTCTCCATGCACGGTATCTGGAGTACCAGACTAGCCAGGGATTTAATTCATAACCAACAGCTTTGAAGCCCCTTTTTGCAGCTGCTATCACCTACACGGAAGACAATAAATCTTCACTTAGAAACAGAGAAAGTGTATTCATCTAAACAGGAGCACACAGTTACTTTTATTTACAAGATAAATCGCAGGAATGCACTTTTGTGAATCACACAGGTTTTAATCCCCAACACATCAGTAGTATAGTGAACAAAAACCCAAACTACATTTTGCTATTATGACTAGTCCCATTGAAATTAATAGGTATATTCAGATGAACAAAATGAACCAATTAAACATTCACAGGGCAAAGCTGTAAGCTTGTAATATGTCTATGATTTACATAAAAGTTTAATTTAACATATTCATGACACTACCTTGGAATTAGAGAGTACCAAAATTGACCATGGAGAGAACAGTGAAATACACAAGCAGATATGCTCAAGATTAGAGCACTTATTTGATAAGCAGTGATGGGTAGGCACTTGAAAGATCCCTGAATCAGAGCCAAAATGACCTACTGACAGAAGGAGTATGAAAGTAACCTGTTGATGCACATTAAAAAAAAAAATAAGTCAAAAATTTAAATGTCCATTAACAATTTGAAAAAAAAAAAACCACACAAATCTCACAGCACAGCTTTCATCCAATGCTAAGCTTCATTTATGATTTTGAAAGGCAAAAGGTAATTCAGGTAACAAATAGATTTTCAAAGACACTCCTCTAAATTAGACCCCAAGATTTAGAATTGTTAAACTGTATTGCAAGTGTCTTCAAGCAAGATCAAAACCTACTGATTTTTTAGAAAAAAAAAAACACTAAGGAAAATACAAAGAGGCATTAGTTTCTAGAATTAAAGTTTAAGTGACAATTTAAAAGGTTACTACCAAGTTTTAATCAGGAAAAGCTTGATGAACTATGAATTACAGAACAGACAAGGTGAAATCAGGAAAAAGTACACATTTCTAAACAGAACTTCTCAAACAGCATTATCTGAACAGTATGTTTCGCACTATTAAAATAATGCATCTTCCATGAGGCACACAGCATTTGCAAATATACTAAAAGAACATGACATTTTTACCATGCTTGGAAACAGAAATATTTATCCACCATTTACACCTGAGCAAGCTAAATATTTAAAAGCATCTGAACAGAAGCTCGGCTTTTTTCAGGACAGATGCATTAAGGCAACACCAAGCATTCAATTTCAGGCACCTGGCTCTCCAAGTAGTCTTCAGTCTCCATTTAGGCACACACATACCTATATTTATGTATACACACACAAACAATCAGAATTAAATATGCAGGACTTCATCAAATTAGGTGCTTCAGATAAGGGTCAACAGCCAGAATGCTCAGCAGAGAGGGCATCAGAAACGGCAGTTCCCTTGTACCAACATGCTTTCCCCTATTTCTTACTTGGGCACAATTCTTCCTAAGCCACCTTCACAGATTTGGATTTCCAAACCAAATTTTTTACTGTGGGCAAATGGTTGACTCATTCACATGAAATACAGACAAAAGTAGCATTCAAGAACTTACTTGTTTCCATCAAAAACCCACTTTGTGCACCATCCTGTTGCTAAAACTGACGTGAAGCCCATGTTTAGGAAGTGTTACACAAAACATCACAACTACAAGAAAACCCACACTGTTCTCTACTATACCCTCACCACCACATTTCACAAATAGGGGTTCAGACAGTGTCCTGGAAGCACAGTATCACTTTGGCTTTGGTGCTTCTCACCATTTCCCTTGGTAATTATTCTACTTTCACCATGTTCATTTTGAAGCGGGGCAGCCAGCACTGCACAAAGATGTGAAGACTTCAGTTCTAACAATACCAGCATTTTTATTCTTATAATCCATTGCTCATTTCTCAATCTCTTTTGTTTTTCTATAAGCTTTATACAGTAAGCATAGAGCTGCAGCTCCAATAGCACAGTGCTACTTAATCTCACAGCCTCACATGCTGCAGCTATAGACCTACACACAGTCCTCTAGCAATCACACCACCAAGATTGTGTCTTTTCAGGTGAATGCAGTGCAATTCTGCCCAGCCAACAGGCAGGATGAGGTTACCATTTTGTACACTACCTTGTCAAGCGCAGGTAAGATTGGCACAAAAATACTGATTACTCACCTAAACCAAATGTAAACCTTTCTCAGCTTTGACCCTTTACCTAAGGCTCAGACCAAAACACTGGATGCCAAAGATAAGGCATTCATAAACATGAGAAAACAACAGCAGCCACAGCTAAAGCAGTTGGCACTTTTTTGAGAGGTGATATAAAAAGAAGGCAACATCCGTAACTTACAATACGGCCATCCCCGCTACCAATGTCAACTAGGGTGCCGCTTCGGTTTTCTAACATTTTCAGCACATTCTGGATCTGAGTGGAAGTTGCAGGAACAAAGGGCAGGCACACTCTCCTCAGCGCAGGGGTCACGAAGGGGGTGACCACAGCATACAGGGCCACCAAGGTCCCACCAACACCAGCAGTGACCACCAGCCCCCAGACCCTCCTTCGGGAGCCGCCCTCGCACACCTCCTGCGGGCCTGCTGCCTGGCTCTCCTTCACCAGTGCCTTCGACATCACACCTAGACAGAAGTTAAAAAGAGCACTTTCTCCAATAGCTTTGTTACACGTTCATTTGAGACAAAGCACTATATTGTATCAAAGACACAGGACATCAGGAAAATGCCTCACATCTCTCTAGCTGATTCCTAGACGCTAGGGAAACGTGACTACTACTGCTCTTGAGAAGCTGAGCCGCCAGGTTAGTGTTTCAGGGAAGGAGAGCAGTTTCCTTTTACGCCCGTAGTCCTGCCCCCCCACCCCCACCCCAGCCGGGCAGNGCGCGCCTCAACGGCGGCCGGGCGGCGCAGGCAGAGCCCTCCCCGCCACGGACCGCCTGTAGCACGCGCTCAGGGAAACGTCCGTCCCCCAGCAATTATCATTCTTCCCTTCGGGAAGAACTTTTCTCCAGAGCACGACACCCACCCAACTACAAGGCCGGCCACGGCCACTGCTGCCACCGTACCAACATCCCCAACGACCTCCCTCAGTACTAACGTGCAGGCCTTCTCGCCGGCAGTATTTATAAGGAAGGGCAATACCACTTC